>CM061535.1:85282234-85882234 GCA_030545055.2 Neoaliturus tenellus
CTCAAACCACATGAAAATGATACTAAAAAATTTCGTGAGCTTTTAGCTACCTTTGGGTTGGTCTGGAAAATTAGTATACCTACACGAGTTAGAAATTATTCAACTTCTGCAGTAGATAACGTCATTAGTAACATTGACTATTTACATGTCAGTGTCGTAAACACTGCAATTGCAGATCATTACGGTCAATTTGCAACCCTTTCTGATATCTCTCCTCTTCACATTCCAAAAACTGAAAAATTGGTCCGTGATACTTGCCCAGCAAACATGTCATCCCTACCATTTCTATTAAAAAAAAGAAAAATGGAATTTTTTTAATACAGAAAATTCACCATATGAAGCTTTTTCAAAATTTAATCAGATATTATTATATTACTCAGACTCAACCTGTCCTTTTATTAAAATTAAGTCAAGTCAAAAGAAAGAAAAAAAAGAGTGGATTACTAAAGGAATTTTAGTATCTAGGGAAAGGTTAAAGGTATTATCAGAGAAGGCCAAAAATCCAACTAATGAATATGATGTTATATTTTTCAAGTCCTATAAGAAAGTATATAGAAAAGTGTTGAAGGCTGCAAAATATTATGAAATTCAGAAAAAGGTTCAAAGTTCAAACAACATTAGTAAAACTGCTTGGGACATCATTAACAAACACAAACAAACTCTTAATCACCAACAAATTGAAATAAAAGTAGGTCAAAATCACTATAAAGACCCGATTGAAGAAGCTAATATTCTTTGTCAATATTTTGCTAACATAGCTGAGGATAATTCACTGCAAAACAAAGGGCTTAGAAATCTGCAGAGTAATATTAATCACTCCATGTTTTTGTCACCTGTTACTGTTAAAGAAGTAGCTATTATTTATTAAGAACTTAAAACCTAAAAAAACTCTTGACATTAACAGTCTTTCTGTTTACACTTTAAAACAATTTAGTGATTTTATTTTAGAACCTTTGACTAAGCTCATCAATATCTCTTTTGAAAGTGGCATTTTCCCTTCATTTTTAAAAACAGCAAAAGTGATTCCTCTTTTGAAAAAGGGTGACTCTTTTGAGCCGAACAACTATAGGCCTGTTTCAATCCTACCGACATTAAGCAAGGTATTGGAGAAGCTTTTTTCAATCAGACTTTTAAATTTCCTAGATAGGTACAAAATTTTGTCTAAAGAACAATTTGGATTCAGGGAGGGTAAATCAACAATAGATGCAATATACCAGTTGGTTAGCCTTATTGCTGACAGCCTTGAAGATCGTAAATCAAATATAGGAATATTTTTGGATTTATCTAAGGAATTTGATCGAGTTAACCACAGTATGCTTCTGGATAAACTTCATAATAACAGTATCAGAGGCATTCCACATCAGTGGCTACAATCTTATCTTAGTAATAGAACACAACATGTCCAAATCAATGGGAAACTATCAGATTCAGTTCACTTGAGGTACGGTGTACCACAGGGTTCAATCCTTGGCCCAGTGTTGTTTCTCATTTATGTCAATGAAACCAAAATATCTCTCAACAAAGGTAAGATTGTCCAGTATGCTGATGATACCTGTCTTTTTTCAATGCAAAGTCGAAGGCTGAGCTTGAAATTCAAAGTAATGAAGACCTGAATTCTTGTGTCCAGTTTTTTATGAAATCAATTTGAAAACCAATGAAAATAAATCAACTTATTTATCATTCAACATGGACCGAGATAGTAGTATGCCGACCATCATGATTGGAGAAGACACACTAAAAGAATCAGAGACAACCAAATTTTTGGGAATTCATATTGACACAAAACTAAATACACATATTGACTCAATTTGTAGCAAAGTTTCATCACAAATATTTTTGCTTAGGAGTTTGTCAAAATTTTGCTCAGAAAGTTTGCTTAAAACAGCTTACTATGGCCTTGTACATCCTCATCTTGCATATGGCATTGTACTGTGGGGAAAATGTGCAAGGTACTATTTTGAAAGACTTTTCAAACTTCAAAAGAAGTCCTTAAGAATCATAAAAGAATTGGGACACAGGGAATCATGCAGGAACACTTTTAAAGAACTGGATATTTTGACTCTGCCTTGCATTTATATTTTTGAGACTATTTTGTATTGCCGCTCTAAATTTTCCTTAACACAGGGTAGAGACGTGCATAATTATCAAACAAGAAGCAGGGAAAGCTTTCGAGTTGCCCAACATAGACTACAAGTCTCGCATCACCTTCCATCACAGATGGGGGTAAGGTTTTTTAATTGTCTTCCTCCAGAAATTAAATCAATTGGCAATGAAAAAGATTTAAAAACTCATTAAAATCTTTTTTAATTGAAAATGCATTTTATAGCCTTCAAGAATTAACTGGTGATTAAAATGATTTTTTTCTTTGTAGTCGGTGGGATTTGATCAGGCTATCTCTTTTGTGATCTGACAGAGTTATTTATTTATTTCTTTACTTTCTTTCTGGTTGTATATTATTTATTTTATTCTGGTTGTATAGTATTTATTTTATTGTTATTTTAGCTCAAGTTTTCCCAATTGTTTAAAGTTTGACAGATGTTTTTTTATGATTTAGCAGTTTTTTTATTTAGTTATTTTCTTTTACATAAATGTGTATAGTTATACTTTTTTTATGAAATTAATATTATTGGACGCTTGTCATGCATAAATTGTATTGTATTCTGGCAATAAAGAGAATTGAATTGAATTGTGTGTCACAGTACGTCCGGGGCATCCTCCTTAGAAAAAAGACAAATCTTGACCGCTATGCGGCTCAGATACCCTGACCGTTTGTCTGGTCAAGGAGTGAACCCAATGGGCTTAGGCTAATTTAGGCCTAGCCTGATGTAATATGACAAACAATTCCAGGCTAGATTCCTAAAGAGTAGAGGAGGTTTTTAATGGGTATACCCGTTTTTTAACGGACTCCCACACTACAGGCTGGGCCCCTGTGTGCGTCATGCATTTTCCCTCTCTCTCCCTCAAAAAAAAAAAAAAGAAAACAAACAAACAAAAAAACAAACAAAAAAAAACAACAAAAACAAAAAAACATAAATATTTAAATTTAGAGTAGATATGTCACATTTAATTTCAAAATTTTGATATTACGATATAAATGCAATGATTGCGTGCCAGTTTTGAATGCAGGCCAGGCATCCTTTGGAGGTATTGTTTCTGGCAATTTTCTATGCTAATGAAGACCTTAAATCTTATGTATAAATCAACCCTAAAAAAATTTGACTAAAATTTGACTAAAATGCTAAAATTTGAGATTTTCAAGACATCCTTAGTTCGAGGAGGTAATAAGCGACCTTGACGGAAGTGGAACATTTTTCCAGCTGTTTTCGGTTGTTTTTCGTTTTCGACCACCAGCATGTGGAGTTTCTCGGCAGGGATGCGAGTACGACCGTGTGGTTGCTAAGTGAGCGCAGAGTGGCCGTCGCTAACACACGATAATCACCCAGTCGCTGTTTGTTGTCCGAGCAAAGAGGTGTTAATTTCTGCGATCCCCTCTCGCCGTCTGTTCGGTTCGGTTTCGAGGTGCTTCCAACTGTGTGCTAGACTATATCGTTGGTTCGTGGAAGAATTGTGATTTTTCCTACTCAAATGAGAAATATTGATATCTGAAGTGGTCACTCCACGTTGAAAATCAGGATTTTATAATTTAGGTAACGTACTAATTGTTTGGGGATGATTTATTCTATGGGTTGATTGTGTTTTAGTGCATGCTATGTTGATTAAATGAATAGCATTATGCACGGGAATATTGATTTTAATATTTAACTTGACATTTTTGTTTAATCGATTATATAAACTGTAGTTATACTGTATAACACACTGCAGATAATACAGTAATGTACAATAATGTATTGAAGAAACACCCTGCCTATTCTATTTCTAAAGCTATAGGCTACCTTTTACTCAATAAAAACCTTCGCCCGTGCTCAAAGTAGAGTTTTGGGAAATTTAAAACAATCATTTGCATGATTTAACATTGCTAAGCATATACAATTGGAAATGAGTTCCTATTTATTCATCGTATTATATTTCCTAGACGAAGCCATGTTTAGAAACTAATTAAAATTCAGAACTTTATAGTTGTAGTTATTACCATATTATTTTATAGGATTAACAAAATTTAGTTCATTTGTATTTTAATAAAAGAATGTCTCCGCTAAACAATGTTTAAAGTGGATATGTTTGTGCTGTTTACCATAAAGTTTTATTTATTATAATAAACTTGGTTTTTTATTAGGTTGAAATGATTTACAGGCTAATAAAGAACGATTTTCACCTAAGGAACTGGCAAATTAACACAAACTTTCCAATATGAGATGTAAAGCTGCAATACAAAATAATAGATTAGAATATAAAATACTAAAAACTAAGAGCTTGTAAAATTGTTATTTTTATAAAGCTTTAGAAGTTATAAATTAGGTGTTACGTCAAACATCTTTAAAAAATGCGTGTCAATGTTATCAAGTCCCAAAGTAACTTGCTTTTGATAAAACATTCCAAAAATAGTTTCAAAATTTAAATACAACGCGATAGCTGCTTATATTGCAGAAAGCTACGTAAGTTTCAACATCGTGGCGGTTCTTTCAAGATAACTTCTTCTAATTGTAGGAAGCAAGAGGTCAACTGATTTTTCGTGACCTCATCATTCAGGCAATTTACAAAAGTTTTGTTTCTACTAATTTAACAATCCATGATCTTATCTTATTTAGTATTTTTGCCATGAGTAATTACATCTGTGGATAAAAATACGAGTATCGTTTCCACCAATTACGTTTGTTTAACCATATGAACGATGTCTCAGTATTTAGATTAGAATATTGAGAATTAAAAAAATATGAACATTATTAAACTATTACAGGATATTCATGTAATTTTTCTGCATGATACTGATCCCAACAAATACTATGCTAGTTAATATGAATTTCTAAACCAACTAACACAACCAGTGTACGGTATTCTCAATTTAAAAAGAATACGCTTAAGATTCGTCAAAAACAAGGAAGCTACATCTGTGGCTAATGAATATATCTGTAAGAAATGAATATAAAGATACTTTCTTACAAAGTTTTTTATACTTTTATTTGTAATGTGAATTGATTTCTTGATTATCACGAAGAAAGTTTCCCCTCTAACTTCAGCAATTGAAAGGACGCAATGGCAATCGTAGTTCATGTTTGATACTAACGTGATTTCCCAAAATGATATTCACCAAAGATTCCTTCCAAAACTAATTTAAAATTAAAAAAATACTTAGAAAATTCAAAGATGTGAACTATATTCTATTTTCCGTTAGGTTTAGAATTTACTCCCTTTTCCTGAAATTTTGAGAACTGAGTGTTCTAGTGGTCAGTTACTTTGAATATTAGCAAAACCACTAGAGCTGATAGAATTAAACGGTCCAATACATTGTGCGATGGTGCATATCATAGCCAATCATTCCTTCCCGATGAGTTCAGAAATATTAACGATGTAATCCACCACGTTGCTTTTGATATGGGAAATATTTTTTAACCTAATTTTTGATGGTTCAATACTGGAGCTAGCCCTTTGGTCATTTTACTGGAGCCCTTTGGTCATTGGGCCATAAATTAATGATCATGACAAATGAAACAGCTGTTATTTGTCAGTAACAAAGCTACACCTTATCTGATCCATCACAATCATCACACTCACCCTTCAGTCATACTCATTTTAAAATACGCACCACAGAGTGAGTCGGTGTTTCAAAAGTAAGTTAAGTCGGCCTAATCTCTGCCCCTCACCATTATCATAACACATGGTAACTCTACGATATGTTGTAATTAAACAGGCTCGCAATGTTTTGCACTTTATATTTGCACTGTTTGGCAACAACGCCTTAAATTATAGAAACACCCAAGCCTTTGGAGAAAAATTATCTTTCGTTAATAAAATTCAATTAACATTCAACGACTAATAGTTTTTAAAGTACAATAAAACTTCAACGACTAAAGCGCCGCTATTAGAACGGTTTCCACATTAACTTTTCTCAGGTTCGATTTCGGGGTGGAGTGAGCGAAGCCGGGAGTGAAAAGCTAATGTAAATTAATCTTCAATATTTAATCAAAGTTATAGTACATTTATATTTTTTAAACACCTAAGTCTCCATCAATATTGAACGAGCAACGCATTAGGCCGTTGTTTTCACACTAGACATTTTTGTTAGACGTTTTTTTATTGATAACGTATTCAAGGAAATCTGTGTGATAAATATGATAAGATTAGTTTTGTGAATTTAATTTTACTTCTTATTGTATCATTTGATGTAAAATGGTTATGCGGTATGACGTCAATTATCATTGGCTTTATTATCTTGAACATGAGATTTGTTTGTCTCAGTGGAAATAAATTTTAACGAATAATTGAGGAAAACCCGTTTACCTAAACAGTAAATACCCGGGTGTCCAGCCTAAAGTGTTACAATAGCTAACTTTTTTATTCTATGTCTGACGGTTAACTTCTTATGGGGGACCCCATTACTTTTTTATGATGCTTTCAGGGGTGTATTACAATTTTCAAAATTTCCTGCCATTTTTCCAACATGGCTGCCAACTTTAAAATTTATTATAGAACACCCTATATTTTATGGTGTTTTTTAAATTCCCGTGTAATTTAAGACTTTTTATACTTTGCCATTTTTCTCTAAACCTAACGGTTAGGGAGTTATTGGCAATGAAAGTTCATTTTTAGTCCCATAAGAATAACATGGGGCACACTTCATCTGCCCACATTTCTGAAACCGTTGATTAAAATAAAAAATACTCAAGAATAAAAATGTCTTAAGTTGATGTTTTAAGAATTTTTTTCATAATAAAAAAAAAATTTTATTTTATTTTTTGCCCGCCATATTGGAAAGACGGTAATTTATGGGTAAATTATAATTTTTTTTTAGTAAAATGTTTTTAAAACAGCAATTAAAGACATTTTTATTCTTGAGTATTTTTTTATTTTAATCAATGTTTTAGCAGATATGGGAAGATAAAGTTTGCCCATTGTTATTCTTAAGAAACTAAAAATGAACTTTAACTGCCTCTAGCTCCTTAACCATTAGGCTTAGAGGAAATTATCAAAGTATAAAAAAGTCTTACAATTACATGGAAATTTCAAAAACACCATAAAATGTAGGATGTTCTATAAGAAATTTTTAAGTTGGCCGCCATATTGGAAAAATGGCGGGAAATTATGAAAATTGAAATACGCCCCTGAAAGCAATATAAAAAAGTAATGGGGGCCCCCCATAAGAAGTTTACTGTCAGACATAAAATAAAAAAGTTAGCTATTGTAACACTTAAGGCTGGACACCCGGTATATTTATAGTAAAATTTTATCCACAAGGAAAATTATTCAAAACTAGTATACGTGTTGCTCGAAATCGAGCAATTATTTTAATTCAGTAAAAATGTTACTTTAGCTCTAAATCAATGACATCCGACCAATTAATATTGTGAATATCTGTAATTACCAAAAACTACACGTATTTACAGCTGATTACTAACATATGTTTAAAATGCTTTATTCAATCCCAATGTTATTTAAATGGGAAATTTTTAGATTTCAATGGTGGATAGAGCCTTTATTTTCAGTCCGATTCTCATCAGTTTTTGGCGGAAACAACTACAGACCAAGCTCTATCCAACGACACCAAAAACTTGAAAATCGGTTGAAAATTGTAGGAGGAGTTCTCAAGACAAAAAAACCCTTAGCGTATTAAATAAGTATAGATATTGAACCGAGCCGAAAGTGTGCTGTATCGAGATTCAATGATTCTCTGTATTCAAAGGAGTTCTGGGAGAAAAGATTTTTAAGACTTCAAGAGCCACCTTTGTTCACTTTTCGTTTGTGTCGCCTAGGCTTTTGCGAACACTCCGATATGACTAATAATTATACAAAGGACATGAAGAAAACATAAATGAAGAGTGCGTGGGGATTCTAATGAATTGAGAGGGTGATAACAATTAGGCAATATCTAGTAAAACCTATAACAAAACTTGACCAAATAACGAGGATGCGTTTTGTGCCCCTGATTTTTAGCGAATTTCCCATAGGGAATAAGCTATTATAAATATATATATATATATATATATATATATATATATATATATATATATATATATGTATGTATGTATGTATGTATGTGTCCCTAGACACGATAACTCTCGTAAAAATGGTCCGATCGACACCAAGTTTGTTTGAGATGTGTAATCCTACGTTTATTTGGATGAGTTCGTAAACCAGACATATTGACCCATCGGAAGTTTTAAGGGGTTTTGTAACCCAACATGGGGTTTTTGAATTTTTCATATTTAACTTTAAAACATTTTAAATTCTTTTCTTGACCATTGAATTTAGACAAAAAAAAAAAAAAAAAAAAAAAAAAAAAAACACACACAATTTAGTATTTTTAAGCTTTACTCTATCTCCATTGGTTACTGAGATATTAAAAAGTCTAAAGAGAGTACGTTGTTGTTTGAGGCTCCAACGTTAATATTATAGAGAATAAGGATGTGTTAATATTTCACTTATTAACCAATGTTTTTGGATAAAACTTGGTATTCAGCTTCATTTGGTTGAGATTCGACCATTTATGGTAAAAAAATCTTGGTTTTTGTGCTTATCATAGCATCAAACCTGCATACTCATTTCCCTTGTTAATCATATGGAGAATAGGCAAACTCCTTTAGCAATGGACAGATATTGATGAAACTTAGTATATAGCTTCATATGGTCGAAATAATTTTGTTTATGCTAAAAACCTACTTTTAGTGTTCCCATGGCAGCATACCTGCATACTCTTTCCCTACATATATATCATAAGGATAATAGATATTTATTTCCCTATTTATGAACTTGTGATGATATTTACAGGTTTATCTGGTCATAATTAATACTACTAATTTGAAAATTCGCTGAGTACGTAGGTCTGCTGCGACGGGCGTATTTTTCGATTCAGCGTCTTACATTTAACGAAATCTGTATAAATATAAATTATAGTAGATATTAAAGTTTCGGTGATTTTGCAAGTCTGCGGCACATTTATAATACATTTTAAACAATATTTGAAGTTATATTCACAAGTTTTACTGAAGTAAAGTTAATCCCTAGTGAAAATGTACGGTACAATGTTACCATGTGATAGATAATCAACTGTTCATTGGGTTTATCGACTTGTTAGTTTCTCCCACAAAATGTTAAGGGAGCGTTCGTTTCGGTGAGAACAATTTAAATCCAATCTAAACTGAAAGCTCCATTCCACCACTGTTGCGGAAGAGTTTGCAGGATAGTATTTCCAACTACCACGTGGTGGATTGGGCTAAAATTAATGTTTCAAATTTAAGGAGATATAATAAAATAGTGTAACATAACATGAAGGTAATACCTAGCTTATTATAAGCTAATGGTAAAGTTCATCTATAAATGCGTTATATTTTTATTTTTAGTATGAGTTCAAATACTATGAAATATTCTGTTACAGCTTTTTAGTAAAACCTAGTCTGGACCTTGTTATGCTATTTTTTCATTTTGACGAAATCACAAATATGTATTTTGCTAAACTTCAAACATATTTTAATAAAATAAAATCCTCATATACAAGTGACTAATTAATATTTATTAAAACAAACAACCGATCCTTTGTGAAATCGAGGTTTATAGTTTGTCCTTTTGTGCACAAATTACGTTATAATATCTAAGACTGTTCTCTCATCTCCCCCTGGAGGATGACATCACTAATCACACTAGTGTTGTGCCAGGCGGGGTATGGCGGCCGGCTGGCGCGCGCTGCTGCCGCTGCTAGTGTGGCTGTTCCAGGTGACTGCGGCGCCGTGGAGCTGCGAGTGCCAGAACCGCACGTCCGAGAACCACCTATCTTCATCCCCCCCTGGAGGGTGGAATCGCTACTCACACTAGTGTTGTGCCAGGCGGGGTATGGCGGCCCGGCTGGCGTTGCTGCCGCTGCTTGTGTGGCTGTGCCAGGTGACTGCCGCGCCGTGGAGCTGCGAGTGCCAGAACCGCACGTCCAAGAACCACCTATCTTCATCTGAGGTGGCATCGCTATTCACACTAGTGTTGTGCCAGGCGGGGTATGGCGACCCGGCTGGTGCTGCTGCCGCTGCTAGTGTGGGCTGAGCCAGGTGACTGCGGCGCCGTGGAGCTGCGAGTGCCAGAACCGCATGTCCGAGAACCACCTATCTTCATCCCCCCCCTGGAGGGTGGCATAGCTACTCACACTAGTGTTGTGCCAGGCGGGGTATGGCGGCCGGCTGGCGCTGCTGCCGCTGCTAGTGTGGCTGTTCCAGGTGACTGCGGCGCCGTGAGCTGCGAGTGCCAGAACCCGCACGTCCGAGAAACCACCTATCTTCATCCCCCCCCTGGAGGGTGGAATCGCTACTCACACTAGTGTTGTGCCCAGGCGGGGTATGGCGGCCCGGCTGGCGTTGCTGCCGCTGCTTGTGTGGCTGTGCCAGGTGACTGCCGCGCCGTGGAGCTGCGAGTGCCAGAACCGCACGTCCAAGAACCACCTATCTTCATCTGGAGGGTGGCATCGCTATTCACACTAGTGTTGTGCCAGGCGGGGTATGGCGACCCGGCTGGTGCTGCTGCCGCTGCTAGTGTGGCTGTGCCAGGTGACTGCGGCGCCGTGGAGCTGCGAGTGCCAGAACCGCATGTCCGAGAACCACCTATCTTCATCCCCCCCTGGAGGGTGGCATAGCTACTCACACTAGTGTTGTGCCAGGCGGGGTATGGCGGCCCGGCTGGCGCTGCTGCCGCTGCTAGTGTGGCTGTTCCAGGTGACTGCGGCGCCGTGGAGCTGCGAGTGCCAGAACCGGCACGTCCGAGAACCACCTATCTTCATCTGGAGGGTGGAATCGCTACTCACACTAGTGTTGTGCCAGGCGGGGTATGGCGGCCCGGCTGGCGTTGCTGCCGCTGCTTGTGTGGCTGTGCCAGGTGACTGCCGCGCCGTGGAGCTGCGAGTGCCAGAACCGCACGTCCGAGAACCACCTATCTTCATCTGGAGGGTGGCATCGCTATTCACACTAGTGTTGTGCCAGGCGGGGTATGGCGGCCCGGCTGAAGCTGCTGCCGCTGCTAATGTGGCTGTGCCAGGTGACTGCCGCGCCGTGGAGCTGCGAGTGCCAGAACCGCACGTCCGAGAACCACCACGTGGTAGAGACGTGCCACTGCTCCGGGGACGCGGTAGACCACGTGCCGCAGTTCGTCAACCAAGGACACGTCCACGCGCTGTGAGTATAGTCCAAGTACATTCTACCATGCGTTAAATCAAGTGATCATTCATGGTTTTTGGACGGTTGTTTAAGATGTTGGCTTTACGATTAAACCAATTTTTGCACTCGGGTTTACGAACGCCTAAATTCCCCATCATGTCCTAAATTCGACCCTAAAATTTTCACACTTTGTTGACATTTAAGTCAATTTCGCCAAAAAGGAATCTTTATGTGAAATTAGAACTATTAAACTATATTAAACTGCCCATAATTTAAGACCTCGATAATTGTACTATACCATGTGGTTTTGTACTTACAATTAGGCCTACTATATTAAAGATTCCTACTACAAGTACCACGAATAATGAAATTGTAAAATTTGCCATGGTTGACCCATAATATCACCAGTATTACCCCAGGCAAATGTGAAGGATCTTATGCTTTGCTTTGAGTCTTGATAAAAGAGAGAGTAGAAATTACTCCGCAAATGCTCGATGTTTCCTGGATGATTATAGATAAAGTAATAACATTTGGCGCATGACTAGTTAACAACCTAATTTTCTGGATTCTTCTTATATAATTTACGCTTAGTTTTCATGTCAGCTTGTGGACCATTTGGAGAAAAAATAATCCTAAAATGTAGGTTGATACTTACATAAAATTAAAAGTTTGGTTTATCGAAATACAATGCCCGCGATTCGGCCCTAAATGGACGATTGAGACTTATTTGCAGGTGAATAAACTTTTCATGTAAAGCATATTAGCAACATTTTAAAATGCTTGAACTTTCTAGATACTAGACCGATAGAGGTCGGTTTTGTGCCATTTTTTAAAGAGAGGTTTAAATTATGTATTATGTGATAATGCATTACGTTTCTATTAAACTTCCTCTAAGGGTGGTCCCCCAAGAAAATCTAGCAGAAAATTGCATTGATTTTTGTCCCGTCATACATAAATTTAAACAGTTCAGGTGTAGAGCAATATGACAAAACCCAACCTCAAAAGGTGGAGGAACGTTACTGCATTATGTTTCTCTGTATAATTTTGGTATGGTAAACTAAATGTCCAACAGTTTAATCCGTTTAAGGTCCGGTTTCAGACTTTGTAAATAAAGCCTTCAATGATATGTGACTATCAACCCACCTTTGCAACCAAGACTTTCGTCTACTCCAGGTGGGACGTCCCCTGACATGACAAAAACTGAAGATGTCTTATAACAGTAGATTATTTAAGTGTAAAAATGGTTTACCAGTTTTAATTGCTTTGTCTGTAATCGTACAGAAATTATTAGCTAGTGCGAGTAGTAACTCGTAATTGATAACAGCAACTTGTACTTTGCATTATCTTGTTCTGAGATGTATGTTTCTTGAGTAACATGTCATTGAAATAGGTAAATTTTGTATATTCTTATAAAGATCTGGATGGCCTAAGCCCAATCTTCCTTTTGGCACTATGTATAAACTTTTAAAGCGTTTACTCAAGAATCACTTGTTCTTTCAGATGTATGTCTATTATCATCGGTCCAACAACACCACCACGTTGAGAAAACCACGGATTTGGCAAAATTGATCTAATGCAAGGCATACTTCGTATGATGAATGAACATTCGATTTTGAGCTCTCTTTTGGTTATTTGTTTATTCCAATGAATATATTCATATGAATAATATCTATCAAAGTGATGCCCACGAACACGACTACACAATCTAAAACGTTGATGAACCGCCTAAGTTCAAAGATATTAATATTTAATATTTTCCTTAAAGGAGCTGCAGCTACTTCAATTCTAGCAACAAAGTCCATTTCATTTTCCACAGGTGTACTGTACACTAGTGTTTTCATATGACCACCAAAGAAAACAATCGAGTGGGGTAAGGTCAGGGGATCGCGCAGGCCAATATACAGGTCTCCCACGTCCCACCCATTATGTTCAAATGTACGATTTAAATAATCCCTGATGTTCCCAAAATGAGATGGAACTCCATCATTTTGAAGCCACATGTCGTTTCTAATGTTTAGCGGAACTTCTTCAAGTTGTTAAAGAGAAAATCTCTGAGAAATACCAGGTATATAGCCGAGGTAAGACGATTAGGCCAAATGTACGGCCCCACAAGACAATCTCCTACAATCCCAGCCCAAACGTTGACTGAAAACTTTTCTTGATGTCCACTGATGAACGTTGTATGAGGATTGTTTGCAGCCCAAATATGAATGTTCGAGTGTTGAAGATCCTCAATGTCTTTATTCAAAAACCAGAGTATTCCACACTTGGAGGATAGTCCTCTGGGTTTGAGGCTTGTAACTTTGGCAATTTATATGGATGAAGTAACTCGCAATGTAATACTCTCCATATTGTAACTTTCACCACAGCCTAATTCATGGGCAACTATTCGAATACTAGTTGAGGATTTTCTTAAAATATTCTAAAATGTTTTCCTCAAATCAGATATTACGTACATTTCTATCCCGTCCCGTGTCAGCCATGTTACAATTACAATGTTGTTTCCCTCAGTCTTTTGTGAATAGCATAAAAGGTCTTGAAAATTGTTAACTGCATTTGGGGGAAATGTTTAAAAGACAGTTGCATAATATTGCTACTATTGCATAACCTCATGTCATTCCATAAAAGAAATGCATGTCACAGTATTTTTCAGATGTATTCCTTATTACACATTCCTTATTTCACATAAGTCAATTTAACACATGATAAGATGATAAAAACAAATGTAACAAATTTAGAGCAAAGGCTGATGTGAACATATGCTACCCCCCCCGTGGGAATTTTCGACATATACATTTTTGTGTTTGTATTGACATGTACTTTATGGTTTTAGGTGTTTGCCACTTAAAAATTACAGCATATCCCGAAAAATACGAAAAAACCATGAAAAATATAAAATCTACTATCATCATTAAAATGATTCAGTTTCAAAAATCTTTTGACCGAAAATACTACAGTTTTCTTGGCCAATTTTATTAATTAATGGGTCGTTATAAAGCTCTCTACTTAAATATTCCAAAAAATTATGAATTTTTTTTAGATTTATGGCTGAAAAAGTGAAATAACTAGTTTTATATACAGTGTGGTTGAAAAGTCCCGGAACGGTGAAATATATTTTTTACCAATATAGATAAAGTTACAAGACCTTGGTATATCAATAATGGCCATAAATGTCACTCTTTTAAGGCATTAACACTTTTTACCCCTTAAGGGGGATGGCCCATGAGGAGTCAGACAAAATTCTTAAATAGCAGCATAGGTCATGTTTGGTATCAAATTAAAGTCTCAATTAGTAGAGTACAATGCCGCAAACCGACGTTAAAAGGTTGGGTATAAAGAAAGTTATTGCATTTTAAAGTTTTACCCATATATTTTAATGGAAACTTTGTTTGCCTGCCATTTCCGTTTCGATCAATCCTTTTGAAGTCTAGTTTGCGGCATTGTACTCTGCTATGTGAGACCTTTAATTTGATACCAAACTCGACCTATGCTGCTGATTAAAAATTTTGTTTGACTCCTCATAGGCCGTCTTTTCTGTGGTTTTCTGGAATATGCTGTAATTTAAAAAAGGCAAACAACCGAATTCTTAATCTAGTAGGCAATACCAACAAAAAAAAGTATAAGTCATAAATTCCACGGGGGGGGGGAGGGTTTCATATTGTCGGCCCATGGTCTATTATATCAACTAATTAATTAATTAATTAATTCACTTACTATCATAAACAAATTTGATGATGGCCTATGTCTCTTGTTGAAACACTAGTTATGGTTTACATTTTCAACAATATGTCAATAATAACAGCTGATTTCTCTGAGTGATAAAACAAGCTGTTAGACAGGGGGTGATGCACGCACAACCACACATAGTGAAATACTTTGCATTGTTGTTGGCATGAAATGGTATATTGATGAATTTGCAAAGTTTGCAAAAAGTGTCACAGTTCGGTTATTTATTATCCGATTTTCGCAAGTAAGGTATGGTTGAATTTGTATTAAAGAGGCGCACATTTATTATTGCCAGCTAATAGTTTTGTTCGCTCCTGTAATTTTTTAGATATTTCATATTGAAATTTTCGAATGGCCGTCATTTTGAAATACTGTAGATTAACCCAAATAATTAAAAAACTTTCACTAATTTCTAATGCAAACAAACATGTCTGTACCAAATATCAAGATCGTATGTCATGCCGTTTGGGAGTTACGAGACAATTTTGTAAAAAACACATACGAGTACATACACACAGACAGAAAACCAGGCACCGTAGACCCATCATTATATTGTAAAATAAGTTTGTCTCGATGTAAGGAACAAATATACAAAAGGGTTCCAAAGAGTTCCAGGACACCCTGTATATAGTATCAAAACTTCACACCAGTATGAAAGGCATTCTCGTATTTTATATCTCTTTTACAAACCAAGTTTCCGCAGTAAAACTTTCTGCAAATAATATTTTGTGCTCAAAGACTGCCATGTAGCCTACGTAAATCAGATCCTATGAGATGATAACAATGTGTTCTACACTTTTTATAGTCGCACTTTATTGCATTTATTTGTGAGGAAAATTGTCAAATTGTGTTTAGCAGTAAATTTTCACATTGAAGCAGTTAGCCCACTCTTTTTTCAATATCGTAAGTTTGCCTCATTTACCACGTTTTAATACTAAACACTCCAGAACTAGCCTACTACATAAGACTCATAGACAAACTTTTAACCTGAATGAATAGTAACAATTAAACGTAAGGGGTTTTTACTCGTAGCTTGTTGGCATACCCAGAATCCATGTAAAATTGGGAGAGAAAACTTCCGAGAGCGACAAATTATACTGTCTCCCAAGACATGACTAATGGATATATTAGCTGGCTCAGCCGAAGGTAAAGGTAAAGTAACGCGGGCCGGAAAGTTAGCCGTGGAAATCTCATTAAGGCGTTCTCCGAGGTCGCCCGACACACACGGTCTTCGTCTCTCCGGACCTTAGCCCTATTTGTTTGTACGCCTCCGTAAATCCTAATCTTACATGTCGGTTGCAGAACTTCGGTAAATTAGGGTTGCTTTGAATTAAAGTCGGTTACAACCAATTTCGATTATAAGAAAACGGTTTTTTGCTATGAAAATAGTAGTGAGATATAATTAAATTTTCTCACCATCTCGGCAATGCAATTATATTTGTCTCCATGTCTCTCTCCCTTTCTAAAAGTAAGGATTTTATGTCGTTGTTTTATTTACATAAAACACAGGGTTATAGACATCATCTTACCCACAACATATAAGAGAAGATAAGGATGCATTCCTGACGCAAAACGAATAAAAAAACGCTTTTTAAATATGCAAAGATTTGTTCAAGTATGAGGTTTATTGTTGTTAAAGGATATTGTGGTTTGTTGTTTTTTATTTATTTATTTATTTTATTGCCGGGCTTTTTCTGATGACATTGATGTGAAAAGTAATTGAATTGTGATAAACAATTAAGTAAGGTGGTTACAAAATTTGCAATTTGTTAAGTTTGCAGTGCTCGTTTGTTTGTACGTTTATCGCTCCTCATACCGATGTTTTGCATGTGAGATGAAACTGTAGGATGCATTAAGCACAGACTTACACAGTTAGTTAGAGATAAAACTACTTAAGGTGCCATCTTGTTAGCGTATGCCGCTGAAATGACTTTACCCTTCCAGTCAGATTAGTATAATTACAATAAAAGTATGATTCTGTCGAAAAAATAAAATTTTATTTTTTAAGTTATCTTTGTTATAAAAAAATATAGCATATACTCACCGTCTGTTGTAGAACTTTGGTAAATAGGGATGGCATTGAATTCTCGCTAATTACGACCAATTTCCATCATAAGATTTTTTAATTAGTCCTTGATTATGTTTTATAGTATCTCCATGAGAATGACGGGGGATTATAACACCTTGCTCTATTTTGATTGAAACTAATAGTAATGTTTTTTTCCTAAACACGTTAAAGAAATTTAGAGGCCTGTTATAAAAACACAAAACTAGCAAAAATAACGTTCAATTAAAATAGAGATTATGCCATCCTTACTATCACTGTAAAGTAAAAATTAAAGAAGTTTGGTTTATTTTCGTTGAAACAAATTGTCCTTATCTAAATCTTGTCCTCGCATCACGTAAAGTAATGTTGAAGACTGCCATTCCCACCACAAAATGAATAGAAGAAAGACCTTTTCTTCTAAAAGTCCTAATAGCGACCTCATTACATTTAGTACATCAAGTTGATAACTTTTTTATTGCTGCAGCCTTTGTTCGATGATTCTGTACGTCTCAAGGTTATCAATCTTAAATTTAGAATGAAAGGAAGGTGTGTAAAAGTAGCAATTTGTGGATTACAGTTTTCAATTGGCACAGATTGTTTGTTTGCACCTCCATCGCTCCTCTTGCTGATGTTTTGCACAGTTGATGTAATTGTGGGATGATTAAATCCAGACTTTACACGTTAGAAATAAAACCACTTGGGGTGGTACCTTAGTTGAAGCGTTTTAATGGATTTAAGCGTTGGAATGATTTTACCCTTCCGTTAATATTAGTACCATTGGTATAGACGTATAGTTCTGCCAGTTTATAAACTACAATTACTCTGTTTGATTTCGTCTTTATTTAAATGAAGCGTAAGTTTCTCGACCCTAAAAATGTCACAGATACAAATGTCAAGGTATGAATACCTTGCCCCAAAATTATTCATAGCCAATGAAATAAAAATAATATTTATTCTCAAATCCATAAGTGAGAATTATTACAATGTGCAATACTACAACTAATTAAAACTTATTCGATTACCATGTAAATAAATCAAACTCATGACAGCAGGATGTTTAACTAAAATTATTTTAATTTACAATGTAAAATATTAACAAAAAATCAATATATAAATTTAAAGGGAATCAATTTCTTTTTTCATTATTGCTTGAAGCAGAATAGGGTATTTAATGTATAAGAATGCGTGAAAAAGCCACGAATCTGTTAAAGGTGCATTTACACCTGAGTTGACAACCAAAAGATGTCAATTTTTACTGGTATTTCTCTATATGGCTAAAGCTGACAACTTTTGGTTACAACTCTGGTGTAAACGCACCTTTAAACATAACATGAAAACATAGGAGTGGTAATATTAGATTACAACAGAACAGAAAGGTAACTAGACAACACTGTTTACCACATGAAAATTACTGTATAATAAAGAGTATTTACACATAAATGATTATTTAGTATTAATTGAATACAGTAAAATACAGTAAACGCTCAACATTACTGAAATAATTGCGTATTTAGCCATATTTATTACATAAGTTATATTGTAATATACTTATGTTGTATTTGTTATACATGTTATATGTGTTGTGTAGGATGAGTTTCCTACAGTGATGCAATAGCTAGACTTTTTTATTCTATATCTGACAGTGTACTTCTTATTTGGGGCCCCCTTTACTTTTTTGTTATTATCAGGTATGTATTTCTCTTTGTCAAAATTTCTTGCCACTTCTCCCATATAGCGGCCAACTTTAAAAAATTTTGAAGTTTTTTTAATTTTCATGTAATTTTAGGACTTTATTGTTCTTTTAAATTTTTATCTACACCAAGGTATACCAAGGCTAAGGTTAAGGAGCTAGAGGCAATGAAAGTTCATTTTTAGTTCCATAAGAATAACATGGACAAACTTTATCTGCCCATATCTCCGAAACCATTCAGTAAAATAAAACAATTATAAGATGCTAAATTTTCTTAGAACTATGAATCAAGAACATTTCACTCACAAAAAATGATCATTTACGCATGAGTTAACTTCTTTTCAATATGGCGGTCAAAATCATCAAATTAAAAAAATGTCATGTAAGTATAAAAAATATTCTTAAAAACATCAAATTAAGACATTTTTATTGTTGAGAACTTTTTATTATAATCAATAGTTTCGCAGATGTGGGCAGATAAAGTTTGCCCCATGTTATTCTTATGGAACTAAAAATTAACTTTAATTGCCTCTAGCTCCCTAACCTTTAGGTTTAGAGAAAAATGTCAAAGAATAAACAAGTCTTAAAATTACATAAAAACTTCAGTACTACAAATCCATAAATTGTAGGGTGTTCCAAAAAAAATTTAAGATTAAAGCCATATTGGAAATGGCTCTACTTATTTTTTGAACTTTTTTGAAAAAAACTTTTGAAATTTTTTATATTTGAAAATGGTGGGAAATTTTGAAAAGTGAAATACACACCTGAAATCAACAT
Source organism: Neoaliturus tenellus (assembly GCA_030545055.2). Lineage (NCBI taxonomy): Eukaryota > Metazoa > Arthropoda > Insecta > Hemiptera > Cicadellidae > Neoaliturus > Neoaliturus tenellus. The sequence goes on from CM061535.1 coordinate 85,301,715, forward strand.
AAAAAGTAAAAAGGGGTCAACCATTAGAAGTATACTGTCAGATATAGAATAAAAAGGTTAGCTATTGGATCACTTTAGGAAACTCACCCGGTATATAAAGGTGACCATTTATCATAGTTTTTAGCATTTACCATAATATTTATTTGCACGGTGTTGCAATCTACTCCGTCAGGTTGCACTGAGTTGAGCAGGCGAGTTGGCGAGAGACTGGTCGACTCCACAGGTCACGTGATGATGATAGTTAGCAACATGAGTGGCTCGGCTAACGAGTTGTTAATGTTGTTAACCTCTGGGAGGCGAACTGTTCATGTTCTGGCTCACCATGCCACCGACACAGAACATGAATAAATGCCAGTCCGAGTACATCATTCCTATTAACATTTTATGCCACAGACTTTCAGGTGTTTCAAACATTGGTTCACCTTTTTACTTATTGGGATGCTCTTTCATTCCAGGTCAATATCTTTAGGAGGAGTTGAAGAAATAAAAGATCGAGAATTCCTCCCTTACAGTAACACTTTGCAAGAGCTGTAAGTAATTAGACTTCTAAAAATATAAGTTAGTATATTATTTTTTTCTTTAAGTTTTGTTGATTATCTAATGGTGTAGACTTTACCAATTGCATACATTACCGATTATTATAAGTACCTACAATATTACATAATTATATGTCAATTTTTCGAACATTATAATCCAATTATTTAAATAAAAATATAATCTAATACCTACTAATAATATTTTATTAAATAAACTATTTGAGTTTATTTTGTTTTATAGGCACATAACCCAGATGAGAAGTCTCAAGTCTTTACACAAAAACGTCTTCAGACATTTACCGCAGATAGAAACCATGTAAGTGAACGTCATATACAATGGTTTAGCCAGTTACAGCTTATGCATACCTACCAAGTAGGAGTATTAAAATAAGTAAGCATGAACTTCGATGAAGAAAGCCATATTTACGTGTAGAACTAACCTCAATGTTTTTCCATCTTTTGTTAAAATCTATACAATTGCTTTGTACTAAAATGTGTGTATTAAGCGATTTAAAATGTGTATTAAATGCAGTTCTTCAAAACAATATATTTTTATGAGTTGAAAAATGTTTTAAATATTGTAAAGGTAATTTGAGAAGAAATCTTTTAAAAATTTTTCGGTGTAATATAGTAATTCAAATTGATGAAATGCACGAAATGTTTATGTTATGGACTCGATTTACGTATCGCGTTTGTCTTATTTCGGTTGAGGGTACACTGTAGTAAATTTCATATGAAGTTTATATGTTCATCTTTATTGAGCGCTGTTTTAGGGTAAAAACTAATGGACCTCTGACGAATAAGCCAGCTGATATTTTACTTGGAAATCTATTAGTTTTATATTTAATGAAACCGGCTCTCTTTGTCAATTTTTTCCAAAACCGTGATTATTTAAATATTTATTGCATTGCTCAAGTAAAAGTTTTAAGTTATTTTTATTGACAATATTCTTTGTTCAATTTACATCTTAGTAAATATATTTTAGAAGTCTGAGATAAGAGGATTTAACTTGGATTTGGTTCTTTTCGCTATCCCTCTAACAATGATGTATAGGAGTTCAGTTTTTGACCGAAGTTTGGATCCAATTTATCCCGTGTTCCCCGGTACCGTGGGACAACGTATGGAGAAAATGCATTAACGTTCACGCTTTGTTTCAGAACCATATCGCAAGTCCCGAACATGAAGCAGCTGCCAAACCATTTATTCTCCCCTGTCAATCGGCTCAAAGTCTTGTGAGTATTTTTTTTTTTTTTTTTTTACTGTACATAATTTTAGTATAGTTTCATATAGTTTAATTAATACAGTATCGAAAATTTAATATACGAACGGGGTATGAAACAAGTGTGTTTGTGTATTTCACACAGTAACCCCCATGTTTGGAATAGTAGGTTAATCAAGTTGATTATTGTCATTGTTAAAAGGTAACGTGTTTTCCTGTAACTATTCTACAATAACTACAAACAAGTTCCATTTACTGTGAAACAAGCGATTCCTTCGTTTATAAAAAAAATTTCCTCATATGGAATTTTTTTAAATTTACGGATACAACTCATGCCTTTTTTAGAAGAGTTAAAACTAAATTTGAATGATCTATCGGAGCAAGACTTTGTTACTATAGCTAAAACATCTTGAATTCTGTTTAAGTGAATATTCTCTTTATTTGTGGGATAAATTTCAACATAGTTTATAGAAAGATATACTTAATAATAAAAATAAGGTTTATTAATTTTTTATTTATGAAATCCCGCTAACGGAGTTAACAGTTGTACAAGCGAGAAGAAAGCCTAGATCTAACTATGAGGCTGACATCCCTCTACAGATACACTTTGCAAAAGATTTGTGTAGTTCTTAAACCCATACGGTTCTATAATTATATTGTTAGCTTTTTAGCGTAAAACACTTACAAAAGCTTTTTGGTATTAATTAGCAGGTTACATTAATTTATATTATATTTAAAATGCTGAAATATTTATGACGCACAGGAAAACTTAACTGCAAAAGTTTTGTGAACCATAATTTTTAAACTCGAGTCCCCGGCGTCAAGTGCGGGCATAGTGTAATGATATTACAAGAAAGTTTTCTTAGCTTCTTGTTTCACATCAGATTTTCATTTACCTCCCGGGTAGCTGAAAATGTCAAACTGGATGAATTCCTTGATGAATATCCCGATATATGAAAATACGACTTCATTTAAGAAGGTTAGGTTTTTTAACAATTGTACACTACGTAATAGCTAAAAATATATGTTAATATAGATTTTATATTATTTGCTATTAAATATTTTTTTTACGAATACCTTATTTTAGTCAAAAGTTAATATTAATTTACTATCAATAAGTATTGAAATTGTTATGTGCAAACAATGGAAAAATTAATTAAGAAGTTTATTAATGTTTTATATACATGAATATTATGTACGCTTTCTAACAGTTGACCCTTAGATTTTACGGAACAACAATTTACAGACCTATATTTTGATTTTGTAGCATAGTTTTTTACAGTATGAGCATCTTCTATGGGAAGCCCAGTCGTTAATCATGCTTATTCTAATTAGCATCACTTTAATTGCTTCTAATAATTGCCATATTGCCACTTACCATCACTAACCAACAAATTTCAACAATTGAACGAACAAGATATCGTATTCCATGTGTGATGTCATGTATTAGTTTCAGAAACAAAGTTGTATATAAAAAACCCTTCAAAATATTCCTTGGAAGTTAAGGAATAATTTGATAAGTTAATTTTGGAAGTTAAATAATAATAATTCTGTATTCATCAAAGTACATGTTAAAAAATTTATTAAGCAAAGTCACAATACACAGGCAAAGTACATTCATAAGAGTAAAACATAATTTATATTGGTAAGCATTATACTGTATAAAAAAAATTATATGAACATTGCATTGTTTGAACGGGTTAAGTTGTTTTTCAATCTGGTATTTAATTTTGTTTTTTGTGTATGGGATTTCTGGCCACATGGAATCAATTGGAGCTGTTGCGGTGACTGGGAAAATCATGTTTCCGTTAAACATAACTTCAAAGTACCTATGTTAGCCTTATGAATTGAACGAAAATTAGCTAAAAAAACTGTAAAAAAAACAACGTGTTCCATTTTCAACTTTAGGTTCGTTAAAATTTAACCAGATTGTGGGACTCTTTGGCATAATGAACGACGTGTTTTAAAATTACCGATCAAATGCTTGCTCCCCCGATTTTATTAATATAACATAGAATAGTTAAATTATTCATCGGATGTATCATATCCGAAGATGAGCGATGAATTATTAGAGTTGACAGTGCAGAATTGTTTTGTAGGTAAAACTACAATTCTTTAGAAACAAAACAAATGAGTCAGCATCAGTCACTGTATGATAAAAGTGTTTAATAAGGTAGAAGTCGTGTGTTTTACGGTTTTACTCATCTTAAGGCCGGTTTCTCCAAACATGTATTACCTAAACTTAGTTTAATTCAATGTTAAACATATGAACAATCTTGGTTTAAACTTGAGTTCAGGTTTAAACTTGCTTAGAGAAACCGGCCCTAAATCATGTAAGTATTTGACACGTAACTTTGTAGATATTATTTTCCTTGCCTAACACTGACATGACAATGATCGATCGCAGGAGGGTGATACACACGGGACTGGAGAACATTCCGGCATTCAAGGCTCTGGGCAACAACTTCATCATGCACATGGTGTACGTACCCAAGCATCTTCATTTATTCCAGCATAACATTCTAATATTATCTTTGTAATATATAAATATACTGGACTAATATACAAACTTTTTCATTACAGCATTTGAATATTAGAATGAAGGTACTTAAACAGATTTATTGCACATTCATAAAACTTCTAATTTTGCTTTACAATCATAGTGATAACATAAAAAAATTTAAGTAGCTGGTAATCAAATTTTTTTGGATTTACCCCTTAAACAAAGTATAATAGAATGAAAAAATATTTCAAAAACTTTTGAAAAGGTATCAAATCATTTATAGCATTTTCACAGAGCTTCATAATAAATTTCGTTAAAAGGTAACAGAATACAGCCAATTCTACCAATAATTACTAAGGAATTTCAGCTGAGTACTTGGTAAACTTCGAGAGACGTTAATTATTATTAACATTGTGTATAAATTCATTCACCAGAAACTTTGAATAATTTATCTTTTAATTAATTACGAGTATATTAATTGCACTCACATTTTAAACCCCTGGTGTTTATTTTGTCACGTCAAAAATGTGTGTTGGTCGCGGTCTGCCCACTGGCCGTCCCCGCCACTCACGCTTGTCAAATTTTAATCAAAAACACTCCTCAACCTTGTTTGAATCCAACAATGATTAGCGGGAAATGTATTTTCGTTCAAGAGCTCGTGGATATAATTGGTACGTGTTAGGCCCACAATGGTTTCTTTAACAAGGCTATGTTCTAATAAATTCGTAATCATTAGTAAATATTTTTCAAATATGACTTTGGTTTACTTTTCAGAGACTTTGAAAGCAACAAAATTAAAAGCCTCCAGAGCAATTCAGTTCGTGTAAGAAGTGAACAGTTGTAAGTAAACTTCATCTTAGTTATATTAGAGAAAGTTTATGTACGATTCATTGCAATATAACTTTCTCAATTATTTTATATTATATGTTTTAGAATTAATATTGATAGACATTATACTTCTTTATTTATCATATAATCATAGCAGTGATTTTTAATTACAATTTTTTTCTACATATAACTTTTTTTTGGGATGTGACATAAAATCTTAATATTTTAAATAAACTTTACATATTATGAACACATTTTGAATGGAATGACACATTTTTTCCAACTGACAGTTCATGTTTGAAATTTCTACAATGTCTACAGCCCAGTTGTGATAGCCAATCGTCTTGAATAACATTCCAATATTTTCTTATTTGCGATCAAAATGTTTAAATTTCAGTCACGTGTAAAGAACATTTTAACTGGTAAATGACAATAGGTTGGCTACGTTTTTATTTCATAATTTAAATAAAGTTGTAAGGTTTTACTTTGGTTTTGCATCCAAAACTTGCATTTAAAAAGATCGTGGTGATAGCTTATTGACAAATTATTGCTGAATTCATCCACCTGGACGATTAGGAGAGCCGTGGGAAGAGCCTAAGCGCAAGCATAACACACAACAGTGATGAAATGATCAATTAAACTGACATCTTCAAACATTGAAAAGAAAATCTTTGTTATACAATTTGCAATTAAATTATTATAATTACATTAAAATGTTAAAACCCTCTAGGTTGTTATCACGTGGACCAATATTATTATTAATTTCCCTACAACTTTACGAATGTTTTGCGAACGCCAAAGTTGTAAATTGGTATGGGATAAATATTTCCTAAATTTCGTAAGATTTTATGGGGTAGCGGAATTCTACCCCCAGGAAAAGTACCCCCATGAAAAAACGTTACGTCATTTTGACGTCACGAGGGGCGGAGCTTAAAGTGGCATGGAGTTTTGGCTCGCGGCCGGAAAAGTACCCCCCAGTTTTATAAATACATTATTATTTAATTTGGTCGTTCTAAATTAACATTATAGCAAACCAAACACCAGCCGGATTTCTACCCCCGGAATTCTACCCCCGGAATACTACCCCCAGCAAAACTACCCCCAGCAAAACTACCCCCAATGGACCAGACCCGGAATACTACCCCCGGAAAACTACCCCCGGAATTCTACCCCCAGCAAAACTACCCCCAGCAAAACTACCCCCAGCAAAACTACCCCCAGCAAAACTACCCCCGGAAAACTACCCCCGGAATTCTACCCCCAATGGACTAGACCGGGAATCCTACATCCGCGAAAGTACTTCCACGTACACAATTCCTTAAGTATTTAACAATTGTTATTTTATGCACGTGTTCTGGTATTTAAAACATTTCTATTTCAAAATAATAGAAATGTTAAGTTTATATTAATACAAACTTGCCCTTCGGGTGATCTCGTTCTCTACCCTCACTCGCCGTCAAGTTCTATAATAGGCCTATGCTTTAGTTTTATATAACCAATCTTTCCTCAATCCTTTACAGGCTTTAAGCTGTATGGTTCTATTGACATCAAATAAAATATATACACTACCGTACCATGATATACTTTGATATTAGGTTTATAATTTTCAGTACCTTGAGGCCAAGCATTAGCTCGGTAAACTTAAACAGTAATATTTTTTATAGTAATATAATTTACAGACATCCCGGCGCAAAAAGGCTTATTTCTTGTTCAAGACGAACTCGTTTGCTCCACTCACTCGCCTTTCAGCTTCCTTTTTCTGAGCTTTCAGACTTTTTCAATGTATTCAAATTTGTATTCTTAAATTTGGATAGTTATTGAAACTTGCACACTACAGCATAAATATTGCGATATGAAAGTGGTTATAAATGGTTTCTCTACGTTCTATCTTACCCTAATACTAATATTTGTTAGGCCTAAAGCCAACCATCATAAGTTACAACACCCTGTAGGCCTTTCCTAATTCTTGAAAAAACTGTTAAGAACAATTTATCCAATAGGCCTACAAGTGGATATTGGTCTACTTATTTCTGATGTTGTTGAACCTAATAGAACGGTTTCTTTAGGCTAATTGCACCTACCTAAACAATCAAATTGACATGTTTATAAAATACTAAAGAGTAGGGCCTATAAGTACAAGGATGCAACATTATTGGTTTTAAGGAATAGGCCTACTTTTCCGACGCTCCAACTAAAATCGTAGTATATTTTCTGTAAAATATATTATTGTTCTTGGTATGGCAGGTCAAAGAAGTACATTTTATAGACTACCTTACATGTTTGCACAATTATAGCGTTTCATTTACCACTAATGGAGCTATATCCGTCGAATATCGACGGGCAACAACTAGTTATTATTTTATAATAGAAATAAAAAATAAAAAAAACAGAACACGTACATAAAATAACAATTGTTAAATACTTAAGGAATTGTGTACGTGGAAGTACTTTCGCGGGTGGAGGATTCCCGGTCTATAAGCCATTGGGGGTAGTTTTGCTGGGGGTAGAATTCCGGGGGTAGTTTTCCTGGGGGTAGTTTTGCTGGGGGTAGTATTCCGGGGGTAGAATTCCGGGGGTAGATTTCCTGGGGGTAGTATTCCGGGGGTAGAAATCCGGGGGTAGTTTTGCCGGGGGTAGTTTTGCTGGGGGTAGTATTCCGGGGGTAGAATTCCGGGGGTAGTTTTCCACCCCTTGTAAACTTACAAAACATAGCTTGAATTGTTAATTATAGAAATAAATTATAAAGTGCGTAACCAATGATTGAAGTAGAGTATAATGTATTCTCTTCAAAAGTTCGCGGCCGGAAAACTACCCCCATACCTGTGACGTCAAAATGACGTAGCGTTTTTTCATGGGGGTACTTTTCCTGGGGGTAGAATTCCGGCGCCCCGATTTTATCATTGTTTCATTGTACTCGACTTTTAATTATTTAATTTTGTTGATTATTTTAAAATTAAATTATCAATGTAAAAGTTAAGTACAATGATAATTTGTTATGTTTGCATAGGATACTTTTTATTTTTATTTTGTTCGATCAGCAAAAGATTTAGTCATAATCTATTTCATTAATTATTTTATAGATGAGTATTTATTTACTTATTTATATTTATATATTATTTATTTATAGATGACTAAATCTTTTGTTGATTAAACAAAGTAAAAAAAAAAATATTTGAAATTCGCTGAGTACACAGGTCTGCTAAAACGTATTTTTATATACATGTGGCTGACTATGTTTTATTTTGAAACAAGGTAGGAATGTTCAATATTAAAAACTAATCCAGCTAGTTAACGACAGTATGTTCTACTAGCCAACGATCGCATTGTAGGCGATATTTTTTCTTTTAATTTAAATCTGTTTCAAAGCCATAATTTTTGAGCTCTTGATATTGAAAGTAACAAATTGGTTTAACAACTCTTACAAAACAAAAGAACTCTGCATTTTGTCTTGCATCATACAAGACGTATGATGCAAAGACGTAAAAGAATATCATAAGGTACAATTTTGTTTATTAGAAATTAAACTATGTTAGTTTCTCATATTCTCCATTTTTCTTTACAAATATTTTGTTAAAGGAATTTTTATTAATTTTTACTCCTCTTTATAAAACATTGATTATATTTATTCTAATTCAAAACATACGTAGACGATTATTGGATGAAAACCAATTAAGAAAAAAACATGTTATCTTAAATTATATGCTTTAGTAGGCTACAAAGAACTAAATAATTTAATTATTAGTATTATAAATGTTGGTGCTATTAATTCGAAATTTAAAAACATTACACTTTACAACTCAATCTTAAAATAACTTTATAGTACAGTTAGTTTATTTAATATTTTTAAAGAAATGTCAATTGCGTTAGCTAATATGCTTTTTCAGTACAAAGGTTTATTTTAAAGCTAAAAAATAATCATCTCACCCACGAATTGGAACTGTGCTACTTAGTTGAAATCTTTTAAGGGCAGTAAATACATTGGTTTTATCATTATTATTGATTATAATACGAGTTATTGTTTTAAACATTTACTTATGGCCCTTTGCCATTCCTACAATTAATTGTATGGATAGCAACATGTACACTGTATTGTTTCATGTAGTTTGCTGGCATACAACAAAATTGAACGTGTTGAGGGTTGGGCTTTCAACGGATCGGAAATTGGAAAACTGTAAGTATTATTTTATGTTTATAGACTAAACTTTTTACTGTTGGTAACTAAATTTTAATTACAGTTGAAACTTTTCATATTACGATACTGTACTTTGTTTTATTTTGTACAGTAGATGTTTACAAGCTAATAAATATAAAAATACCTACTTACCAACAACAATTTATGTTTGTATGAGCCATGAATATATTCTATTTTACTTAAACTTCACCCTTTTGAGAGACTTCTTATAAACCTCTACCTAAGGTAAACCAAGGATCAAGAGACGTACAAAATAAGCGCTTAACACTCAGGTCGAATGTCAAACCAACACAAATTCATAACAAGACAGTCATAGTAAATAAACAATGGAGCTTTTGCTAGCCTAAAAGTCTTGCTGGTCTATTTTTATATATTGTTTATTTTTGTATTTCAGCCGTGTTAATCACATTAAGTTAAGCAGCAATGGCACACTCCGTTAAGCAACACGGACATTCTATGACAAAACTAAAATAAAATCATATAATGGATTTTTAAGCGTTAAAGTATTGAATGAACAATACTTAACTTGGTCAAATATATCTAAATGAAGTTTAAAGAACATTAAATTGCATAGAGGATTTTACTTGAGTTGCATTAAATGTTAAAAAACGCTTAAGTATTACTCAATGAAATAATTTATTGTTTTTTATTAAATTAACCAACTTAAATTGTTGTGTACAATAGTTTTAATATAAATAAAAAAATTGTGAGAGCTATGTTACATACTGTACATTTTTCGTTCGAATCTAAATTTTAATGTGCAGATTCTTTAAAACCTTGACAGAAAAAAAAAATGAAGGATGAACATAAACACAGTTGCTGAACACATAAAACGAACACTAAGCCAACACAAATGCATAACAAATCAGAATAATAAACTGTTGGCATTGTTACGGCGCGGAGCCGAGCAAAATAATCCAATCCAATCGCGAGCGGCGGGGCGGCGGCGGCGCGCACAAATAGGATTACGTCAGTAACGATATGCATGTTTTTGTTTATGCAGCGTCATCGGAATGCTGGCTAATCGTTCGCGCGTCTTGCAACTTTAATTCCCAGCGGGAAACGTTTATCTAAGAGCGCGAAATGTAAAAATGCACATTGCAAAGCGGTAATGCAAGCGTTGGTATCACAATTTCAAAGGAGCAACTTAATTCAACGTTTCAAATTACGTTCCTTTGAAATGTATAACAGGTTGTTTGTAAAGGAATAATGGGGTTTGCTAGCTTAGCATTCTTGGGAGTTGGTCCATTTGTGGGTATTCTTTATTTTTGTAACTCCATTCTGTCAATTAAATCCGATTCCTCTTAAACATGCAATGATAAAACAGAAATGTAATTATTTTAACTTTTTAATTATTAATAGAATTCAGTTAACATAATGCAATTGTTGTCTTGTTTAGTACTAAAGTCATTAGTAGTAGTAATTCATTAAGGTAGTAGATAGTAACGAGTTATCTTCATATATTATTCGTTGCGTTATTGGAACAAATAAGATACAAACTAACTAATCATAATTTTTTTTAATTGAGTTTACACTGTTGTAAAAATTATGTTGTTAACAATGGAGATGAGTTTTATATTATCTCCTTTATTTAAATTAAAATATATAGTGGTACAAAATAACGTTAAAACTATAGTTATGATTATTGTTCATTTGAGTAACTTAATAGTAGACTATAAATAACAAATAAAAATTAAATAACATACAGAAACAATTTTAAAAAATACCTACACACTTGTTGAGTTTTAAATTATAGGCTATTATAGTCAACTATATTGGAGCAAGGCTTCGAAAGGCAGCGTTGTGGTGGCAATTATAAGTTATGTTCAACCAAATTATGATACATAGGCCCTAAACGTTAAAATCATAAGTGTAATAAATGACTTCATACAACTACTGTTAGTTTGCTAGAGTACATAATTTACAAGCATAGAACTTAATATGAGGACTACTTCGTAATATCTTCCATTCATGAATAAAAATCACATTTTAACTATAGTTTAGATTTACGTAACACAATACGTGCTCGATCAGAGTGTTTATTTTTTCAGAGGTGATCTTGTTTAGCGCTGCAGTAAAAGGGTTGCTGTTGCTTAAACGTATTTTAAAATTAAATATGAATAATTCTTACATGCCGTTTTTAGTTGAAGAACTATATTGTTTTTAAAACAATTTATTGAATAACCCTTATACTGTCCCTGTATACATTTAAGCTAGTTAATATGTTGCTATAAATGCAATTCTCTCCCGAATTGGATGACTGGTCACACATATCATGGTCACCATATGGTTTTGCAATATCATGGGCAAAAATTGCAAGAGTATAAGATGTTTAAAAATTAGTTTGCAATTTAAATTATGATGGAGATTATAAAATGAATCATTATTTCATTATGGATAATCATTTTTATTTTATATATTTTTAACGTTATTTCGTACCACTATAGATTTTAATTTAAATGTACCACTATAGATTTTAATTTAAATAAAGGGGATAATATAAACCTCATCCTCGTTGTTAATAACATAATTTTTACAACAGTGTAAACGTAATTTAAAAAAAAATATGATTAGTTAGTTTGTATCTAATTTGTTTCAATAATGCACCGAATAAGATAATGAAGATAACTCGTTACTATCTACTTACTACCTTAATGAATTACTCCTACTAATGACTTTACTACTAAACAAGACAACAATTGCATTATGTTAACTGAATTCTATTAATAATTAAAAAGTTAAAATAATTACATTTAAGTTTTCTTATTGCATGCTTAAGAGAAATCGGATTTAATTGATACAAAGGAGTTACAAAAATAAAGAATACCCACAAATAGACCAACTTCCAAGAATGTTAAGCTAGCAAATCCCATTATTCCTTTACAAAAAAAATATTATACATTTCAAAGGAACGTAATTTAAAACGTTGAATAAGTTGCTCCTTTAAAATTGTGATACCAACTCTTCGTTTTATATTTTGTTTATCCATGTAACACATTTTGTTACCATATAATATCAAAATTAAAACCTTCAGAGGCTTTTAAATCACCCTATAAAGGATTTGACCCTAAGCTTATAGCCTCTACTCTTATAAGGTTCTGTATTTGATAACTCATGTCAAGAATGTTGGAATTTGGGGAACAAAAAGTAGAAAATCCTTCCCTCCCAATTTAAATGCTGAAATTGCACTTATGTTGTACTGGATGATTTGACCTGAATATTAAACCTTTTTTTCGGATGTAAACAATTCGAAATCCATAGTTGATAAACTGTTCACATTGTTTTATTCGATCAGAAACTTCCAACTGATTAAACAAACCTCGAACAATCCAGGGTGTTTAATTTAAACATGATAAGACTGCTATGTTCATTGACCTGCCTGGTGGATAAAGACTATTGATTGACGTAGCCCTCTTGCTTTGCCTGTTATTTTACAACGCTTAATGCTGAACAAACTTACGTTGAAAAATAAAAACACACAGTATATCAGAACTTTCAACACAGTACGTGTCTGTAATAACTTATGCAGCCAATCCCCATGTTAAAATGGTACAAAAATTGAAATATTTTATGTTTTTCATAAAACCTAAAGCTTTTGAAAAAGGAAGGATTGAGAATGGAAATTATTTTAAATAATTCTAGTTAAAAATACAGTTTTACAGTAGTGGAACATTCGTTACATTTACTTGTAAATGTTTTGGACAATCTCATCACCAAAAGCTTGTTAAGGATTCATCTCGACTAATGTTTCTGTCTGCCTCAGGAGTTTCAGGGGCAACAGAGAGCTGACCGATCTGTCTCCGGACGCGTTCAGAGGCCTGTCCAGCCTCAGGGACCTGTGAGTCAAACAATATATAAGTATTGAAATATTGCAGGTAATGTATTTAATTCAAACAGAAAAAAAATAAATAGATTGAACTTCAAGTTGGATTACAAAATCCCATCTCCTTTCTCAATTTTAAAACTTCAGTTTAGAATAAAATAAAAAAATTATATTAATACTTATTTTATTTATTAATTTGTTTGTGCAGATAGGATCAAGTTTTTCTGATTTGGTACTAAAAGGTGATATTTATTTGGGCTTCAGATTTAATTAATATTTATGTCACTTCGCCTAAAAACAAAAAAGATAGAGGTAGCTTTGAATTGTAAATGAATCAGTTTAAAATTCCATTTGCATAAATTATCATGAATCGCTTACTGAATCTTTAAGTGAAAATCAGAGATTTAACATTATTTATGCAAATTTGCAATGGAACACATTTAAATTACTTATGAATGATTAAATTACTCAGTATATCCAAATGAAAATTGAAATTTTCCAATAATGATCCAAAAGGTTAATTTTGATAAAAACGTAATGTATACAGTAAACTTTGTATTGGAACAAACTTTTATACCACTTCACGTGTTACGAGGACAGATCAATTTTACAGCTTATTAAAGTGAAACAATCAACTACAACTTTTATGTAATAATGGACAGCTAGCAGTATTGCATAACCTTCGTTATTATTTGTACTTGGTTCGATGAACTAAATTAAACTTGGAATTTTTACAACATATTACAACTGTTTTACCTGTTTCACACGAATTTACGTTCTTTCTTGAATACACAGTTTTCACAGCCTTTGTTTAAATTTATTTTTGGATATTTGCTAGATGCTGAAGGATCTAGCTACTTGTGAATTGGTAGACTTCCAAATCTTAGACGAATTTTATTGCAAAATATCCTTATATTTCCTGGAATATGAAAGCTGTAAGTTAGTTTTTAAATAATTTAATAACAGGACAGACATTCTAGTCTAAAAATGGTGGAATCATATACTAAGTCTTGTTATCGATTGTGCAACGTTTTTCTCGTGAGCTTAGACCTAATTAAAAAAATTTAAAATTGACAATAAATTTGACTTATTTTTATATCATTGGAAATGTCATGTTTTACTTATAATTTTAATTATGCACGAACATTACCAAGACTTTAATGTATAATTACTAAGACTTAATTTTGTTGACTAGGGACCTGTCGGAGACGTCCATCACGTTGCTGCCGACCGTGGGGCTGGAGAGTCTGGAGATGCTGAGGCTCACCGGTACCTTCACACTCAAGATCATCCCCTCCATATACGACTTGAAGGTGACCATGCTGTACTATACTAATATTCTGGTATACTAATATTCTCTGGACTCCTTTCGGGGATTTGTTCCTTGAAAATAAACACCTCGTTAACATGGATCTATGATATTTATGGTTTTCTATCTGCCTGGCTGTAGAGGGTTACACATATACCTAACACATCTAGGAAACAATCCACGGTGTTAAACTTGTGAGACTGCTATGTACATAATGGGTTGAAAAATGAAATAAGCTTTGACATTTGTAACTTTAATTGTTAAAAATATTACCAATTTAAATTTCCTAAAGAAACGAAGAGAAATATTACAAAATATTGTACGCCGTTGTACCATTGACTATGTACACGTTAGTGTACATAGTCAATGTTTGTACTACGCAATTCATTGTTACGTAAACTCGTAATTAAAATAATTTAAGCCGTTTGATCAAATAGACCAAGATTGTAAAGATTAGGTTACAATACTAATGAAATAAAAGTTTTCTTTAACGAAATATGTAACTGTATTTGTGAGAGCTATTTATTTATTTTTATTTAAATACATGTAACTTCTCTTTGTTTAACGCAGATTTTCAATTTTATGATAGGTTAGCAAAAGTAATGTTTAAAAACCTAACCAACGACCAAAATAATTTCAAAGTTAGTAACCCTAAATGTCTCAGTTAGAATAAGATTCATGAGTCTAATTGAAAATTTGGATGTGTAGAAACAAAAGATTTATATAAAATTATGACATTCTTATAAAACTAGTTTTTATCGGTCCATAATGAACATGAAGTCAGTTATGAACATATAAACATGAAGTCATCCATCAAAATGGTTTCTCTACCTGAAGATGCTTGCAAACTATTTTGGAAGAGCAAGACATGATTTATCTCTTTTGACTTGAGTCCATGAAGTCGAATTTATCTCACAAACTAAAAAACCCCAATTGATTGCTGTAAATAAATCCTTATACCAATTTGAAATTATTCTCAAGTTATATTTAAATTATTTTTAATTCACTATAGCCGAGATGTTTATGATATCAATATAAACGCCAATATGTGTTAAATCACGAGGCGTTCAAAAAAGTCCTTGGATATTTTGGTAAAATTGCTAACCTCAAATATGGTAAAAATTGTGATTCCAAAAATCACAGTTATAATTTACTCTTTAAAAAATAATTAAATCTCCATTTTTCAGGAGAAACAAAATTCTAAGACAAAATGTGTGTTACCGAGTTTTTGATGGCCTTACTTTGTTTCATGGAGAGCCTTCAAAAGGCCGAGTTGACCTACTCGTTCCACTGCTGCGCCTTCAAGTACCCGGCCGCCACGACCCGGCCCGGCACGCCCCGCCACGAGGTATTATACAGTATTGGTCTTCAACAGGATGTTTTTGACAAAGATTTTGTCCACACATTTTTAAAATTTTTTTATAAAATACTTGTTCACTATAGATTTATAATCCTTTTTTGCATGTTTGGACATGGACTCAGACTCTACCGACAGGTAGTAGTTCATTTTTTTACAACGGTTTACATTGTATGGGAATAAACATTACAATTGATTATATCAGTATTAAAAAAAATTTTTATATTAAACCATTTTATATTTTGCATTTGTTTTTAAGTTTATTTTTACTAATTCATTATGTCCATGTCGCTGGCCCGGCCATGTTGGATTTTTTTATAAAAAATTATACCAATATTTAGTACCTATTTTGTACTATTTAGTACCAAGTTAAAAATATTAGTACCTCATTCTTAACGGAGTTATTATTGTTTTAAATGTCCGGGCCAGCGACATGCTAGCCCGGCCATGTCGACATATTACCATAATTTATATATCATTATTGAGTACTTATTTAGTACTATTTAGTACCTTGAGTAAAATAATTATTACCTCAATGGATTTTGAGCAATGCCCTCTAATTAGTAGAGGTCAATTACCTCTCAGCCCGGCCATGACGATAATTATAGTAAATACTTATATCATCATAACCGAATTATTTTGTACTATTTAGTACTAACATTAAAAATATTGTATCAGTCACTAGAAAAACATAAAAAATATAATTTTTACTACGCGGTATATGTTAATAAATGGGCTTAATTACCATGTCGCTGGCCCGGCCATGTTTGATTTTCAAACTAAAACTTATGTCAAAACGATTGTGCATAATTTGTACTATTTAGTACCACTGCTTAAATAATTAGTACCTTCAAGGTTTAGAAAGGAATGTATAAACATTCATAATTATTCAAGATATTTTGATTCATGATCTTGTTTTTAATGTTCATGGTAGCCAATTCTTTGTTATAAAATACTTTTAAACTTTACAACCACCATTGAATACTTCTTTTGTACTATTAATTAGTACTATTTATTGATTAGTACATAAAATGTTTAGACATATAAAAGTAGGTAAAGATTCAAATGATTTTTATTTTCTTTCGAGATGGTGATTTGATTCAATATTGTAGAGGAGCTCTGAAATAAAATACCCATGATACATATACTGTCATGTAGTACTAATTGTGTACTATTAAGTAGCACTATTTTCATAATTAGTACCAAATACATTTACAGATGAACAGTGAATAAACTTTTAAAATATTTTGATTTTTTGTTTTGAGATAAGCTCATTTGATTTTGTATTGTAGCCCATCCCTGATATAAAATACACATGATACTTATACTCCCATGTAGTATCAAACTGTGTACTATTAAGTAACACTACTTTTATAATTAGTACCCAATACGTTTACAAATAAATAGTGCCTAAAAATTCAAATTATTTTGATTATTTGTTTCAAGATATTGATTTGACTTAATATTGTAGACCAGTTGTTCTAATATACAATACCCATGATACTTTTACTCCATGTAGTACAAATTGTGTACTATTAAGTAGCACTATTTTCATAATTATTACCTTATACATTAACAAAGAAATAGTGCCTTAACTTTTAAAATATTTGATTTTTGTTTTGAGATGCTGATTTGACTTTATTTTTAGTCCTTCTCTGATATCAAATACTCATGATACTTATACTCCCATGTAGTATCAACGTGTAACTATTAAGTACCACTACCTTTAAAATTAGTACCTAATACGTTTATAGATGGATGGTGCGTTAACTTTTATATTTTCTAGATAATATATTTCGAGATGCTGTATTGACTTTCAAGATGCTGTATTGACTATGTATTTGGTAATAATTATAAAAATAGTGGTACAGTACTTAATATAACACAATTAGTACTACATGGGAGTAAAAGTATCATGGGTATTTTATATCAGAGCTGGTCTACAATATTGAGTCAAATCAGGATCTCGAAATAAAAGATCCAAAGAATTTGAATGTTTAGGCACAATTTCTTTTAAACGTACAAGGTACTAATTATAAAAGTAGTGTTACTTAATAGGACACGGTTAAAACTACATGCGTGTATAAGTATAATTGTATTTATATCAGAGATGGGCTAAAATATAAAGTCAAATTAGCATCTCAAAACAAAAAAATCAAAATGTTTTGAAACGTTAGGAACTGTTTCATCGTCAATGTATAAGGTACTAATAATGAAAATAGTGCTAATTAATAGTACAAAAATTAGTACTATATTGTAGTAAAATTATCATGGGTATTGTATATCAGAGTTGGTCTACAATATTAAGTCAAATCAGTATCTTAAAACAAATAATCAAATAATAATTTGAATGTTTATTCACTATTTATTTGTAAACATATTAGGTACTAATTATAAAAGTAGTGTTACTTAATAGTACACAGTTGATACTACATGGGAGTATAAGTATCATGTGTATTTGATATCAGACATGGGCTAACAATATAAAGTCAAATGAGCTTCTCAAAACAAAAAATCAAAATATTTTAAAAAATTTATTCACTGTTTATCTGTAAATGTATTTGGTACTAATTATAAAAATAGTGCTACTTAATAGTACAAAATAAGTACTACATGGGAGTAAAAGTAACACGGGTATTTTATGTCAGAGCTGGTCTACAATATTGATTCAAATCAGGATCTCGAAACAAAAAATTAATCTAATTTGAATGTTTAGGCACTATTTATTTGTAAAAGTATAAGGTACTAATTATAAAAGTAGTGTTACTTAATAGTACACAGTTGATACTACATGGGAGTATAAGTATCATGTGTATTTTATATCAGGGATGGGCTACAATATAAA
The DNA here is from genome assembly GCA_030545055.2 of Neoaliturus tenellus. NCBI lineage: Eukaryota > Metazoa > Arthropoda > Insecta > Hemiptera > Cicadellidae > Neoaliturus > Neoaliturus tenellus. The sequence goes on from CM061535.1 coordinate 85,320,327, forward strand.
ATCAAATGAGCTTCTCAAAACAAAAAATCAAAATATTTTAAAATTTTTTTCATTGTTCATCTGTAAATGTATTTCATACTAATTATGAAAATAGTGCTACTTAATAGTACACAATTAGTACTACATGACAGTATAAGTATCATGGGTATTTTATTTCAGAGCTCCTCTACAATATTGAATCAAATCACCATCTCGAAAGAAAATAAAAATCATTTGAATCTTTACCTACTTTTTTATGTCTAAACATTTATGTACTAATCATATAAATAGTACTAATTAATAGTACAAAAGAAGTATTCAATGGTGGTGTAAAGTTTAAAAGTATTTTATAACAAAGAATTGGCTACCATGAACATTAAAAACAAGATCATGAATCAAAATATCTTGAATAATTATGAATGTTTATACATTCCCTTTCTAAACCTTGAAGGTACTAATTATTTAAGCAGTGGTACTAAATAGTACAAATTATGCACAATCGTTTGACATAAGTTTTAGTTTGAAAATCAAACATGTCCGGGCCAGCGACATGGTAATTAAGCCCATTTATTAACATATACCGCAGTAATAATTATATTTTTATGTTTTTCTAGTGACTGATACAATATTTTTAATGTTAGTACTAAATAGTACAAAATAATTCGGTTATGATGATTTAAGTATTTACTATAATTATCGTCATGGCCGGGCTGAGAGGTAATTGACCTCTACTAATTAGAGGGCATTGCTCAAAATCCATTGAGGTACTAATTATTTTACTCAAGGTACTAAATAGTACTAAATAAGTACTAAATAATGATATATAAATTATGGTAATATGTCGACATGGCCGGGCTAGCATGTCGCTGGCCCGGACATTTAAAACAATTAATAACTCCGTTAAGAATGAGGTACTAATTTTTTTAAACTTGGTACTAAATAGTACAAAATAGGTACGAAATATTGGTATAATTTTTTATAAAAAAATCCAACATGGCCGGGCCAGCGACATGGACATTAATTCATTTTCACTATTCAGTTTATAGACCATGAGCCACCAATATGAAACCCTAACCCTGGTGGGAATTTATGACTTATACTTTTTTTGTTGCTATTACCTACCAGATTAAGAATTCAGTTGTTTGCCTTTTTTGAAAATAACAGCATATTCCAGAAAACCAAGAAAAGACGGCACACGAGGAGTCAGACATCATTTTTAAATAGCAGGATAGGTCGAGTTTGGTGTCAAATTAAAGGTCCCACTTAGCAGAGTACAATGCCGCAAACTAGACTTCAAATGGATGACTGAAACGGAAATGGCAGGCAAAAACAGTTACATAGTTTTAAACGTCTTTGAATTTGGAGTAAAAAGCCACAAACTCGACGTCAAAAGGTTGAGTATAAAGAAAGTTATTGCATTTTTAAGTTTTATCTATACCTATCATTTTAATGGAAACTTTGTTGGCCTGCCATTACCGTCTCGGTCATCCATTTCAAGTCTAGTTTGCGGCATTGTACTCTGCTAATTAGGACATTTAATTTGATACCAAACTTGACCTATGCTGCTTTTAAGAATTTTGTCTGACTCCTCGTGGGCCATCCCCATTTAGGGGTAAAAAAGTGATAATAGCTTAACAGAGTAGACATTTATGGCCATTATTAATATACCAAGTCTTGTAACTTTATCTATAATGGTAAAAAATATATTTCACCGTTCCGGGACTTTTCAACCACACTGTATATAAAACATGTAATTTCACTTTTTCACCATAAATCTAAAAAAATTCATAATTAAATTATTTGGAAATCTATAAGTAGAGAGCTTCAGAATGACCCATTAATTAATAAAATTGGCCAAGTAAAACGGTTAGGTTTTTCTGTCAAAAGAGTTTTGAAACTGAATTATTTTAATGATGTAAAGTTTATATTTTTTATGGTTTTTTCTTATTTTTGGGATATGCTGTAATTTTTAAGTGGCAAACACCTAAAACCATAAAGTACATGTCAATACAAACATATACGTTTAAAATTATGTTGTGAAAACCAACTGAACTATATGTTGAGTTACATCTCAAACTTGGTGAAAATAAAAAAAGGATTGTATCAAAACAGACTAAAAATCTTAAGACATTATTTGTTCATCTGCAAGTTTGTGGATAATAGTAAATTTTGTAAACCAGGCGATAATGGTGTTTTTACGACCTCGATATCATGTTTCAAGTTCGTGAGGAAGAAACGATTGAGAGTAGCCAAAACGTTTTCCGACGATTTATAAACAATTATTTTCATCGCATTACACTACATGATTAATATTATAATAAAAATTAACAAAACTATCAATAAATCCGACTAAGAAAGTAATTCACCGAAAGGGACCCATAGTCTTTCCGGTTGCTAGGCAACCATTTCACAACTACCGGTGTAAAGTGTGAATGCACCATGTGTTCATGTTTCTAGGTAAGAACTAGGGCCAAAAACTTTCAACCCTAGACCTCCAAAGCATGATTCTCGTTGGTAAAAATGAGGGTAAAAACAGCTGATATTGATTTATAGTGGGATGAATTTTTTTCTTCTGATATTTGAACAGTTTGTTTAGTAAAAGATTGTCTAGTAAATCTATAAGCAATTTCTATAACAATTTCATCCATGCATGTTTCCCTGACGGCACTGCCATTTATGAAGTTATACCTCTGGTCTGCAGAAATACATCTCGACGATGAAGGAGCGCTGCGAGGGCCAGGCGCGGGGGAGGAGGAGTGTTGGCAACGGTGACCGTTTGGAGGACAGCTTTGGAGCAATCATCATGGAGGGACAAGACAACTTCCTGCCTCCACTGACGGGGGAGAGGACCTTCCACCACATGACTAAACCACTGCCCTTGTTGGATGGGGTGGCCTTCCATACACAACATGATGACGACCAGAGCGGTATGTGGCTAGAGTAACTGTAAAGTGCAAGATACATAGTTGTATGTTTGACAAAAGATGTTTGATAATCATGTACAGTCCCATCCTTATTTCTCTTCCTGAATCTATGACGCATTTGAACAGTTTCATGAATAAAATTACATATAAAAAACAAACAAACAATAAGTCAGTATATAAAACAATTGTTACATAGTCTGCACCACCACAAACTAAGAGTACAAAAGTTTTCAAATATCATTGCGAATTGGTTTACTTGTTTTTAAATGATTCGCATAGCGTATAATGTTCGTTAAAATTGTCTACAGCCCCAATCTTGTCTGAAAGGATTATTACGTAGGGATTTTCCATCCTTATGGGAGTGCTAAGTAATCCAGACTGTCAGGTCATTAAGAGCAGATTTTGCAATACTACTCAACTAAATAAAAAATAATTTTTGATGTATCTCTTAACAAATTCTTCAAAGAAATCTTGGAAATTTGTGAGTGTTTTCATAGGGACCGAATATTATATATTATATATAGGGCGGGAATGAGTTTATATTGGAGTTTTTAATATTATATTGCTTAAATAATTTCTTGTTCTGATCTATTCAGCTACGAGTAATCTATAATCACCCCTGTTGATAAAAGGGGTTTAATGGGTGGATTACAAATAAGTTAATTTCAATTTAGAGAACATAAGAAATCTTACATTAAAAAAAAGGAAAATACTTTTCACACCATATTGTATGTTTGATAATATTTTTGTGTTCACCAGTGCTGACTGGGGGCAGGGGCGGGGGCGGGTGGGCTGACATCGAGGCGCCGGGCCCTACACGGCCGCACTCAGACTCGGATGAGGTGTTCCACCAGTCCACGGCCCAGCTGCCCCAGGCCAAGCAACAGGCGCTCTGCGGAAACCTCTCCCTGCCGTGAGTACGCAATGCTTAAGCCAAATACGGGTGAGATATGAGTGTGTATATCTTACGTAGCTTTGCTGATGAAAAAGAATTGATTGATTTGGAAAGATTAATTAAACAAAGATAGCTGATGCTAGCACATCTCTTGACTATTAGGGTACCGTACGTTTGAACAGTTTCATGAAAGCACAGTTCTCAAAAGAAAAGAGTGCAAATTTAGGTCAACCCTTGTACTAGCAACAGTCAAATTTTTCATAAAAAAGGTTGACAGGTTGGTTTTACGCCCCTTTCCCATGCCATTCCATTCGTAACCCCATTAATCCATAATCCTGGGGCACATCCTCAAGGATGGGGAGACATTCTCTTTATTAAAAATTACTATGCATAATACTATACTATGATGCTTAACAAGATAATGTCAAAATATATCAAACAAACTATACAGATCATTCCTTGTTGACATATGTTTCCCCATTGAAATGAATTTCTGCAATATTTTCTATAACTTATTGTCAAGGGAAATTATGTGAGACAGCAGGCTCTACACAGTTACAAAATGTACTTGGCTATTGCCTTGGTAGTTGTTGGCCATATCTTTTACTCCCTGGAAAATACGTTTCTTATTGAGACACCAACACACTTTGTAGAGTGTATGTTAAATTTATGAATATGACTGGAAGGTGAGAGAGATTAGATGAGGTGTAGGTTTGTTACTGGCAAAGACCAGCTAATTTATTTGTCAGGATCATTAGTTCAAATTTCAATGAAAAAGGGCGGCTGGCTCCAGATTTGAACCTACAAAATGTTTGGATGGACAGGCGAGCTCTACTGGAGTTTTTGTGACTATTCCAGGTGTTATTAGTTGTAATCAACCTTATGGTTAACCTCCAAGGGTCCAGTCTCATGGAGGGCATTTAATTGTCGGTAAATCCTTTCAACTCCTTGGATGAGTTTCTGCAACTCCCTTGTACAACTCTGTAATCAATCATTGTTTTGACGCTATAACAAATCTTGATCTTTTATGAATAAAGAGGTCTTGACTCGCTTTGACGGGTGTGTTGCAGGCAGCCGCCGGTGGTGTGCGCCCCCGAGCCGGACGCCCTCAACCCCTGCGAGGACATCATGGGGTCGGACTGGCTGCGCACCTCAGTGTGGCTGGTCATCAGCACTGCTGTGTTCGGCAACATAGCGGTCAGTCACCCAATAATGCAATTAAAAAAATAATCAAGTCTTTAATTTTTATTAATAATTTAAGAATCAATGAAATGACCAATTGCTTGAATAAATTTTTCTCACCTATTAGTTCTCTGTAAACAACTCAATTTCTCTGCATTGTGATGATTGTTTGTCTCTGTTATGAATATGAAGCTCATTCCTTCTCAGAATCGAAGGAACGTGCATCAATGAGCATTCTTTTGTTATTTGTTTTTTTTTTTTTTTGTAAAAAAAACATAATTTTAAGTCTTTTTTTAATTAATGTTTGTTATTAGTGGTTTTCACCCTAAAACAGTAGAAATTTTTCACAAAAATCAAATCAAATAAAATATTTAATGGTTAAAACCCTAAAAGAAATTAATATAGAGTTTGTATTGGTTGGGATTGTGAATTGAAACCATAAACTAATTCAACCCTTTAGTTTTGTTAACAGAATAAAAATTTCTTTAATTTTCTTTAAATTAAGTACTGTATTATAAATGAAAGGATTGATTTTCTACTTCTGAATAATCATAAGTTTCTAAATTTGAAAACAAATAAATTTAATTATTTATTTTTAGTGACAAATAAAGGGATTTTTATTAAATCTAGTAAATTTTTAGTATCTTAATAAAAAGATATTGCTGGTGCAGAAATGCGGACAGTTTAGTAATAATCAATTCATAAGCAATAGAATCGACTATAAATTCGATTCGCAAATTTATAATAGATTTATTACCAAAAGGTAAAGAATGCATTAATCGATTCTAAAGAATGGTTTTATCAATTCTCACCAAAGAATCCGTTATTCGATTCTAGCTAAAGATTCCATGCATTGGTTATTCTTCAATCCCGTTCCCCCTGGCAGGTGCTGGTGGTGCTCGTGTCCGCTCGCTCCGAGACTTCCGTGCCACGCTTCCTCATGTGCCACCTCGCGTTCGCCGACCTCTGCATGGCCCTCTACCTGCTGCTGCTTGCTGTCACCGACCTGCGCTCTACCGGCGTCTACTTCAACTACGCCTTCGACTGGCAAAGAGGTGGGGGGGGGGGGGGGGGGGGGGCGATAGTGCTGGCAGTCTCCACATATAGTAGTAGTAATTTAATATAAAATTAAAATAAATAAATTAATAAAACCTTAACTTTCACTGATATGTTTTTGGTAAATTACATTGAGAGATGCATAAAGGAGTCATATTTTAAGACAACTATTATTGAATAATTAGTGTGCAAGAAAAAGTGAAATTCCCTATACTCCTTTCTCACTTTAAAAGATAACTTGAAGGGCTAAAATTGTGCTAAGACAGCAAAGTTCCTGGTAGAGAAAGGCAGTCATAAATATGCAGTTTGGTATGCAATTTTAGTTTTACTTTATATAAAACCAAGCATTTATAAACAACTCAAAATGGTATTTTTTTGATTAAGGTAAAAAAAAAAAAAACAACATTTCTTTGAATCTAAATATATTATTTTGTATGCATCATATGAGTCAAAAATTAAGATACATAAAGGTTAGACACCAAATCAACTTTAACCCATGATTACATTTAAGTACAGTAGAACCAGGGGGACCGAGCTTAAGCTCGGTAAAATTATTACTTTCGTTCTCTCACACAGCTCGTTTGCACCGCTCACTCGCGCTCTTCCATTTTAAAGACGAGCTCGTTCGCTTCTCTCATTCGCCAAGCCGACGGGTGCTGCACTTTGGTATAATTGTCTTAAACTACAGGTTAAAGATGTAATGGTAGGTTTACACGTGAGAGTTTTTCACTCTCGGAGAGTAGTTAGTTACTCTCATAAAAATCTCAGACAGCTGCTGATAGTACTCGCAGAAAACTGTCTGGGATTAACAATCTTGGAAAATTCGCTGGTTGTGTAAACACCTCTGCGAGTACCTGCTGAGAGTACGAAACTCTCTGAGAGTGAAAAACTCTCACGTTTAAACCTACCTTAACACATTGGTTATATCTACAGTTATCAGCTGATTTTTGTTAAATTAATAAAATCTCCATAAGGATAACATGGAAACTTTAAAGGGCTCTAGTGCGAAAACCGGATTTTTCCCAGCTATGGGACCAGCTCCAATCGATTTCTGGTGGCCAAAACCCCCATTTTCAATAAAAAAATCAAAAATCCTTGGAGCAAAAAAAAACTTTGCCCATACAAACGGAACTTGTTTTAGAGTATAAGATTAATTACACATTTCTGCAGTTTATTTTAACTTAACTATCACAATTCTAACCTCCCAATTGGTCTACTCCGCTAACTGTAAACAGAGGAGTACCACAGCGGTCCGTTCTAGGCTCTGTAATGTTCATCTTGTTTACAAATTACATGCGCCTACTAAACATCTGGAAAGGCTCTGTAATACCGTACTCTAATGTACTTTCATTGATCAGTTTGCTGTATCATTCTACATACCATTATACACGGCTAGTATTATACACGGTAGCATTATACATGGCTTATCAGTACTGTCACACAAATGATCTAGTATAGTCAACATGACCAAGAAAAAACAGCTAGCTTTTGGTAGGAAGCAAGACTAAGGCTGCTTTCACACTACCGACAATAACAGCTGACGCCGGCAGCAAGAGGTCGCGCGTTTTGAAAAAGCATTGAATCAAATGGGTACGTTCACATTGGCGATTATTGTCGCAAGTGGCGTGCCACTTGTAGCCAGGTGGCTTTTTGACTTGCAGCACAACTGGTGTTAATTTAAATAATCAAGTTGTTTTCAAATATATTCATTAGATGGTGTTGTAGTCAGTTATATGCTTTTTGTATCACCTGTTTTTGAAGACACTATCATTTTTTTTTTAACAAATTTATTTACTTTACAATCTGTTACAATAAAATTTGAACAATAAGTAAAGAATATGTTGAAAATTATGAAACTTAACATGAAAACATGAATTAGATGTTGACCTATGCCAACACTAATTAAACATTAAAAAATAGTTATATAAACCTATTTTGTAAGTCCAGAATTGTAGCTCGTTTCAGCCTGTAGACACTTTCTGAATTGTCCAACAAGTTGAGGGCTAAGTGATTTGGGTGGTTTTCAAGTCGAATTATGTAATTGGTACTAATTTTGACGATTTCTACTTTCACTGTCGGAATTTTTAAGCCTTCATGTAGAGTTCTGTTGGATACAAACCAAGGTGCGTTCCCAAGTAGCAAAACAATATTGTAACAATATTAAAACAATATTGTTTAATATTGCCGACAACATTGTTAAGAAAATAATCAGAAAACATTGAAAAAATATTGTTTTAATATTGATTAATGTTGAGACAATGTTGTAAAACATTATTGTCAAAATATTGAAACAATATTGTTTAAATATTGATTAATGTTGAGACAATGTTGTAAAACATTATTGTCAAAATATTGAAACAATATTGTGTAAATATTGATTTATATTTTTTGGACAATATTGTTGTCAAAATATAGAAACAATATTTTTAAAATATTGATTTATATTTTTTGGAAAATATTGTTTGTTAACCCTTTTAGGGCCGACAAAAAATGTAAAAATACTAACACAAAAAATGCCTTAAGGCTAGACTTTAAGTTATCTCCACGAAAATTTCACCACATGTCGTATATGTTTAGGTTTTGTTGGTTATGAGATGTTTTGTTTCGGTTTGAAATACTGTATAACCAAATAATGCCGTATGACATTTTGTCAAATGGTTCGTTGCTATAGAGCGGCATTGTTGTATAATCGTCGTGTTTTGTTGGTTATGTGATGTTTTCTTTAGTTTGAAACAATCAAATACAGTAATGGTTTAGTAACTTTGTTAGATATAATTTTTATTTGATTGTAATATAATAAATGTAATTTGTTAAATATTTCCTCATGATACAAAAATGTTTTGTTTATGACATGAAATATTTCTAATTCTTATCTAAGGAAACCCTAGTTAAGGCCTAACGTATTTGCGACGACATAAATATAGGCCTTCACGGGAAATGCATTTACACAAGAGAACTTGAGAATCAACTGGCCTAATAGTGTAACATATCCTCCCTCAGTATGAAGCGGCGTGGCGTAGTTGGTAAGGGCGCGGCACCGTAGTCTGAGGGTCCCGGGTTCAAATCCCACCTGTGGCCGAGCCATTTTTGATGTTTTTAAAACGTTTTTATTTGTCAACTGAAAGTACTGTATGTTCAAACTATTAAAAAATATATATATTTTTATTTGTTTTGCTATTGGGGTTTTGAGCAATATTTTATTTTCCTTTTGCTAATATTTTCTCAATATTGTCAGATAATATTGTTACAATGTTGAACAATATTGTCAGACAATATTGTTACAATGTTGAACAATATTGCCACAATATTGTTTAGACAATGTATTTTGTTGCGTGAAAACATTGTAACAATATTGTTAAAATATTGTTCAATATTGACCAAATATTTATCAATGTTGAAAAAATATTGTCGACAATATTGAGACAATATTGTTTTGCTACTTGGGTTGACAATTTTTCTAAGTAATTTTGATTGGTATCTTTGTAGAATTTCCAAGTTGGAGTTGCTTGCAGAGCCCCAAAGCTGAGCTCCATATGTCCAAACTGGTTTTAAAATTGCCTTATACAATAGTAATTTGTTGTTCATACTAAGTTTTGATTTAGATCCTAGTAGCCAATTCAGTTTGATTGTTTTTAAATTTAATTGCTGCCTTTTTGACCAAATATGTGTTTTCCAAGTCAATTTGCTGTCTAAATGTAAGCCTAAATATTTAACTTCAGTTACCTGAGGCAATTGGGTGTTATTAATAAGTACTGGAGGACAATGACTTTTATTCAGAGTAAAAGTAATATGGGTAGACTTATTTTCATTAATTTTGATTCTCCATGTTTTAAACCAGTCCATCATTAAGGCTAAGCTTCGCTGAAGATTTACTGAGGCTTGAAGAAGACACTATCATTAATGGTTAAATCATAAACCTTTAAATGAAGATTGCCTAAATTATAAGTAGTCGATTAATGCTGATGATTTTGTGAACTAAAAATATTATTACACATGTATATAATAGTTAAATAATAATTTTGGCATAAAACTGAAAATCAGGGGGTTGGCATTTCACAAAAAAGAGCAATATTATGAATATTACATACAAATATGAGTTTTAATATTATCATAAATAAAGCATATATTTGTTAATTAATTTGGCGTTTGTAATAATTATGATTTAATGGAATAGGTAAAGGTAGAGCTCCCCATTCCTACTGTTATGTGACCGATAGTAAATTTTGAAAAAAAAAAGATAGCCATGAATGTCTTTCAACTTGATCGATTTGCAACATGGTCTTCTTGAGGAGCTCGAAGGACGTCTGCTCAGCTTTACCCCAAAAAAACTTGGCACCCGTCTTCCAGAGAGCGTTGAGAGGGGCCGCTAACTCAGCGATGTTGGGGATGAAGTGCCGGTAAAAACCTACCATGCCTACAAACCGGGCGTCAAACTTTGCATCTTTAGGAGGAGGAAACTCCCTGATGGCCTGGGTCCTAGCTGGATCAATGCAGACGCCCTTGGAAGACACCAGATGACCCAAAAACAAAATCTTAGCTTGGGCAAAGCTGACTTTGTCCGGGTTGACGGTAAGGGGAGTGTAAATCGGGGAGAGGTACAGAGTTAAATTCAATTTTTGAATTCAAATTTCTGTAGTCAAGCACCATGCGATACCTGCCATTCGGCTTCGGCACAAGGAAAGCTTGAGCGCCAAAGCTCGATCACCCCATTTTCGAGAAGGTCATTGATGATACCACGCAGGGTTTCCATCTTGGGTGGAGCCAGTTTATAAAGGTATAAACTACCTTTCTAAACTGAAAGGTAGTTTCATACATAATGGTTATTTTTTCATTATATAAAACCATTTTAATATTTGTTGACTGGGGTCTTACCGGCCAGGTGTACGTCACACGAATTTTATATTCTAAGAGGTTGGTAATCACCAGTTTTGGCGTCAGCACGTCAGGATAACGGTTGCAGAGCTTTCTGATGGCGTCCACCTCCGCCTGAGTCAGATGATGCCCTAACGAACGGATCAGGTGTGGTCTCGCTGTCTGCGTCAGGCTTGACCGCAGCAGCGACCCCAGCCACACTGTCAGAGGAAGGGATAGACACCAGCCGAGAAAACCTGAAGTAGCACTGGCCTCTACCTAAATCCAAAATCAACCCAATGCGCTGAATAAAGTCCGCTCCCAAGATGACAGGAAAACACAGGTCCTTTGCAATCCAAAAGCTCCAAACCCAAGAGAAACCTTCAATTTTGAATTTGAAATGGGGTTGATGGATGATGGGCATAGGGGATTTAGACGCAGTCCAGCAGATAGATAAGTTGCGGTCGACTTGCTTTATGAGCCCAGAAGATGACAAGGTGTTGAAAAGCTCAAGGGAGATGAGCTTTTCCAAAGAATTTACTGTCAATATGATATTTGTGGACTAAACCACCAGTACGTGGAAATTTGAAATCTTGAGTACACTTAGGGCAGCAATATTATAATGAATATGCACACAGTTATCGTAGTGAAAGATACAATTAACATAACGGCAGACAACCTCATAATTGTCGTGCAATCGTTTTTATATAAATCACTACATCATGGCATATTGTCATATAATTATTAAACACTAACATTATTAAACAATCGTTTATTTTAGCGAATTTCCCTATAGGGAATACGCTATTACGGTAGTAGTCATGGTGAAACCTAGGTCCGGGACCATAATACTTTTTCGTTTTGAGGTCCCCAGAAGCCAAAAACACCATTCGTTCAATTTCATATATATGTATATATCTATATATATATATATATATATATATATATATATATATATATATATATAAATATGTGTCCGTGGTCTCGATAACTTTTGACAGGAACCTCCGATTTTGATGAAATTTGGTATGAAGGTGTAAGACCAGGTCTATTTTCATGAGTTCGCAAACCAGCATGATCGGGTTATGGGAACGGGGTTTTACGGGGTTTCAAAAGGGTCAAAAATGGGTTTTTGGCATTTTTGGACCTTAATTTTCGAAATTTAACAATTTTAACTTAAACCATTTAAAAGAGCTTAAAAAAACAAACAATTTAGTATTTTGAATTTTTCACTTCGCTTAACAGGTCAAGGAGAAAATTCAAAAATAGGTTTCCCATGTTAATCTTATGGGAAATCAACAAAACCCTATATCTCGCTTCTTTATTGGAATAACTTGATAAAATTTGGCATGTACACTCATTAGGTAGAGTTTAACTGATATGTTGCTTACAACAGCCATATGGCAGCAAACCTACATACTCACCCCCATGGGGTTTATGGGGAAAATTAAAAAGTGCCGAATATTGATAAAATTTTATATTTACCTGGACTAATCATTTTATTTCCTAACAACTAACATTTTCTATCAATATCCCATGGCAGCAAACCTACATAATCATTCCTATGGTGTTTATGGGGAAAATACAAAATCTCAAATTCCTATGGAAATTCGCTGAGTACGCAGGTCTGCTGCGAAGGGGGTATTGTTTTTATAAAAAAATATTTTTTCATTATATAAAACCATTTTAATATTTGTTGGTCTTTGGATAATTCATGATTTACAACGTAAAATCATTTGTGATTTTTACTTAAACATATGAACGATAACAACGTGACGGTGGTAAGAAAAGAAACTACATTAAATACGCAACCGAACGTAGAATCTTGTTTCAATAATCCAAAATGCAGCTGGTGGCGTAAACAACGATACGTGAACGACAACAAAAATTGCAGCTGCCGCAAATGTCGCCAGTGTGAAAGCAGCCTTAGTAACAGCTCTGCCAGATGTTGACATGAAGCCTGAGGCCAAGTTCCTTAGAGTCACTATAGATGAAAATATGTCATTGATACAGCATGTTGATATCCTGTGCAAGAAATTGAACACAAGCCTGTACATTTTAAAACGAATCAAAGCTATTGCTGACTCAGAGATAGTAAAAACAACTTACTTTGCACTTTTTTAATCGCACATTAAATATGGAATAGTTGTCTGAGGAGGAACAACTAAAATCTAAATTGATAAATGCTCCTTCAAAAGAAAGCCATAAGAGTGCTTGGTGGTCTTAGACTCTTGCAGAGAGGTTTTTAAACGACCATAGATAATGACTGCAGTATCCCTATATACATCCGGGAGACAATACTGTATGGTGATAGGCCGAACTTACCACGAATTTCTGACCACCACAACTATCCCACCCGGCATGCTACAGACTACGCACTACCTGTTCACCACCTTGGTCTGTTTGAGAGAAAACCGTCATATGCTGGCAGAAAACTTTTCAACTTCTTACCTGCAGAAATGAGGAATCTCTTGGGAAAGCAGTTGAAAACAGCACTGGATGACTGGCTTACAACAAGACCCTTCTACACCATGGAAGAATTCAAAAGTGGAAGACTACATACCTGACATAAAAAACTTGTTCTGTATAAATTATTGACGCTGTACAAGTGTACATTTCTCTATGAAATTGTAATAAAGAGTTTTTGTTTCTCCCCAAACCTATATTTTTTTTTGTCATCAGGTAGCGGTTGCCAGGTGGCCGGGTTCATGACGGTGTTTGCCAGCCAGTTGTCCATCTTCACGCTGAGTCTACTGACAGTGGAGCGATGGTTTGCCATTCGACATGCTCTCTACACCAACAGAGTGGACCTCTCCCTGGCCACCAAGGTCATGTGTGTGGGATGGGCGTACGCTCTTATCCTGGCTGCACTGCCTCTCTTTGGGGTCAGCAGTTATTCGAGCACTAGGTAAATTTACTTATCTAATACAATTGTAAAAATAAAACTTTGTGAAATTAATTCATAAAAAATATCTCTCTGAATGGAGTGGGATACACTTTGGAGTTCCACAAGGTTCAATAGTTGGCCCTCTTCTGTCTCTAATTTATATAAATGATTTACCACAACAGTTTTCTGAACATATGACTCTCTTTGCTGATGACCATGTCTCTTCTGATTAAGAGAAACTCTTTGGTGCTTCTCAAAAACAACATTTCTAGTATAGTGCAAAACTTAAGTGACTGGTTTTTAAATAATGGGCTTTTATTAAATGAAAATAAATCAGAAACAATCCAATTCACAGCTAAAAACGTCTATGGGAGTCAAACAACAAACATCAATTCAACTGAAGTGAGTATAAATAAGGTCTTGGGAATTCACATAGATTGTATTCTAAAGTGCAATGAACACACAAATTTGTTAAGTAAAAAGTTGAGTTCTTTCAGATATGCTTTATGTATATTGATAGATGCAACATCTCTAGATGTCTGCTTGACTGCATATACTACGCATATGCCCATCTATAGTAATAAAATTAGAGTTATGTCTGTGTACATTGCTTAGAATCTTGAAATTTTTGGTTATTTTTACTTTTTATGTACTACAGAATCCAAAATCGGCGTCATCTAAATTTCTTTCCCTCTGTCTGTCTTTCACTGTGTCTGTAACGCTCATGGGCCCTATTTTGTCCTCTTTTCACAGGACAACGACTTTACCTGATGGTCTAAATTTTTTTCCTGTTATAGACAAGAGTGGCGTAAAGGTTCATTACAACTTAAATTGCCTCAGCGACCCTAGGGCTTTGCCCCATGGTACGTCAAATTAGCCAAGTTGTGCTAAAATACCAATCTTTGATCTCTTTTCACTCGACAAGGGCTTTAGTAAATGATATGAAAATTTGATCAGTGTTAAATGGTGCAATTAGAAACAATTTAGCTGCTCTAAACCAATGTTCGTCAAAAAGGCTCTGCCTCATAGTTATAGAAATATTCAATGTTAATCTTATGGGAATACTTTAATTCTAACATCTTATATCTATGCTTTTAATCAGCTGGATTAGACAGTTTGTCATTTTCACCACAGATTGCAACACTTAAAATTTTAAATACAGACTCATTCATGTCTAACCCTTTTACCTTTCACTAGCCAAAATACAGGGAGTAAAATCAACTAAGTTCTTGGTTCTTAAAATGAATATTAAAATAATTTATGCTTAGTACTACAGAACGAGTTTTGTTCCTTAAATCTTAAAATATTTCTTATTATTATTGCAAACTAATTTTAGTTCCCAATTTAGCTTTCATGACACGCTATGACAAAAAGAGGTGTATTTCATAAAACAAAATATGTAGTTAAAACCATCAAGGTTAATAATTTGGTCCATCTTCCAAATAATGCGGGTATAGACGGGACAGTACTAAAGTAAAAGATCTGAATAAGTAGGGTCCTTGTGAGGACGCTGCTCACGAAACACTGATAATTTTCATTCAAGGATCATGCAGATTGGTTGAATGGAATTAGATGCCTAGAACAATTTTGCAGATGTTTGTTATCGTTTTATTTTTTGTAAACAAATATGCTCATTTTGACATTTAGGAGGTAGAAAGAGCGATTCACTTGGCAATAAGAAGTAATCCTAGATCAGCGCTTTATTTTTCTATGTTTTTCGAGGCAAAATATTATAACATGGGATGTCTCTATTTATTTGGTTCTGTATACATTGGCAATGGGGATGTTTCTAGATAAGAAGGTAAATCTAAAGTAAACAAAAAAAAAATTAAGTAGACCTAATATCCACTTAAAAATAAACATATCTTCAGTGGTGCGGTGCCTAAATTAGTGATAGGCGATGAGTTGTTTTTCTTGGGTTGGGTATTCAAATTTTAATTTGGTTTATATATATATTTGGATTAAAAGTTGTACATGTCTTTTAAGGGTAGAACAAGAAATACAGAGGTTGGGTACAGGGGTACACTGGATTTAGTACAGCTATTGTCACAAGGTTTTAATATTCTTGATAAGTCTGATTTTTATTTAATCGTCTATATATGAGTAATGGTAAGTTGTACTTTTAGAACTATAAAGTTAATCACGAATATTAATGTTAAGTAAATCTGCAACAAAAACATTAAAGACAAAGACATATAACTTCTAAGTTCTAACCCAAATGGGAAATGAATATAACAATATTTTCATAAATTTACCAAGAAGCTATCAGGCATAAAATACCTTATGATATCTAGATATGTTGGAATAAACCAAATGAAGGTACATATTGAATTTGTGAAAGGATTTTTATATTTCTGTTAATAAACTGCAAATACACTTCGTGCGAAGAACGGGTACACACAGCTAGTTCAATACTGAAATATGGAATTATAATTTGGGGGATGGCAGAACGGGCTGGAAAGGTTTTCAAAGCTCAAAAATCAATAATCAGAACTCTGTAGAATCAGAAGAACAACAAGTTGTAAATCTTTTTTTCAAAATTAAATGTGCTTCCTCTTCCCAGTTTGTACATTTATGAAATTGCAAATTTCGTCCATATTTTCTCTAATTACACTTTTAAACACAATTACAGTATAAGAAATGGTCATTTATATCAATATCCAACTCACAGATTATCTAAATTTGAAAAAAGTCCTTTACATAGGTCCAGGTCCGTATTCATAAATAGGCTGAAAAGGCTGGAGCCTATAGCGGCAAAATTTTAGGTTCGGCACTTTGTCAATTTAATAGAATTGAAAAAAATGTTTTCATACTTTAATAACAGAAACTTCTTTAGGGCCTTCTTTATGATTTAAAGTGTATTAATTTGAGGAATTGGAAATTTGTTTTATTCTTTTCATACAAATATACTTTACATAATCTTGTTACACCTTTTTCGTGTAGAGCAATTGTTATGACACTGACAGTTTGTATAAGGAACAGAAAGAGGAACTACACTAGCGCTCCCAGTGTTTAGATTCACAACTAGTTATTTCCTTTTTGATTTTTCAAATAGAAAGTGGCGTCAAAGTTTTCAATTAAAGAATAATAAGTTCATAAAAGCAATTGATACTTTGATATTTAGACATCAAATTAATCTGAAGCGTATTTTAAGGTTAAGGCTGCGGTCTACCCCAACCAAAACAACAACAATGCCGAATGAGGCCTCGCGGCCGTAGCGCTTGGCGCTGCAGAGGTTTACGGGAATCGTGTTTCAGAATTAACCGATTAAGATAGATGTTAGCTGTTAACTTTTTCTAAAAGGAGAAAAAAGGATCTATTCGGCTATCTTTTTAGAATTTTTAAATAAAATTTCTAATTTCAGTAATAACTATCTAAAATCATCTGTTTATTAGTTTTGTAAATGCAGAGGTTTACGGGGATCGTGTTTTAAAAATAACCTCTTAAGATAGAGATTGGCTGTTAACTTTTTCTAAAAGTAGAAAAAAGGATCTAGTCGGCTATCTTTTTAGAATTTTGAAATAAAATTTCTTATTTCATCTATAACCGTCTAAAATCATCTGTTTTTTATCGATTTTTAACTGAAGTTTTCTATTATTTTTAATTAACTAATTACAAAAGTGTAACAGAGGGAAATTAGTACCGCCATTCTTCTTTAATATGACATTTTATTTATAGCTCTAGGCTTCATTTGGCAGAAGATAACTCGATTCTAAAAAACCCTTGCATTTGGGTGCGCGTTAGGGGTAGACCGGGGTGGTCCCGGGCTCCGGTCTACCCCTGGCGCGCACCCAAATGCAAGGGTTTTTTTTAGAATCGTGTTATCTTCTGCCAAATGAAGCCTAGAGCTATAAATAAAATGTCATATTAAAGAAGAATGGCGGTACTAATTTCCCTCTGTTACACTTTTGTAATTAATTCATTAAAAATAATAGAAAACTTCAGTTAAAAATCGATAAAAACAGATGATTTTAGACGGTTATAGCTGAAATAAGAAATTTTATTTTAAAATTCTAAAAAGATAGCCGACTAGATCCTTTTTTCTACTTTTAGAAAAAGTTAACAGGCAATCTCTATCTTATTCGGTTAATTCTGAAACACGATCCCCGTAAACCTCTGCATTTACAAAACTAAAAAACAGATGATTTTTGACAATTATTACTGAAATTAGAAATTTTATTTAAAAATTCTAAAAAGATAGCCGACTAGATCCTTTTTTCCACTTTTAGAAAAAGTTAACAGCTAATCTCTATCTTAATCGGTTAATTCTGAAACACGATTCCCGTAAACCTCTGCAGCACCTAGCACTACGGCCGCGGACCTCATTCGGCATTGTTGTTGTTTTGGTTGGGGTAGACCGCAGCCTTAATACTCCCCTATATAAGTGGCAATAAAAACTATGTATGAGTCAGTCCCTATTTGGGGGGGGGGGGGGAGGTGCGGCAGAAAATGGATAGCCTACAGGCGGCATATTACTAAATATGCCCTGCATAGGTCTTAAAATCTACAACAAAATCCCTCAATCTATGAAAGTGCTACCTGTTATACAATTTGCAAAAAACATGAAGAATATTTTATTAGAAAAACTGTACTACATTGTGGAGGGAGTTTCTACAGGATAGCCTTATATAAGTGACTATGTTGTTTGTTAGTTGTTAGATGTAAGTTTAATTTTATTGCTTTTGTGAAAATGCACATGTTTACTTTATAAATGTAATGTGTTATGTAATGTCAATGAATACAAAAATGTAAAGAAGTAGAAGGTCACATCCCATGTTAAAAAGTGGCAAACAATTTTTTTCGCTAGGAGCGCTGTAAACTGAACTTGAGCACTCCAAATAGAGATAGCGCCAGAGGAGTAGGCCTAAACATAGTACGAAAGAGAGAGAGCTATTAAATTTCTTATTTAGTATTGTGTCGTTAAAACACCATTTTAAACATTAGTTACCTATCTTATTTGGTATCATTGGAAAGTGTTTTTCAAGAAGAATCGTTATTTTAAGTCATTAAATCCTTTATTTATTGTTAAGACTTAGTCGTATAAGCTTTCAAACTTTAATGTTATTCTAATGGCGGTATTTTATTGGATCATATGTTTACAAAAATAAACTAAGTTATAAACGTCGTCATGGTATCCTGATATTTTCAAATATGTATCTTGGTTTCCAAAATGAGCACTAAAGCAGGCGGACGGAAAAAGTGTTCCTACATTCATTGTGAGAATTGATCCAGTAATGGAAAACTGTTATAGGTTATGTATGATGTGTGAGGACAAGAGAGATTCTTTGCTGGTGACCATTTTCAACAAAGTCAGAATGTAATCTGACTAATAGGTTATTGTCTCGTGCGCGCTCTCATGCTGGAGTGCGCTACTACATCAACAGAAACTTTCGTGACCATTTCTTCCATAAGAAGTGACCTTCTTTACGTTTTTGTATTCATTGGTAATGTGCAATGTAATGTGTAAAACAAAAATGGTCTGTGCAATAAAGTGTATGACTATAACTAGAGTGTTATTGAAACTAGTTCTGTTTTACCCTAACACATTTATTTTGAAGTAAGAAATTTTAACTTAATATTAAAAATATTGTAAACTGTAGTTTAAACTTGAGTTTAATTCCAAACTGACTTGGGGAAAGCACCCCCAAATGTATGATATGTCCAATCAGAATTACAAACCTGCCTATACCAACAGCTTTGTTACAAAGAAACCAGGTACAGTACTAATAGTAGGTTTGTGCAACCAATGAAGTCTAAAGTATTTTAAAATTGTTGCTACAAAAGAAGCCTTATGCCCGCAGTTAAAACTGTGTTGGAACCACGTAGTACTACCCATGCCAAGCTTCCAAGCAGTGGCGGATCCAAGGGGGGGGGCTAAGGGGGCTATAGCCCCCCCCTTGGGGGCCAAGGTGGGGCGCCGCGACGGCCCGGAGCGGGCGCCGGCCCGTGTCGGGCGCAGGCCGGGTGATGGGGCGCCGGCAAACCAGCGCACGTTTTTCCGATATTTTTCAATGTAAACTACTTTGTGTCTGTTATGCACACTGTGAAATAAAAACATCACCCCTAAAAATATTTGTTCTTAAAAATGATATTATAATGTCCTTTTCTGGTAATTCAACTAGACGACACTGTCATTTTAGTGTCTCTATTGGTACGCCATCTCAATCGGTGGGGCACCAATTCTGAGGCTTCCAGAGTCCCTCTGTGTCTGTATGCCGAGTCGTCGTATAGTTACGAGGCGGAGATGGGGAGTGACGTATTCCATCCTCAAGTTTAAGGGCCCTTTTACATCGCGTCGAGCGACGCCGCGAGGGCTTGCGCCCGCCGAGTGTCGCTCGAATCGCTGTATACCTTATTGGATGACGCGCGACAGACGACCGTCAGGCGCCGGTTATAAATGCTCCTATCTAGTGCAATGTACTTATTTTACGTGCCTTGAAAGATGCGATGTATAATAGGGGCCTAAGTGGAAGTGGTGGTGGCGAAGGGGAATCAAAATTACAACTAGATGTATTTAATGTTTGGTTGCATTGCGCGCGCAAACTTTTCCTGTCACAACTCGAAATCAAGAACAACAGACAGTGCAGAGCAAAACGCAATGCTGTATGTGTAATGTCTGATAAACCCTTTGTGATGACTACCTTTTGATTCAAACGAGATCACTTAATTAATTATTAAGATTCATTATAATAAATAAAGTAGTTCTAAAGAAGGTTATGTCTGAAAAAATAAGACTGGTTCATTTTAAAGAAAACGATAATCTGATTAAATAAAAGACAACGAAAAGCAGTCTAAATTGACGTTCAAGTTTTTATCAAAGCCAGTACCGTGTGGATTTGAACCTGGAGAAAATCAACTGGAGGTAAAATTCGTTAAAATAATTACTAACTCAAATAGCAATCATAAATTTTTGCAAAAATAGGCTACTTATAAACTAATTATAGTATATATCGGCACTCGATCTTTACTAACAAAAAAGTATATTATTATACTCTAATATTATTGATGAGGTATATTTGTATTATGTCTATATGTATGTACACACGGATATCGAGAAAGGCTCCAACGATTTTCTTCAAACTTTTCAAATAAAGCAGTTCTGGGATAAAAATGATAAGGCCTATAGGCCTATTTACAGGTTTCCATGTCAGGAAAATCTTCTTTCGGTTGTCTATTGTTATACATAAGCCAGGTAATTTTTCATGTTATTTTGATCTGCAGTATTAAAGACCACATAATTTGAAAGAAGACTATTTACTGAGCATTGTGTAAAATTTCACTTTTTTAAGTCTTACGGTTTTTTTATTCTACATCCTTAAAGTTAGAAATGTCACCGATGATCGCGGTGAACGCATTTCCGCCCGCGGCCTGACACCGGGCCTGCTACAAGTACTCAGCCAAGTTTACAATGCGCTGCGACGATTAGGTTATGTTTGTTATTGATATATAGGTCAGAAATACTTTCACTAACTCAAAACAAATCACACGGTGGTGATAAGTCATACATAAGACCCACTAGACAGCTATAACTAACCCAGCGTCACAGCCTTCAGAGGAGATGTGTTCGCCACGATCATCGGTGACATGGCTGACTTTAAGCAAGCCCAACTCAAAAACAGTAAAACTTAGAAACGTACACTATGTTCAGTAAATAGTCTTCTTTCAATAGATGTGTTTTTAAGGCTGCACTTCGAATAACATAAAAAATAGTTAGCTTAGTAAGTAAAATTAAGTTCTTTCGTTATAATTTTTACCAATGGTTACGTTAATTACGTTAATTTTTAACAATGGTCTTATGAAGTACAAAACTAAAAAAAGTAAAATTAAGTTCTTTTGTTATAATTTTTACCAATGGTTACGTTAATTACGTTAATTTTTAACAATGGTCTTATAAAGTACAAAACTAAAAAAAAGAAATAATGAAGAAGCTGATTCAACGGTCAAAGTACAAACCAAGTGTCCAAGTTAACATGTTGTTTTGCATTGTAGCCAGTTACTTAATTGTCGGATGGTGCTATAATAAAAACGATAATTTTTTATTGTACTTTGTATGGGTGATTATGAATATTTAGATAATTAAAAGTAAAGTAAATGAATAATACAACTAAGCACTTTTTATAGTTGCAATTGAATTTAAAACTTAAGAAATAGTAACAATAATGAAATCATCTGTTAACAAAAGAATTAGAACATCTGATCCGACAATAAATAAACAAGTGCAGCATCCGCAACGGTAGTCCTACATTAAAAGAGTCTGAAAGGCCGAGTCTCATCACTTGGTGCCGACAGCCGACGCACGTGATTTTATGGCCAGTTTGTGTTCATTGAAATGTACTGTGTCCGTGTTGGAGTCTGTGTCTCTATTTGATTTTAATACTACGACAACTTCACTATTGAAGGATTAATGTAATTGTAACTGTAAACACTTTATAATGGGTCAAAAAGACCCAAAACCATGGTAGTGAAACTATAACCCCTCTGAATCACTAGACAGAGCCGAAATATTGTAAACCACTCTTTTGCTATAAGTTCACCACATGTGATCGACATAACATGTGCGCCAGGCCTCTACGTGATCTAGTGGCTAATCCATGATGAAATGTACTGTATTAATAACATTTTAAAATATTAATTAACCTACCTACCAATTACCGACTTAGTATATTAAAGTTAAAAGTGTTAACACGAGAGTGTACCATTTCAATACGAAATAAAGATAATGAAAATTTAGATAGCAACAGTGATAGGCCTATAAAAACGAACCAAATTTTTTAAGGTTAGTGTATGCATTGTACTTCACGATGCAAAAGAAATTACATTAAGTATTAATGATAATAAGGGCAATGAAAGTTGGTACATTGGCCAAACTGTTGTTTGTAATAAAAATTGATTGGCGATTTAGTATTGTTTTCCAAAGCGATGGGTGAAGAAATTACCTGAAACTGCTATTTTTAACACTTAAATTTCAAAAACTTCTCGGGGGAGGGCCCCCGAACCCCCCGCCGGTCTGGCCCGCCGATAAGGGGGGGGGCGCAGACCCCCCGGTTAGCCCCCCCCTTATTAATGTTCTAGATCCGCCACTGCTTCCAAGAATTAATTCGCCTTGTTTTGATGGAACTTTAAAAGATTGTTCTAATTTTAAAGATCTTTTCTTATCTTTAGTATACGAGAACAAAACTTTTTTTGGTTTTGTTCTTTTTTTTTGTTCAATAAAATTAAAAACATTTAGTATTTCTTTAATACCACAAAAGATATTAATGAAAGCAACAGTAAATCAGATTCCTGTTATAAGCATTATGAGCGAGTATATAGGCACTTTCAATTGATGTTAAATTAAAGAATGCCCATCATGGGATTTTTTTTTTTTTTTTAGATATTTTTATTTGAAACACCGACACACTCTGTGGTGCGTATTTTAAGGTGAGTATGACTGAAGGGGTGAGTGTGATGATTGTAATGGATCAGATGAGGTGTAGATTAATTGTGGTTCCCAGTATTGGGACGTTCCCATCAGTGATATCGAAGGAGAATTTTGAAGAATGAATCTGGAATATCAAAGAAAAATCATTGACTTGGTTAAGATGATAATTGGTTTGCTAGACTGCCATGGATCATTAGAAATTTTGTCTAGACTTCAAGTTCCTTTTGGTAAGAGATCCAGATCCAGAAGTATGTTTGCCAAAAATTTGCAAGGTTTATATATTTAACTTACCAGATCTGATAATGCACTGTATGATGATATACAACTGTCTGGATAATCATCTGGAAGTTTCAGTAGCTTATTGAGAAGAGAATTTCAAAACTGAAGTTACGGCAATTTTTAAAAAATTACTATTGTTAGTTTTTTTAAGAACTGATATAATTTTTTGCTTATTTGTCGATGCTTACAATGTTGCAGCATCTGCCTGCCGATGGATACCCACAACACCGTGTCTGTGGTCTACATCCTCTACTTGTTGGCCTTCACGGGGGTGGCGTTTGTACTCATCTGCTGCTGCTATGCTCAGATTTACCTTTCACTCAGGTACTGCACTTGCTATTAAAATACTCCTCTTTATGATCGGTTTTTGGGTCAAACAGCTACAGTAGGCAACTTTGTTTTCATAAAAGTCTTTCTACAAGAATTACATCCCTGCAGTAAGTTTTTTTATTGTTGAATTTTTGTTGTCTTGGTTAAATAACCGTTATTAATTCATAGTTCTAAGTTGAAAACAATCACATATTTTCACTGGTTTAAGTGATATTGAAATAACCTCCCAACAACATGTATTAATTAAATAATATTATAAGTACAAAGTTAAACCTTAACATTCATTCATGTTGAAGCCTTCCGGAATTAATTATCAATATAAAAAGGTTACATACCTAGACATCCGCAATTCCTTATGGTGGAAAACACGTTTACTATCGTTTCGGCTATCACATAGCCATTATGAAAACTAGATATATAGAGAACGTTGTTTAATCCATTCTTGTAAATTTCGTCAATAAATAAAAGCATACTGAACGTGACACATAACATTTGGTACTAGCTAACATCCTGTCAAAAATGACGGGTAGTTTTTATGATGTATTAACAAATATTGATATAAAGCCTAACTCGTAAGTTTAGATATATAAATTCAATCATCTATCTTATTTCTATAAGGGTTTCGTCTGTTACATCCCTTTTTCTCTCGACCTACTGAACCGATTTTTAAGATTGAGGTGCCATTTTAAAGCTTAGGATATACCGCAGTGATGAATCGTAATTAAAAAGGTCATATTGTTTCGGGCTTCGCCCCCTCACCTTTGATTTATTTCTAGAGGGCGCTTTGAAATCTTGAACTTGCAAGTTCTTTAATGTGAATTGTAATTTAACAGCTGATTACCTTCAGATGAATTTGAAAAGCCAGATAGTAAACAAAAATAGATCTCTGTCACTTCATAATCAACATTCACGTACTGTAGGTGAGTTTCACTCATACAGAATCATAAAATGCGCAATTTGCGGACGGACCACCTTGTCTATATTAAATAAACTTTATAGTATAGCAACCAAAATTTTATTAAAGCATCAGCTGTTAAATATTTATTTTACTGCTTTAAAAACGACTGCAACATTAAGAGTCCTTGATTTTATTTGTATCTTTCAATTATCATAGAGTTGAAGTTGTCTGTTTTGTTTACAAAAACTTTTTCAAATTTCAGTGGAGGATATGGATCACCTGGAGCAGTAAACAAATTGACGAAATCACGTCTTATATTGGTCTAAATAAGGTTTAAATTAAATTTTACGGAGTTATAAGGAATTTTTCTATCATCTAGGGGCCGTAAGAAATCCATTGACACCAAAATGGCTTAGATCCATTCAGTAGTTTTCTCTCTAGACCCTTAAATGCACTCTTTTATCATATAAGATTTCGCTGACCAGCACACGTCACTGAACACAAAGTGATCAGATATAACGTTCTTTACATCTAGTTTTTATAATGGCTAAGTGATAACTGAAACTATGGTAAACTTGGTAATACTTACTATTAAAAGCTTGTGTGGCATATATGATAAACCACATAATTAATGGCTCGTTCATCAAGAACAGAGTGTTGACTGAGTGATTTTATTTCAATACTAGGTTTTTAGTTGACAGAGAGGTCACTGACAAAAACTAACTTTATTTAAATGTAATACACTAAGGGAAACTTTGTAAAAAAATGAATGTATGTATGATACAGCATTAGAATGAGCGTCGACAAGTAACCGGATCTGAACCATAAATTTTTTAGCTACCAAAAATGAAACGCAGTGAAAGAAAATATTAGAATTGTCTTTTTGGGTACGCTTTAAAGAATATGTTTACCCCGTGCATCTCAGCTATTTTTAAGCTGAACCATTGAGGGTAACTTTCTCCGAGTCAGTTTAAACTTATGTTTAAATCTAAGTTTACCATATAATTGATATTAAATTGTAATATGTTAAATTTATACATGTTTGGGGAAAACAGCCCAAAAAGCGAATAAAACCTAGTTATAATGATAGATTAATACAGTTTTGTATTTAAATATTTAACTGTCGTCTTCTGTGTTGCTGCTGCAGTTACGAGACCCGGCACCCGCCGGGCGAGCGCACCGTGGCCCGCAAGATGACACTCCTTGTGGGCACCAACTTTGCCTGCTGGGCTCCCATTGCCTTCTTCTCCCTCACTGCCGTGGCCGGCTACCCTCTAATCGACGTCACTCGCTCCAAGATACTCCTCGTCTTCTTCTACCCCATCAACTCCTGCGCAAACCCTTACCTCTACGCCATCATGACAGCGCAATATAGAAAAGACTTGGTGCAGCTTCTGGCTAGGTATGTCTGTTGATTGATTTATAAGTATATTATTTATAATGGATTTCAAAATCAACCTTTACAACTTATTAAATCATACTTACTAGATCGAGACCAGTACGTTTATGTGAATGAAACCTACTCCGGAAGTAAAATTATTAATACAGGTGTACCACAAGGCTCTCCTCTTAGACATTTGATGTTCAATATATACATCAATGACTTGCTAAACATTAATTTAGGACCAAACATTCAAAATTTTCTGTTTGCAGATGATCTAGCAATAAAATTTAGTTGTAATAATCATGAAGAATTGGAGGTACTTCTATTACAAACAACAAAAAATATTACTAATTGGTGCTGTGCAAACAAATTATCAAATTATAAAAACAACTAAATTCTAAATAAAAAACAACTACAGTAAATAAAAACAAATTATAAAAATTCAAGATATAATGTTTAAATCTAATTCAGGAGGAGACTATAAAGTCAATCAAAATTCAAATATACGTTTTTTGGGCATTTTACTTAATGAAAAACTCAATTGGCACATTAATATGACATCTAATAAAATATCTAAAGGATTATACACTTTAAAAAGACTTTCTGGAAATGTAAAATTTGAAATTCTTAAAACTGTTTACTATGCAAACATTCACAGTCATCTAAGCTACGGCACTTTAATATGGGGTGGAGAAAAATATTCAAAAAAAATTATTTACATTACAGAAAAGAGCCATCAGAATAATGTGCAAATTAGAATCAAGAACATCCTGCAAAAAATTTTTTATTGAACATGAAATACTCACTCTACCATCAATATATTCATATCAATTGGCAATACACGCAAAGAAAAATTTATATCAGTATAAGAAAAATTTTAATGTACACGAACATAATACAAGAAATAAGGAAAAATTAAGAACAGAATTTGTAAAATACGAGTATACCCATACAAAGAAGAACTTACATGAAATGTAAAAAAAAGTATTCAACCAATTAGATAACAAGATGAAAGAATTACCTCTAACAACATTTAAAAAGAAACTCAAAATTATTTTAATATTGAAATGTATTTACAAAATTGAAGATTTTTTTTCATAAATTATAATAATATTAAGTAGGCCTAGTAACAATAATGTATAAATTGTATGATACATCCTTGGATGTCCAATAAAGTTATCTATCTTCTTATTTCTATAAGGGTTTCGTCAGTTACGTCCCTTTTTCTCTCGACCTACTGAACCGATTTTTAAGATTGAGGTGTCATTTTAAAGCTTAGGATGTACCGCAGTGACGAATCGTAATTAAAAAGGTCATATTGTTTCGGGCTTCGCCCCCTTCACCTTTGATTTATTTCTAGAGGGCACTTTAAAATGTTGACCAACTTTTATTGCAAGTTCTTTAATGTGAATTGTAATTTAACAGCTGATTACCTTCAGATGAATTTTAAAACCCAGATAGTAAACAAAAATAGATCTCTGTCACTGTCACTAAATCAACATTCACGTACTGTAGGTGAGTTTCACTCATACAGAATCATAAAATGCGCAATTTGCACACGGGCCACCTCGTTATCTATATATTAATAGGCAAGCATGTTTCGTTTCCTCCTTTTTTCTCAGCTCGTGTGCATCGTATTAGAAATCCGCGCATACCGTTAGAAAGGTATAGTCCTGTAGATGAGCAGAATCCCATTCTAATTCACATTGGACTCCTGGGCTACGCCCCACAGGCTTTCAAAGTTTCAATGTTAATCTTATGGAGAAGGGGAATTGAATGAATCATAGGACAGCTGTTGTAAAAACAACTGCTAGAAAATAAGAAAGAACAGATGTTTTATTTCTTAAGTGTTTTAAGCTTCTTTAGTACAGTAAAATTAGGGTTTTAGATCGGCAACTGATGTGCATTCCCAAAAATTTGATAAGAGCTACTTTTAAGCACTATAATTAAAGATCC
This sequence comes from Neoaliturus tenellus, assembly GCA_030545055.2. Classification (NCBI taxonomy): domain Eukaryota; kingdom Metazoa; phylum Arthropoda; class Insecta; order Hemiptera; family Cicadellidae; genus Neoaliturus; species Neoaliturus tenellus. Next base: position 85,348,369 of record CM061535.1, read on the forward strand.
GATGAGTCCCCAAAAAATAAAGTTGTTTTTCTCCTATAAAACCACTTTTCAAAATGGCGGTTTTTTTGTAATGGGATACATTTTGAAAAATTTAGTATTTATTTTTATTTTTCACCTGCATTTCTCAATATAATGTTGTGACACCGCCACCGATAATTTTTTAATGGGAAGTAGTTCATTATGACCGGTCGTTAATTTTTGGCCGCCATCTTGGATCCGCCATATTGGATGAAAGTTATTTTTTTTAAATATAAAGATAGTGTTGTGACACATCATTTCAAAGTAGATTTTTACGCTGATTACAATGCCGCAATCCGTTTTTGAAAATCTTGGTTCGTTTTAAAGATACACTCAAATAAAAATTTAGCCCTATGAATTTCTTATGGACATTTCGAACTTTAAATTTATTTTGCATTATTTTTCTTTTATATCTAGTTCTAATTGAGGAATTCTGTTCATTGTGACCTTAAAATACTCAGTAATATTCCTGGCATTAATTTAAGCTATTCTTCATTCCATTTGGAGGATATTGAGACGAGTTATATCCTTCTTTTTAATAGAAACTTCAATTTTTTTTTAATTCGCTTTTAGTTTAAGATTAATATCTCAAGTTCTAAATAAGACACAAAGTTAGTTCTGGTCTTAAAACAACTAGTACCTCAATGTCTTTAATTTGAGTTCTTGGCCATTGAAATTCGTTGCATATTAAGTGGCTTATAACTCAACATAAAATTTATTTATTCCTGAAATTCTTTTTCAGTTAAAGACGTACAACTCAAGTTGTAAATGAGATTCAAGGTTCGTTTTGGTCTTAAATTACACGGTACATTATTGGCTTTAATTCCATATATTGATTGTTAAAATTGGATACGTTTAAGATGTGATATTATACACTTTTCAATAAAAAATATTTCCATTTCTGAAATTTGGGTAAAGTTTAAAATTTACAAACCGTTTCAAACCAAGCCAATTCGAACGAACAAAAACTCTAAAGAAGCCCATTGATCCACTGAGTGATCTGATACCAAAATTAACAACCTATCTCAATTAGAACAGGATATATGGGGAAAAATAAGCAATAAATATATTAAAATTTTGAAACGTCCATAAGAAATGTATGGAGAAGAATTTTAATTTCCGTATATCTTTGAAACGGAAAAATATTTTCAAAAACGGATTGCGGCATTGTAATGAGCAAAAAAATCTACTCTGAAATGATGTGTCACAACACTATCTTTACATTAGAAAAAACCAACTTGTATCCAATATGGCGGATCCAAGATGGCGGCCAAAAAATAAAGACCGTTAAAAATAAAGTATTTAGTACCCAACAATTATTGGAGTTGGTCCCACAACATAATATTGAGGCGATGCACGTGAAAAATGAAAAAGGGAAGCTTTTTTCAAAATTTATTTCATTACAAAAGAACCGCCATTTTGAAAAGTGATTTTATAGGTGTAAAACAACTTTATTTTTTGGGGACTCATCAAATCTCTTTTTCTAGAGCTTAAAGGAAGGTCTCCTGAAAATTTCATGGACGCACATCAGTTGCCGATCAAAAGGTTGTTTTTGGCCTTATTTTACTGTACTACTTGGGTCCAGATCAACTGAAATTTTGGTCGAATTTCCACCAGGAGGCGATCTCTAATTATTATTATTATTACTATAAAAGTAAAAGAGCTTTATGTAAATAACCAAATGAGAAAAATAATTACATTATTTTTTATATACAGTCCTCTTTTTGTTTTACATTGCCCCATCTACTTAACAATTAATGTATGTGTGGATCTTATAAGAAAAAGTAAAGGGGTGAGCCGAATAGGTGAAAGTTATTGATTAAAACTTCCTGGCAGGATGTGGATTCAAACCCATAACATTGTCCAGAAGTGGGGCGCTCTAACCACTACGCCACTGGCTCGCTCACCCAAACATGTCAGTAATTTGATTTAAACCCTCTAATATTTGACAAATAATCATAATTCATTTTAAACCCTACATTTAGCGCTAAATTGAGGTTTCTCTGGGTTTTTATTACTTTGTTCTTAAATTCTTTTCTCTCAGAACCTCACCTTCAAATTACTCTAAGGAAACATGAGTAATGGAATTTTCAGTTTCAAGTTTTAATTGCGTCACGGACAAATCCCCCTTGTAGAGATATTTATTTTAATGATTTCACCATTCAATTTGGGGGGGAAGGGGGAGGGCGTCCGAGAGTCCTAATGGGAAAGCTGTTGTTGATTAAAGCAAAAAAATGAAAACAAATAGAGCAAAGAATTGCTTTATGGGACTTCAACCAATAATGACAAAAAAGTAAATTCTTCTCGTTTCACCTAAGTCATTTTAATTGTTTTGTACTAATAAATGATTAGAAAACTTTTTTTATTAACTATTACGGTAAGTATTAAACTCTAAAATACGTTTCTCATTCCAAAACCTTAATACGTTAAATGATTTTAAAATACAATCTTTTACTTTCTCCCCCTAAAGTATTGTTTTCATCAAAATTTTCGAATTTGAGTTGTTGATGGCTTTATCCATTTTAGTGCCCCAGAGTCAAAAAAAGTGGTTTTCAGAGTGATGTCTGTGTGTATATGTGTCTGGATAAAACAAAGATAGATTAATTAATTATTGATTAATTAACTGTAGCAATTGGCCCCAATTGTCTGATTTTTATGAAATTTGGTATGTAGGTCTAAATTCAAAAAAAATTCCAGGCATTTTTTCCAATTTTTTTAAATTTTATTATTTTTAAGGGTAGTTTACCCCCAAAAACCATAAAAAATATGACAAAAAAATTCTCGAAAATGGCTCTAACGATTTTGATAAAAATTTTGTGGCTTATTAAGATTAAAATGCTAAATAAAATTATACCACCCGCATCTTAGTGAAAATACACTTTCAAAAATTATAACGCAAAAAGTGTTTTAAAAATAAATTTTTCGGATAAAAAAAAACTGTTAGCTTGAAATAGATTTTACCTATCACCATTAAATCAAGCTCAAAAAAATAAAAAAATCCAGTATTTTAAATTATTGCTCTACGTCAAGTGGTTGCGGATAAAATTCAATTTTTTGTTTGGCAGTAAACGCAGTGCGTTGTTATAAGTCACAGACGTGCTTAGAGTCAAACTCGTACTGCTCAGCTGGTAGCTATCCGATTGAGCCATCAAGACATTGTTGTTTGGAGGCTTTTAACACCTTTTTCATATTGTTGGGATAAAGTATGTGTCAGTTATCTGATACCGTTTATTTTTTAAAACGTAAATTTACAATTTACAGATATGGACTGTGTACAAAATGTGCCCAGCAGTACAAGATGGTGTACTCGCAGCCAGGCAAGAACTCGATCCACTCTTCCCACCTGCCCGCGCCCCTCCTCCACACCGACAGCGTGCAGACGGCGGAGGTGGCCGTGTGACAAGTCAGTATGCAGCAGTGCTTTAAACCAACAGCTGGGTGTTTCATGAGCACTTTAAAGACCCCGGTCTGGGAGAGTCAATGAATTTATTTACGTTGGCAAATACAACTATAGTCCTGGACAGGCTTATTGGCGGGTGGCCGATCAGCTGTTACAACCTATTTCCTTTGTAAACTGTTTCTAGAAGGTAACAGTAGCTGCTCCAACCAGAATCAAAAAGTAACAGTTACAAACATATCATGGAATTTTAATATCAGCTGTTACGTATGAAAATACAACCTTCTTTCCAACGTGTTGTTAAATCATTAATTTTTTCATACATTCTTACAAGCAATATCTTTTAAATTTATATAGTTTATCAAAAACATTCAACTTTACTAACTTATTTTAGTTAGTTCATCTTTAATGTTGCACCTTACGTACACATCATGCGTAGACGAATTGAAATTACAACATTTTTTATAGGTTGGGTTATAGTTTAGGATATTTTTTAAAGGTTTTATACGTTACCTTCATTTATCCAACTTGTAATACGTTTCCTCACGATTTTAAGTTTCCTATAGCCTACATTAGGCTACGGCCACACATGGCGACTTAGTCGCCGCCACACATACGCCGCGACAAAGAAAAAAGTGTAATACATTGAATGTCGCGGGTCGCCTTGTGTGGCCACCTTTAATTGATTCAATGTATCACACTTTTTTTCTTTGTCGCGGCGACTAAGTCGCCATGTGTGGCCGTGGCCTTAATGTTTTCCTTAACCGTTTGTTTGCGGTAAGATAATAATTAATCTGCCCTTATATAATCATTCTATCTGTTTCATTCGATAAACAAGAAATAATTTATCAAATTAATCGATCATTAGACAAAAATATGTGCAAGAAAATAACAGTAAAAGTGTATAGTTACAAACAGTTACGTTATGATTCCAATTAAAACAGTTACTGTTACCTTCTGGGAACAGTTTACTAAGATAATAGGTTGCAACAGCTGGTTCCCCACCCGCCAATAAGCCTGACCACGACTATAACAAATCCCATTATTATTAGGGTCACCATAACATAACTCAAGATCTGGTATATAGTTTAGAGCTCGGGAAGTAGGGGTAGGTTTACATTATTTTTAGGAAACCCCTGAGGTTTAAGTGACAAAATAACTTCTTTGGTTTATTTAGGCTACTTTAGATTATATATTACGATTTATCAGGGTGTCTACTGCCAAAGAGATATAAAAATCAGTGACTTTTTGGTGACTTTTGGGGGTGAAAATTGTTAAAAATCAGTGACTTTTCCGTCTCTAAGATAGAAAATGTTAGGGGAAAATTTTTAAAGTCGCAAAACTTTTGCTCGCAATCGCGTTATTTTCACAATTTATACTAAAAATGTGTGACTTTTATTCCATTTTAAAGAAAAATCAGTGACTTTTTGGTGACTTCGGTGACCATTAACGAAAATCAGTGACTTTCGGTGACTTTTGGTGACTTCGGTGACCAGTGGACACCCTGTTTATAATATATAATCATATATATAAGAAACGTATATTAGTTAACGGAAACATTTTGAAAATTTTATACCCTTTGGATTATTAAACAAAATTACTGAATGAGCATTGAAATTTTCAATGTAATTCTCTTTTAGCAAATACTAGCTGATACCCAGCATGTTTTGCAATACCAACCTGAGTAATTTTTTCCCCTTCAGGAGAGCTTGTTCAGTGCACTCACTTGCCATCAGGTTTAGATTGTTCACTGCACTCACTTGCCATCAGGTTTAGCTTGTTTACTGTACTCACTTGCCGTCAGGTTGAGCTTATTTACTGCACTCACTTGCGTCAGGTTTAGCTTGTTTACTGCACTCACTTTCCGTCAGGTTTAGATTGTTCACTGCACTCACTTGCCATCAGGTTTAGCTTGTTTACTGCACTCACTCGCCATTCGGTTTAGCTTGTTCACTGCACTCACTTGCCGTCAGGTTTAGCTTGTTCGCTACAATATGGTTTTAAATTACCTTTTTCCGTCTCCAGTTCAAATTTTGGGTTTGTAGGACTACAACCCGGGTTTCGGCGCTCGTTGCGCCATTTTCCGAATTGAATATAATTAAATACATTGCTATCTCTAATGGCTATGAATCTAAAATGGTAGATAGGCTCGTACAGAAACATTCAAACAAAGATAATAAACATAGCCAAAATGATGACGCACTCCCGCCCAAATATATACCCGTAGAATATGGCCACAGACTTAACAACTTTCTGAAAAAAAGCTGAAACAATTTAATACTATCCCTGCTCCAAAAACTTCAAACAAAACAGAGCGCTTACTCAAGCCAAAAACGCAAGCAGAAAATAAATTAGAAACAATGGAGTTTATAAACTTAAATGCAATGACTGCGATAATTTTTACATAGGACAGACAGTTCATTCATTAAAAGGGCCAAAGAACACAAACTAAACCCGAGAATTAACCCACAGAAATCTAGTTTTGAGCAACATCTTATGAATGAAGACCACAGTGGTGGCAAAAATTGAAAACAATATTGAGGTAAATGAAATATGCAACAAAGGTTTCATTCTAGATACGCTAGAAGAATTCCATATCTACAAAGCCATAAAGCAAGACAATAGCCTAGTATTAAATGACAAACTAAATTACAGTTTACAACTCATTTTTAATAAAATCACAGAAAACCAATTCCAGAGGACGAGTCTACCACAGCAAACACCCTTATGACGAGGACGAGTCCAAACTTCCAGGACCAGAGGTCAACTGATAGCCGCTACCGTCGTCTTCGTCGGCCCACATGTCCCGACACCGGTAACCGTGGTGGAGAGTCGCGTCTATGATATTAATTTGTAGGCCTACTTTTTTATGTTAATATATATTGTGTCGTGTTAAATGTGTACGTGTCCGTGTCATGTGATTTTAACTCCTGAATGACGACATCTACTCGACTGATCAATGTGACTGTAGCTTCCATCTACTTGAAAATGACGAAACAACGAGCGCCGAAACCCGGGTTGTAGTCCTACAAACCCAAAATTTGAACTGGAGACGGAAAAAGGTAATTTAAAACCATATTATATTTCCACCAGTTCAGGGGCAACCATCATGAGTAAATTGTTCGCTACGCTCACTTGCAGTCAGGTTTAGCTTGTTCACTGCACTCACTCGCCATCAGGTTTAGCTTGTTCACTGCACTCACTCGCCGTCAGGTTTAGCTTGTTCGCTACGCTCACTCGCGGCAAGTCTATAATATACTCTATTTTCCTATTACCAATCTTCCGTCAATGCTTTGAATGTAAACAGCTGTTTATAGAATTAATTATGAAGAAATATTTTTTGGCATATGTTGTGTTCATAAACAACTCAGATCAAAAACTCCAAAAATTATATATATTATATTATTATAACTCCATATATTAAAAAATTTTTAAGGGCGAATGAGCGGAGCAAGGAGCTTGTCTTGAAAAGAAACAAGCTTATTTGGAATCGCTATCATAGAATAACCTTATGTAAATGAATTATATTACTCCAAAAGAATTGTATAAGTTTACCGAGCAATTGCTCAGCCCCGTGGGTACTGCTCTGAATACATTTAAGAGGATGAAAAGTTATGTTTAATTTTTTTTTTTTTTTTTAGAAAAAGAAGAAATCCTGGAGAGGATGAGAACAACTGGAACATGTGATTCTACACGAAGTGAAGGGAGTCACTGGCGACGTCACGAGAGAAAATATCTGCGGGAGTCAGTCGCAGGCTCGTGAGAGCTCAATATGACACAAGTCCCACCGACCTCAACATAGACCATCACCGGAGTTATGAAAGAGGCCTCCTGTATGTTGTCGTAGTGGAAGTGCCATGAATTTACACTAAACCCACTGAATTGGGTTTATGTAGCTGAACAGCTCAATACTCATAAGATCTAGACATTTTTTAATTAGTGATGCTACTGGGTAAGTGCTACTTGCTAAATGCATTACAGTTAAAGTAGAATTTTTATCATCCATCATATTATACTTGTATAGTTAAATCATTCACATGTGAAAAAGAAACAAATGCCATGTTGATGAAATTAACCTCTGCAGAGGTACATTTACATGAGCAATGGAAACTATTACTATTAAACAATAACCATCGCCGTCGTGTGGGTAGGATAGCCGGGGTGCTACAACAGCAGCAAAAACTAGTCAGATGCACTTAACTTTTAGTTCCAGTAAATATTTTGAAATGTCAGTTCAAAGCAGAATAAATAAATGAATGAAACCAAACTGGTTACCAAAAAATATAGCTTGATCCAACCATGAATTAAGTGGTGACAGCCCTGTCAAGAGGTCAGATTATCTTAAGATTAGGTTCTCAAATAAATATTGTAATACTAGCAAATAGCCCGTCAAAAATGACGGGTAATTTTCATGATGATATTCATGAATTTGATGTTTACGTTTTAAAATGGTCACAGAATTTATTAATACACAGACAACATAGTATTAAAATTAAAATGTTTTCATTTATTTAGCAATGTAAACATTTATCTATATATTAATAGGCAAACATGTTTCTTTTTCTCCTTTATTCTCAGCTTGTGAGCAACGTAAAAGAAACCCGCGCATACCGTTTGAAAGGTAGCATGAGCAGAATGGTATTTTAGTTCACATCGGCCCCCGAGGCTACGCCTTACAGGCTTTAAAAGTTGCAATGTTAATCTTATTTGAGGCGGATAATTGAATGATCATGAAACAGCTGTTGTACCTAATAACAAATTATAGGAAATCTGGAAAAAAAGTTTGTTCTATCTATAATTTTTCCTAAAACTAATTAGCTCAAGATCAAATAAATATTTTGTCGAATTTCGACCAGTGGGCGATTTTGTAGTCCTCTATAATAGGCAAGCATGTTTCTTTTCCTCCTTTTTTCTCAGCTCATGTGCATTGTAGGAGAAATCCGCGCACACCGTTAGAAAGGTATGAAGTAGATGAGCAGAATCCTATTCTAATTTACGTTGGACTCTAGGGCTCTACCCCCCACAGGCTTTCAAAGTTTCAATGTTAATCTTTTGGATTAAGGAAAATTGATTGAATCGTTAGACAGCTGTTGTAAAAACAAATGCTAAAACATGAAGAACAGATGTTTCAGTTATAATTTTTTTTTACTTCTTGGGTCCAGATCAACTATAAGTCATTCCACATAAGTTGACGAATGGCCAAAAACAGCTGGGTATTGCGAGGGGAGGAGAGGGGGTACTTTGTTGGTACTTTTCCAAAAACATCGAGCTTACGTTACATGCAATTTTTTATAGAACAGCTGATTATCCAATAATTTTAACTGAATAATAGTGAAAATTCATTCGTCAAGTTACGTGGCGAGGGTTATAAAATGTTCGTCTAAGGGTGGGTTTACACGTGAGAGTTTTTCACTCTCGGAGAGTGGTTAGTTACTCTCATAAAAATCTCAGACAGCTGTTGATGGTACTCGCAGAAAACTGTCTGGGATTAACAATCTTGGAAAATTCGCTTGTTGTGTAAACACCTCTGCGAGTACCTGCTGAGAGTACGAAACTCTCTGAGAGTGAAAAACTCTCACGTGTAAACCTACCTTAATTTTGATCAGGAGGATTTTGATCTCTAGTATATAATTAATAGTTTATAATACTTACTATCATTGGTTTAAAATATAGTAGGCCTATGAGACTAAAAAAAAATGATTAAAGGTTTTTACAAATCAGAAACAAACTCCAAATTCTGGCAAATTAAATGGACTCTAAATTATACCCATACGTTAATTGGCCATACAGCTGTAATGGAATAAATGGAAATACTGTTACCAATCTAAATAAGTGTGTCTTCAACCTCTTGCATTTTTACCTCCTTACGTTCTTGTTTAATTTTGTTAGATTCACGCATAGTCTAACGTCCCAATTAGGTTTTGGTATCACCACCATCACTGATCACCATACTGTGGGCTCTTCCACAGTGTTTATGCATCTGATTGAACATTGCTTTCAAGTTCTGACTTGAATTTTTCACGCAATTTTATGGAAGTACATTCGATTGTGTACTAAGTGTTACTGCATTGTCCTTTAAGACAATCGTATAGTAGGTTTTTTACCTTCACTAAAACACTAATCAAAATGTTTATTCTCTGTTTTTTGTTTCCACTATATTTCCATCTCCTTTTCTTATTCTTGGTACCTTTCTTCTTGTACATTTCAAGACTCATTTCTTCCAGTTCATAGTTCCACATTTTCACATTTTAGTACTCCATTATAGCAGTGGTAACAATAAACTAACTGTTAAACATGTAGAATCAAAAGCCTACACGACCTTCAAAGGATAAAAAATAAGAATTTAAGGATGTTATATGACTTAGATATAACAAAAATCAATGGATGATCAATGGATGGGAATAATTTTACGATCTAAAGATTATATTTATATATTTTAAAACATAAAGCTCATTAGTTGATAGTATATAAAACATATGTGTAAACAAATATTAATAATTAACTCGTAAGTTTAAATACATAAATTAAATCATCTATGTTAATTAAACTCTTTTTATAGTATAGCAACCCAAATTTTATTAAAGCATCAGATGTTAAATATTTATTTTACTGCTTTAAAAGACACTGCAACATTACTTGCCCTTGTTTTTATTTGTATCCGTGAATTATAATAGAATTGAAAAGTTGTCTGGTATGTTTACAAAAACACTTTGTAAAGCAGCAGTGGTGTCTAATTTCAAGGTAAGATATGGATCACCTGGAGCAGTAAACAAATCGACAAAATCACGTCTTAGATTGGTCTAAATAAGGTCTAATTTTCATTTTGCGGCTTTGTAAGGTATTTTCTGAGGGATACCATATTTTTCCTATAATCTAGGGGTCATAAGAAATCCATTGACACCAAAACGGTCTCGATCCGTTCAGTAGTTCTCTCTCAAGACCCTTAAATGCACTCTTTTATTATATAAGATTGCGCCACAAACAAAAATGAAATAGTATCATGAGATTGACCAATACAGAGATAAGAAAAGTAAAGTCAAAGAATATGACTTGACATAGTTTAGTTTCCATAAAATATTAAAGTCGTATATTATTTTTGTAAACTAGTGATAGTAACTCAATGTTAGTTTTCATGTCAAATATTAAAATGTACAGTAGTATTTATTCCACTATGGATTCCCCACCAACTGTAATTGTGATCATTGTACATTTATTTAACTTTGTCACCTAATGCTCTAAAAATTTTGCTATGAGAAAACTAGTGAAAGAGAAACGAAGACTGATATGACATATTTTATCAATGGTATTTTGTGATCAGTCATTTATTATAGCATAACGGTGCATAAAGGGGCTTTATTAAAGCCAAACATATGAATTTATACATGATATTATTTTTCATACAGTAAGTTCACTTCCTCCAAGTCAGTTTAAACCTAAACTCAAGTTGAATGTTTAATATTGAATTAAACTAAGTTTAAGTCTAAACTTCAATGGGGAAAGCGACCCTGAACCTGGTAAAATATTACATAACCTATATAATTTTCTCAACTATATATTTTTATTTGAACATTTGCTTAATGCAGTCTTACAATTTAGGTGATATAATTTTTTTCATTATTTATGAGCCACTAACAAATTGTTAAGGCATAAGGCAGGTTTACACCACACGTGACATCCAAATGTTGCCAAATTTGGATGACAATCCTGGGTGAAAATCTGAATTAATTTTTTTAAACAAAATCAAAGTGAAATGTATTTTATTTTCAATAAATTTCCTCCTCCATTTGTACACAGTTCCACTTATTCAGTCCTTGGATGCCTTTCGGAATGTAAATGCACTTGTGTAGAGCATGAATACACTATTCTTGCTGCGGCAGCATGGTTCATCAAGGGCTAACCATCAAGAAGATACTGGGTAAGACCTTCCAGCAACAATTCGCTGAAATATATTTTCAACCCAATAATGTTAGACAACGATATTTAGTATCTTGATTGTATACAGAATAAAATAGAATCTTTGGTGTTTTTAATCATTTAATATAAACTAAAGCATATTTTAAAGCAACATTTTTCATAACTTGGAACAACCACTGTGCCGTACAATAATATTTATGATTGAAAATATTAATTAAATATACTATTCTCCATAATATTCATGGTAAAAAAACTATTTAAAGTAAAATAAAAACGTTTTATTTACAAACTTTACATTGTTGACACCGAGACCACGTTGCAGCGAGCCTAGTCGCCGGTCATGAACATATGAACCGGCCGGTCGGTGGCCAACATCCGGGAGGCTCGCTCGGAGCCTACCAGTGCTGCCAACTGTGCGGCGTCGTAGCGAGTGTAGAGCACGCTCACGCTCAGCGAGCCCTCCCCCGCCTGCTTGTCAGCCTGTCATACACATATGGTCAAAATCAAAATCAAAATATTCTTTATTTGCAAGTACAAGCCTGTACATAAATTGCATCATTATTCAGTACATACATTGAGAGTGGTACAGATAAGGTAATGGCAATAAAATAAAATAAAATAAATACATACTTCTAAAACATAATGAAATGTATCACATACACCTATGATAAATGCAATGTAGTTTTACATATTCACTGGCCTGCATGGAGAAATTCATTTAACAAATATTGTGGGGTTTGAAAAAGTAAGGTTTTTAATTTAGTCCTAAATTTTACATTGTCAATTTTATTTTTAATTCTAGGTAAAGTTCTGAAAAATTTTGATCCCATAAGAGTAGGTTTTTGTTGAAAAAAATAAAATTATGTTTTTTAATGTCAACATCATTTTTGTTTCTAGTGTTATATGTGTGTACTCTAGAACACAATGTTATTTTCTGTAGGTAAATAATGCATTCAAATATATATTGATCATAAACAGATAATATTTCTAAACTTTTGAAATGTTCCCTAAGGTGGGCATCACGCTTAAGCTTTAGCATAATCCTTATTGCTCGTTTTTGCAAAAGTAAAATTTTATTTAAATTTTTATCTCATGTACTCCCATAAATGCCAATGCCATAAACAATATGGGAATGTGTGTGTGCGTGATTGATCATTTTTAAAACTGCTACGTTACATAGATTTACCATTCTTTTCAAAATATATATCCCAGAATTAATTTTTTTAATTACATTTTTAACATGAGGGTCAGATATTATCCACCTCCAGGCCTAAAAATTAGGTGCTATGTATTTGATCTAAAAGATCATTTTCAATAAAAATATTGGGTTTAAAAGATATTCTACTCTGTTTTGTTTCAATACTTATGAAATTGGTTTTTTAGTGTTTAGACACAATGAGTTGTTTATGAAAAAGTTTTGTAAATTAGCATGCTCGGTTTGACTTGCTTCTTCTAAATTTTGTAAATAATTAGTTGATATAATTAAATTTGAATCATCAGCATACAGAACGAGCTGACTCTTTACGTTTACAATGATATTGGGAATTTTTGGAAGTTCCTGTATATAACACAGGAATAAAAGTGGCCCAAGAATTGAACCTTGAGGAACTCTGCTTGTAATAAGTGATTTATTTGATGTTATTGGTGATTTTGTTATCCAATGTGTTTGATATTTCTACAAATTGGAATCTATCTGATAAATATAAATGAAAAGATTTGAGAGCTATGCCTGAGATCCCAAATGACTCTAATTTAGTAAAATAGTGTGAGAAATGGAGTATATTTCTGTTGGAGTCTATAATGGAGGAATCTTCATGGATCTTTCCAAAGCCTGCAGGCTTTGGAAAGATCCATGAAGATTCCAACAGGCCTTTGACCTTGATCTATTGAGTCTATTATTGATTCACAGAATTCAGCTTGGACAGATACAACCGATTTCCCTCTTCTAAAAACCATGTTGCTCTGCATCAAGTAGTTTCTTTTTTTCCAGATATTCAACCAGTCTATCATACATAGCGTTTTCAATATTTTAGAAAAGGAAGGTAGAACCGAGACTGGGCGGTAGTTATCAGGGTCATGTTTATTTCCTTTTTTGAAAATTGGCACAATTTTAGAAACTTTAAAATGCTAAGGGAAAATTCCTGATACAAAAGAAGAGTTTACCAAAAAAAAAGTGTTAAAAGTTTGAGAAGAGGCTTAATTACAAACTTTATTAGTTTCATAGGAATTTCATCATATCCACTAGATGATTTATTTTTTAAGTGTTTAACAATATTTAATATTTCTTTTTTGCAGGGATGCACTTGAACACATTTTGGAAAAAGTTTACGGGATTACTATTTGTAGTATCTGAGTTGATACTGACATTTGTTTAGCTTTTTTGTGTTGTCCAAAAAATATTTTTAGTTATATTTACAAATTGTTAATTTAAAACATTGGCTACTTTGCTGGAGTCTGTGATGGTTTCGTCATTTAAGTTCAAAACAATATTCTTAAATGACGAAACTATCACATACCCCAGCAAAGGAGCCAATCTATTAAATTTACAATTTGTAAATACAACTAAAAATATTTTTTGAAGTAATAACTATTAGGTCGAGTTAACTATCATGGAGGAGGCGGGTCTATACGTAACTATCTGTAGATATACAGGGTGTCTTTAAAGTCCAACACCAAACTTCATAATATGACTAATTGGGTCAAAATAAGCAAAAAAGTTCCTATGAAGGTATGTCCTAAAATGCATATTTACCCAAATATCCGCCATTTTGTTTTTTCAACTTAATAATTTTTATTTCGGTGATGGATTGATCTAGGAACTTTATGTTTGGCATGGATCTTTATAATATCTTTATAATGTCCATTTCCACAATAAAAATTATTTTTTCCTGATGCATATTTTCAAAATGGTGGCCATTTTAAACTCAAATATCTCAAAAACGGTAAATATTATAAAAATATTAAAAGAGACAAAAAAATTGATCTATTATCTATAAATTATCTAAACAACAAAACCAAGTTTGTAAGGATCTGCCAACAAATAACAGAGTTATTGAGATTTTTCTCTTAAAATAACCTAAATTGGCATTTATCATAGTGCAAAATCAGTGTTTTTCTGCAGAAAAACAACAATAACTCCGTTATTTGTTGTCGGTTCCTTACAAACTTGGTATCACTGTTTAGATAATTTAATTAGTCAACTTTTTTGTGTCTTTTTAACATTTTTATAAATTTTACCGTTTTTTAGATATTTGAGTTTAAAAATTTAAAATGGCCGCTATTTTGAAAATATGCATCGGAAAAAAATCATTTTTATTGTGGAAATGGACATTAGTATTATAAAGATCCATGCCAAACATAAAGTTCCTAGATCAATCCGTCACCGAAATAAAAATTATTAAGTGGAAAAAACAAAATGGCGGATATCTGGGTGAATATGCATTTTAGGACATACCTTCATAGGAACCTTTTTTGCTTATTTTGACCCAATTATTCATATTATGAAGTTTGGTGATGGACTTTAAAGACACCCTGTATAATTACTAAATAAACATTTAAAGAATAACATTTTTGTGTGGTAAATTATTTATCAAATATTAATTGTTTTCATTAATCTTTTTAATTGCCATCTCAGACATAAATAAAATAAGCAGAATTGTGAGAATAGGCCGGTTTCAAATATTGGATTAGGCCTTAACAATTCTCCGAGTTTCAGTGATGATGTGAGAGGCCCTGGCCTAACTTTGAAGCAAGATGAATTAGGAGCCCATAATATGAATGAAAATCAACCACCCTATAACGAAAAAGTGATGAGAACTGCTGACTCGGACCTTCAAGACCTTAATAACATTAGAGTCACATCAGATTTTGACAGTGGTGGTATGTTTTTCGAAGGATTTTCTACCCCTGAAATACGTAGTTAAAGACCAATTGAGGTCACCATGTCTAAAAACTTGATAACTGTGAGTCTAATAACAGTAATGTAACGACCGGTAGGCCTACTTATAATTTTAGTCTATTTTATTCAGGACTTTAGGGATAAACTTGATGTTCTTAATACACTTTGATGAAGCTTACAGGGGCAAACTGGATTTCAGAAACAGAAATACTGCATCACTGTATTTGGTACCATACCAAATTGGTACCAAGAACCGAGGTACTGGTACCAAAAAAATTACCATACCAACCTGAAATTTTTGGAACCGCAGGCCCCTAGTTACAGTTATGTTTTTCCTGTATCTCTGAATTGCATTATTTTACCTGCATAAGATTGCACAGTTCGCTGTAGAAGTGAGGGATGGTAGGAGGCTGATAAAAGACAATGTGTCGGATTCCTTTGAGACGAATCCGTCGGAAGAAATGGAATCGTTCACTGTAGAGGAGGAAGTGGGCACTAGAGTGAAAAAACATATCACGCGCTCTTGCTATCTTCCCATCCTAGAATCACAAATTGAGCAACATTTGAGGTATGAGAAGTTTTCATATTCCAATGAAGACAACATTTATCATTTCATGAATTACTATTATGATTATTATATAGTATAAATGGGAGAGAAAAATTAACTGTATTCCAGGAACTGTCACAGCTCATTAACTAGGATCCTGAATGCCTTTTGGTTTCTTGGATGGCAAACAACATAATCCAATTTGGTAATTTATCAGTGACTTGTTCTCTCACCAGCCCAAACATGTGGTTAGAAAGACACCCCTCGCCTCTCACTAGATGTTGAAAACGTCTTCCGAAAGAAGCAATATTATTGTTTACCTGAAGATGACATGACATGCACAAATAGATATAAATAAGAACAACTAGATTGATAACACCATACTACGAGAACGAGCCGTTACCCCCACCACCATAAAATGGTTATTCGGTAAATAAAAGAGTGTAAAAATAAAGAATGCAATTAACACTCCAATAATAACGATTTCAGCTGTAGTAAAAGAATGTAAACAAGAATGCATTCAACGAACCAATAATAAGCGTTCATGCGGCTGGCACAGGGGCGGTATCGCCTTAATGTGGTGGGGGAAGCCGACTCGCTCCTAGTACTATTCTACCACCTCAGTTAGCGATCCAGTTATTCTTATTTATATCTATGACTGGCAGTAACCGTTAGCATTCAGGGACCTTACGAAATTTCATATACTATTAAATATACTAACTCTTCATAATTACATTCTCAGGATACCGTCATCGTATCTTATTTATTAACGATATTATTTATGATCATACAGTGTAGAAAATATAGGGAAAATTGGGAGTATAGAATCAATACAAACACCAAGGCTGTTTTTGAATTCTTAAATAATTCTGTGTTTTTAGGTTGGAAAACGTACAATTGTCTTTCTCATATATTGGCAAACTTAAATAAGAACTCTAGTCAGTACAAAAAGTGAAAAAAACCTGTACTTAGTCTAACACCAAGAAATATAAGTTTTTTAAATAATTTTGAACTTGTGAGATTTATTGTGTTTGAAATAAAAAAGTGGTTGGAATTTGATAACAATAATTCCAGTAGAAGATCACAATTTTTTGATAAACACACCAACCATACACATGTTGAAAATGAACTACACTCCATTAATACAAATATTCACTCACACATCAATAAGGTTTGAATCTAGAGAGGTAAATTTCTTTGGTTTGCTATTTTGTAATCAATATTTATAGCAATTACAATAATATCAGTATTTAATTGGGCTAGGCCTAAAAAGCTTAATTTTTAATTGCATGTTATTAAAAACTCAATCGACTTACCTTTGAGTATTCACATATTTGAACAAAGCTGACCATTTCCTTCTTAAAGTAGTTTCTTACTCTGACATAGTCAAAATATGAGGGTACATAAATAACAGTGTGACTCATCAAAGGTTCTTTGTATTGCGGCAACACTTTACTGACGAAGAATTGAAATCTAGCATCTATAGAATCAGTGGCGGAGCTGCATTCAATCCTGTTGAAAACCTGTAAACGAAAAATAATCAACATTATATACAATACGGTTACAATATATCACTGTCAAAGAAACTGACATACATATTATGTAGTAAACACTTTACCACAAATTATTTCCTTCTATAAGGTATAAACTTTTGTTCATTACTACAGTTATGACAAATTTTACAAAGGGGAAAAAGGAAATTCCATCCTGAGGATTTGAACTTGTTATTTGGTGCAATCATTGGTTTAATACATAAACACAGAGTGATGAAAAATCTCCGCAACAACTTACTAAACAATAAAATGAACTCACCATCACCAACAATGAACTTGACATCAAAACAAATAATACAAACAAATAATAAAAAACAGAATTAATTTGTGTTGGAAAAACCATTCATTATTTTGAAAAATGTTTCAAAAAACATAAACAATTATTTATATTTCTAAAAAAAATCCAAAAACTAATTCTTAACTTGTTTTGGAAACAGCTATTAATACATTTAGCTGCAAATTCAGTCGATGATGTGGTAATGCTCCTGGGAGGAACAAATGAGTCCCTTAAAGGAGATCTTATCTCTCTCGACAAGTCATTGGAGGAAAAATTTACTAACGTCACCAGAACGAAACCTTTAATCTTAACTACTGTGGCCAAAGAGATATGATCTGGATCCTAAGAACCCTCGTCACGAAGAGGTAGCACTTGTAAATTAATATATAAAGAACTAGTTGTTTCGAATGGACTCGACTTATCAACTTGACTTGGATCAACTTAAACTTTATCAATTTAGTAGTCATGGCTTACACTTTAGTATTAGGGTAAAATTAAATTATGTTATCTAGTCCTTGAAGTGTTAAATCAAATTACATCCAAAGGAAATATGTGGATATAAGAAGGAGCAAGTTAATCAGCCTGTTGTATGTGTCATTGATGGAGATATGAAAAAAGAAATTAATAATCATAGAAACAAAAAGAATATTGCCTTTGCTCACTGCATTTTTAGTGAATTTCATGTGAAAAACATGAGGTGTAGCTAAAATATTTAGAGAGAAATTCGGTAAAGCATCAACATTCCTATGATAATGTTGGGGATCTCTGGAGAGGAGCCCTAAAGAAAATTTGCAAAATTGTTTCTTATTGAACACCTATGAGCAAAGAGGAAACGTCCATGTCAAATTTCAACGCAGTGGGCCCTAGAGTAATTTTCAAGACCTGTGGGGCATAGCCCTAAAGAATTTCAAAAACTATATTCGCAAAAACTTCAGAAACTATTTGCAAAACAGTTTCTTAGTGAGCAACGAGAACCGTCCATGTCAAATTTCAACACCAACTATATAGCTATATATTATTGTGAGCTTCTGTAGGGCTGAGCTCAAAGTGTGTAAAATCAATGAAAAAAGTGTTACAAAACCCTTTTTTTACTGAGCACCTATGAGCAAAGAGATCACTTAAAATTTTAACCCTGCAGGTTTCTTAATTCGTATTTAAATTGGCCATACGTATAGAGTTATATTTGAAATTTTGAAGGCCTAAAGGGCGGAGCCCTGAGGGAATTTTGCAAAACCGTTTTCTAGTGAGCATCTAAGAGGCAAGATGAACCTGTGTTCAAAGTTTCAAGTAAATTAGTTTGGTAGATCCCGGGATTTAGTGATGAGTAATGACTCATCACGAAATCCCTGGATTTCGTGACTCATCACGAAAACTGGAAATACCTGGGGCAGCTGTAGCACAATTTGACAGATGGTGCCTGTCTTGATGGATTCACAACCCAAACTTTGCCAGCGTAGTTGTGACACTTGCGTGAGAACAGAGCTGAGACCTGAGGAAGAGCGTGAGAGCTCAACACAATTGTCTGTCTGTAGAATCGAGCCCTCCCGCTGAGAGCCCATGATCGCACCTGGAAAATTCTAAATTGTAGTCCAATTTGTCAGTCTGTGTTGTGCCTCAGAGATTGTTAAGAATACATTATCATTGGTATTGCCGATGTACATAAGAGAATTGCTGGTGGAAAACAAATACTAACACATTCAATTATCTACAATGGGGTACTATTTCAAGGAGTGAACAACTGCTAACTAATTAAAAGTTATTCAATGTGTTATAAAACTATAGATACTAGTTGAAGTGCTGCCGTCACTGATGGCCTGGATAACTTCTGTGATTAAATTTTTTTGTAAAAAAATAAACCTGTGAATAATTGTCAGTTAATTAGTAGTCTTCAGTTAATGGAGTATGGATAATTAGAACTTCTACAGGTTCAGGACCAGACCATCAACGCACTTTATTTAAGAAACGACACACTAATGTCCACTATTAAGAGAAAAGTGTCTGGCAGCGCCGCAACACTGTCTTTGGTGTCAAATGATGTTGTAGCCAAAATTAATGATTATGTTTGTGAAAACCAGAAACTGACAATGCATTAGCCTTTTTGAATGTGTCCCTCAATAGTTTAACAAAGATGAACATAACCAATTAACAGGTTTTATTTCAACAGAGGTCATTTGTACTGTCAAAGGCAACAGCGTAACCGGTGGCACTCAAACTTCTGCCAGCCATATTGATTTTTAAGCTAAAGCGCACAGCGCAGTTGACATCTGCAACTTACAGATAGGTTAATAGATGCATTAAAATTCTTTACTTTAAATAATAAAAACTGTACATTATTTGAATGTCATATTTAAAGGTACAAACTAGTATGACAACAAAAACCCACTCACCCTGGCAAAGTTGGTCCCATGGCTTTGTCTGGGCTGCATGTGCAAATGGTCCCAAATGTGGAGAAGATGGTCCCAATTCTGTTAACCAAAGTAAAATGGTTTTTAAACAGCCAAAACCTCCTGTCGCAACTCTTAACTGGTTATTTATGAGTCAGCAAAATATACAGTGAGTGACAATGATAATTCTATTAACCCTTGAGCAGAGGCATGCAGAATTTTCCTCTGAACACACATATCCTATACTGAAATACAAGCACTGTCTGAAGAATGTGTGTTCCACGATCTCGAAATCCAGCAGGTAGATTTTGCTTAAACTTTGCATTTAAGAGTGTTTGGCCCAAAAATAAATTTAGAAACAGCCTTAATCCCAGGAAAAATCAAAGTTGGTCTAAATTTAAGTTTAAAAGTCGTAATTTTTAAAACTGGTCTTATGGGTTCCTATTTGGGGCAATGAAATAGCAACGAAAGGTATACAAAAATAAAGGAACATCAATAATGTTAAGCAGTCTTTTTGAAACAGCTGTTAACTGTGAAGAGGTGTAGTTGGTTGTTGGTGGAAATTTTATAGCTTTATTACCATGACACTATAACAAAAGTGAATTAAAAACCAACTAACAAGCCTCAGTTAACCAGGTATTTTTTTGTTAAACTAAGCATGCAAACAAAATACGGTCGTTAATTCTAACTAGCTACTGGAGAGCCACGTTGTTACGTGCAACACCTTAGGCAGAACATGCGTCATGACTCTCTCCCAATTATTTTGTTAGACTGTGGATCAGTACAAGTGCAGTCTGCAACCTGACATTTCAGTTTGATTATAGGTGGAAGTGTATTTGGACATTATTTGGTGTGAACTGTTTCAATTTTGTTGGAACTACGAATCTTTTTAAAGTCTTCAATCCCCCGTGTCTTAACCAAATAAATGTATATTTTACAAGCATTTCATGTAACGTTAGGGTCTCCTAAACCCTAATCACTAAATAAAAATAACTTCTGAATATCCGAGATTTTCAGTATCCAAGCTAGCTTCTATCCCAAAGACTTGGGATAAAAGAGAGTGTACTATGCTATTTATTTTAAAGTTAGACGTATACCTGCATATATATAACTTCTGCTTGATCCAATACCAACAGCTCGATTGAAGCCAGAAAGTCGTAGTCTCTATCAGGCTGGCCCTCGGCCCCCACTATCACCCTCAGACCCAGAGGAGATGCAACAATGATGTCCGCAGAGTAGAAGTCTGCATACAGCTACAAAGAATTAAGATAAAGATTTAGTTTTCTTTGCCTCATTCATTTAATGTGGTCTAACATAAATTACAGTATAATTAGTGTAAATGAGGCATATCAGGAAAGTACAACTAACGATCCTCTATCTGTAAGATTCTTTGATAATCTGATTTTTGAAACACAAATAATGTGAAACCGGCATAAATTTGTCTTCAAATGAAAGATGTTTATGGTAGAAATGCAATGAATGATGGAATGATGAGAAAGTGAGTAAGGATGGTTCATGTGGTCCTATGATGTCATGATGAATCTCCAGTGGTCGGCCTTCTGTTGTCAACGATGACTTGGTGAGGGAATTTATAAACAAATGTGTTAGAACAAGCTTTTCACTAAGATAACACAATTTCAAAAAAACTGTTTTGTATGAAATGGTTTCGGACCACTAAAAAAAAATTATATTACAAACTGTGTTTGGATTTTTTTTATTGATTTTCTTCACAAGGCATTGTTCATAACAGAGGACTACTCCAAGATTCATTATGACATCAGTTCGGACCTCATGAAACATCCTTACAAATCGCCTATCTACCATTCATTACATTTTCACCATAAACATCTTTTCATTTACCATTTACCAAACTGTAACCGTTGCCCAAATTCCTGAACAGGTCTTGTCAAAAGTTTATATACATGTATTTACACTTGCAACGTTTCATTTAGTTAAAACATTTTTACTATATGCAACATTTTGGCGGCCGGATTGAAAAAGGCTAGGCCTAGCTGATGGCTATCCGTGGGGAGTTGAGGTACTCTTCAATTGAGTACTTTTTCAATTGAGATTTTATAACGTAGAAAATATTCTTTTGGCCAGTAATACCTGAAAAGTGTGTATGCAAGTATGCCTATCAATATATGCATACTATCAATATATGCCTATCAATATAGTATGCTAAGGGACTGAATATAGTTTTGAATTCGGGTCTTTTTCAGATAAACAGACACTAAAATAATCAGATCAATTCCATGTAACTGCTGTGCTTATGGTTAGGTGATTCAATCAAATGGTTTTAATACCACTGCTGCTCTCGTTCCACATCGTAATTTTGACTGACCATAAGCATACATTTTCATCAAATCCTTTGCAAAGAATATATGATTTAAAAAGCAGAACTGAGTCACAGGCGTAAATACTTTCCCTCAGAGTCAAAGCAGGACAACCGGTGAAAGTGCGACATTGTAGCAGAAAGAAAAGGCCAGCAGAAAGATCATTATTATTTTAAATTAAGCTCCAGCAGGCAGGAACAAAATTGTCCGGTAGAAAAAGACGACTGCATTAATCAACACAACTGTAACTTTATCCTTCTTTGCTAATTGTTAAAATTTTTTTTTTTTTTTTTTTTTTTTTTTGCCAACTTTGGTCAGTTGAACTTATGAACACTTCAGAACCGTAAGTATTATACGCAGGTTAAATGCAATACAAACAAAATATATGTGGGCATGGGGGCAGAGCCTGTACGGGAGTTAAATTTATAAATAGTGAATAGGAAATTAATAAAAAGTCAATTAAATCTAAGCAACCCAAAAAAAAAAAAAAAATTAAAAAAAAAACAATTATTTACTCCAACTGTAAATATTACATGGAATGGGAGTCAAATTATTTACATCAATAAATTATCACATTTTTTAAATTGTTTAAACAAAAGGTAGTTTTAATTAGTTTTTTAACTAAATGCAAGACTTCCCCGAGAAATTGTAAATTCCTTCAAAATGATGGAGATATTTACAATTCGACTTGGGGCTTTCCCTGTATTTAAGAATAAGAATCGTAAAACACAGTTGTGCAGTAGACATTGTCAATAATACGTCAGACATGATTTACAAATTTGGTAACAAAACAGACATACAGTTCATGAAAAACTAGGCTAAATATATATTTGAAACAACAACAAAATCTTACTAACGATGGATTTTAAAAGCACATTTATTCAAAATCTATAAAATCATCAGTACTTAATTAAAAAAATATATAGAATATAAAGGGTGCTTTAGCAATCCATTAGTCAGAGCCAATTTAAAATGAGCCAAGGATTCAACATTTCTTACATTGACAGGAAGCTTATTGAAAAGTTGCAGACCAATTACCTTTGAACTTTTAGCAACTTTATTCAATCAACAAAAAAGAACTTCAAAATTTTTTAAGATCTAGTGTTATGATCGTGAACATTCGATCTCTTTACTAAATTAACAGATTCTTTCTTAACTTAATAGAACATACAAAACATACAAACTAAACACAGTTAAAATATTTTCACATACAAAGATAGGCCTACAATGATCTCTGTAGTCAGCAGCTGCTACAATTCTCACAACCTTTTTTTACTAACAACACATGCTGTGCCCCAGCAGAATTACCCCAAAGGCAAATACTGTACAGTATAAGCTATTGTAGGCAAGCCTAAGGTTAAATTTGGGCACATTCCTGTTTAATGACCTTAATAAATAAACAAGTCTTGATAGCTTTTTAGAAATAAAAACTGTATGGTGATGCCATGTTTCCAACACTCTATCCAAAACTATACCTAACAATTTAACATTATTTAACTGATCACAGACGTTTGAATCACTAGCCTTAATGTTCTTATTACTAAATACTATTGTTTGAGATTTGTCATTATTAAGTACAAAGCCATTTGTGCCAAACCAATCAGATACACTACTAAGGGCATTACTAGAAGCTATAAGTTATTTACAGTATTTACATTTGAACTAGAATTAAACAAGGTTGAGTCATTATCAAAGCACACAGTTTTACACGGGATATTCACATCAATATCATTGACCATGATGAAAAACAGTCAAGACTCTAGCACCGATCCTTGAGATACCCCACTCCCACAGGAGGCATGGCATTTATCAGAGAGCTTATTATCAACTGAGACAATCTGTTTCCTATTTTCAAGGTAAGACCTCAAAGAGTGACAAATCTACCTTTAATTCCATAAAACTCGAGTTTGGTCAAAAGTGTTTCATGACAGACACAATGAAATTCATTACTGAGGTCACATAAGGTGACTCCAGTATCTTTTTCAACTCAAAATTTTCATGAATTTCATTTACAAGATAAGAAACAGCCAATATCGTTGATTTCCCAGCTCCAAAACCATACTGACAACCAGAAAAGAGAGAATTCATTTGTACACCAGTACAACTGCCCTAATAAGTAATTGGGATGAGCATAATATGATTTAGGTTTAACATAAGATTATGGGGCAGAAAGGGTAAAATAGGGTAATAGCTACAATGTAACTGGGATAAGAGTGTTAAAAGAAAAGCTGGTATAAATTTACTTTAAATTAATTAAATTACCTTCAAGCTTTTTTTTGTGACTGATATTCCAATTTTAAAATTGTCATCAGTATCTCCAGAGAAAGTTCTTTCATAATCCTCAGGTTTGGGATTCTTGTAAGGCATAGCAATTTCTCCTGAATCAAACTCATCATAGAAACGTTTTTTATTTAAGATGTTGTTATTTCCTTCTTCAAGAAGAATGGAAGCTATCATTTCCACAACTCTGAAAAATTCACATGAAATTAGAGCATCTACTACAATGAAAAGGATAATGGGCACAACCTATCTATCATCTGTTATGGATTTTTATTTATTTTACTATAAAACTCCTGCAGCCGAGGCTACTTTTCCCCATTCAGGACAAGACATATTGCTACTAAATGTCTACTCATTAACATTACACTTCGTTCACTTAACATTTTGAAATTACAATGGAAAATCTGCAACAATAACACCGTTTAAATTTGATGTTGTACCTGAGAACATTGCTATCTGTTCAGCTTCAGCACAACAGCTATCTGTAAAATTCAAGATAATGGGGTGCAGTAATTCTAACACCGGAAAAGTACCCCCATGAAAAATGTTTTGTCATTTTGACAAAGGGCACAAAGGTTGTTTTGTCACAAAGGGCGGAGCTTAAAAGGTGTAAAGGTAGCTAGCTGTCAGAAAACTAACACCAGTTTTATACACTAGAACCTCGATAGTTTGACATTTTGTGGACTTAGAGAGTGTCTAAGTATCAAAATGTCAAACTATAGGGAGTATAAAGGAAATTTTTAACATAGGGAGTATATAAATCATGAATTTAATTTAGGAAACACTAAACTTAATGAAACAATAACTTGATTGAACTTTAACATAACCAACATTTAAATTGTTCATCACTTAGTTTACATTTTCACCTTTGTCAGTCTCCAACATGGACACTATCAATCATTACTGACATGTTAAGTTGTCAGAGTATTGAACTATAAAGAGTGTCTAACTATCGAGAGTTGAAATATTGAGGTTCTACTGTACTCATTATCTAATTCGATTACTGTAAAATTAACACTAGACAACCCAAAATCAACTGGAAAACAATCCTCAAAGTTTCAGACTTGGAAAACTCCCCCCAATGGACTACAACTGGAATTCTACCCCTGGAAAAGTACTACCATGAATAAAAATTTGAGTATTTAGCGACTGGAATATTTTATTACGTTATTTTTTATAAAAATTGACATTTCTTCTATATGGAATTCTTCTCCGACTTTCTCGTGAATTTGGCCTAAAGTACAGGCATATCCTATCTATCCTATCACAGTTTCATAAAATTTAAACAAAACATACATTAAACTTGAACGGATTACTTGCATTATATTTTATTATATGTTCATTGCATATAAAGTATCATGGTCCTAGACTAAGGTCATAAAGTGACTGGGTGGCGTATTTCCAATGGAGAAATTTGCTGAAATGTCATTAGCTGTCATCCAACATGCAAAGAAAAACTGGAAATTCTTAAATTAAGAGGAAAGAATGCTTGTTTACTTATTATAAATACACACACCACACCTTTTAATTTTACATATCAGTCATGAAGGTGAATTTAGCAGTTAAGGAAAACTTAGCGTTACAATACTAATATATTAATATGTTGGTTGCAGCAATTAATTAAAAATGAGGTAGCATATAACTTTTTATAAAATTAAGTTGAAGAATAATTAGCTAAGACAATAATTCAAACACTGAGGATACTAGGTTGATTTCTGTGGGTAGTTTTTCTTGTTCCTTTGATTGGGGGTAGTTTTGCTGCGAGGGTTGGATTCCAAGGGTAATTTTCCGGCCCTAGTAAGCGTACAAAATATGGCTTGATATCACTTATAGGAATAAATTATATAAGTGCATTTTTAACGATCAAAATAGAATAAATGTATTCACTCCAAAAGTTTGCGGCCAGAAAACTACCCCCATACCTGTGACGTCAAAATGACGTACCCCTATTTCATGGGGGTACTTTACCAGGGTTAGAATTTCGCTACCCCAAGAGAATAAGGGGAAAATGAGTTTATTTGGGTTTGTTAATTACTATTACTAATGTCATGAATTTATAAAAAAATTGGGACCAAATCTTTAATAGGCCTAGGCCAACTGTTTTGATTGGTTTTTGCAGCAATCCTGCAGGTAACAATTAATTGTTTCCACTTAGACTTCCTAAAATAAAATTTAATTATACAAAAACTGACACAGCACAATTTTAGCATGTAAATATAGTATCTACCATAACAATTAGGATGTACTTACTTGAGGGCAGAGTTTCGAAATGGGACAAGGATTAAAACTTTCGGTCTTATAAGCCCTTGATCTCTGAATTCATCAGGCACATCTCCTCTTGAGTCTTTACTTGCCAAACGAGAGTTGTGATGCACTACTTTTAATCTAGTTTTTAAAACGTGGTTGACTGTATGCAAGCAGTAAATAAATCGTATCTCTTCCCCATTATCTAATGTTCGTTCAGGAAAATACAAGTCCTGATAGTTGTTAACTATTGAAAATAGTTCTTTTTGCAATGCTGTCAATTGGTTGTCCTCTGTGAGAGAAGCATCGACATACTTCTGGTTTGCCCTAAGAATGTTGTTATGTATTTGTGGCTTCACAAACGATTTCTCCAAATCTTTTTTAGAGAAATGTTCGATCCTTTGAGGTATATCTCCTTCCTTAGCATAACTAACATCATCATCAATTCTAACTTTTTTCTTTATATTACCAGTCCCAGGTAGAGTTTTTGGTATAACGATTTTTAGCTGACCTAAGACAGACCAATTTTTGATAGTTTCTTCTGAATGTTGTGGTGTTGAAGATGTAGCTTTGAGAAGTTCTTCACTCAAGTCGTACTGTATATGATTTTCAAAAGGATCACAAAGTGAAGAAATTCCCACCTGAAAATATCATTAATTAGCCTAATAATTCAAAACAAGCATTAGGCCTACTGAGTTTTAAAAAAAACATAGGCTATAAAATTTGTTTTATTTATGCATTGTTTAAGTTTATACCAAGCTAATTAAATACTGATCAATTAGGCCTATATATTTTTTAAGATTGGTCTACAAGGGAAAAGCTACATCATTAAATTATTTTATGGTAAGTTATAATAAGTAACTGTTTTTTTAAAAAAGTCTTAGGAGGGTTATATGTTAAATAATAATAAAGGTAGAGCCAGGCCCGCCCTAGCACTTTTTCCGCCCTAGGCAAAGGTTGCATTTGACGCCATTGTTTCCCATCCTTTCCACCATTCCAAACCTGCCCATACCTTTGTTAAAATATTTACTAACATTTACATTCCATGAAAGATCGTTTTGCGTGGGATTATATTATTTCTCTATTCTATTTTTCACGTTCACATTACTTCAGTGGGTTAACAATGAAATCAAAAAGACAAAACGACGAGAAAGGGACTTGACATACTGGAGTAGCGCAGTGTGTTTGCCGCTGTAGTAGCATGCAGTGCCGCGCGGGAACCAACCTGCGGGATTGGTCTGTTCTCGTGATGCTATGATTTTTAGTAAGGCGTGGATATAGTTTTATTTTTTCACTTTGTTGCCGCCCCCCGGGAAAGAGCCGCCTTAGGCTGTCGCCTAGTTCGCCTAATGGGTGCGCTGGCCCTGGGTAGAGCTACAAAATTTGGAAAGAACAATGTTACTGGGCATAAAATCTATTTTAACACATATTCATATAATCTATTTCTTTATCTATTTCAACACATATTCAGTGATACGCTACAGTACCTTCTCAGGGGGTCCACCCGCTAGGAGTCAGAAGAAAAGCTTAAATGTAAATACCTATAGGGTTGGTATGTGTAGTACATTATGTTGAAGGTCTCATTAGATCTCAAAATTCTCACCATCTTCAGCCAGTACACCTACAACGTCCTCGTCCTGCTCAAACAAAATTTAGCGGCCTTCAGCAGAATAGAGGACACGTACACTCACACAGGACACGTCGTGCTATGGACTTCGACAAGCCAAGATGTCGCCTAAGTCGCACATTGAACAGCTATCCCTGCTCAGCCATTAAGAGTATTTATAATACTCTTACTTATAAGAGCCATTTATGTATTTATAATTCACTACCGTCAAGAGTGTGAGCGATGGAACTGTCCCATTTCAAGTCCTCTATACATGACTGTCTAATAAATAAGGCACCTGTATTCCTGTGTTAATTGGAGGAACTTGTAGACGAACCGCTTTTCGGCTTAGGGTCAAAATATTCAGTCCGTCATACCAAGTATAAAGTGTGTAACTTATATAAGCCTATATGTTTTTTGTGTGTTTATATATTTGTAAATTTTTTACGCAATCCTTCCTAATTATTCGGTCAACGATAAAGGCAACAAGTGAGTATTCAAGTAGCCTAAGTAAGTATTTAGCAGAGTACAATTCCGTAGACTAGGACTTCAAATGGATGACCGAGATGGAAATGGTGGGTAAACAAAGTTTCCATCAAAACTATTTAACCTACATGGGTAATTATTTAAAATGCAAGAACTTGACCTAACGACCTTAGTATTCAACCTTCTGAAGTCGGGTTTGTGGCCTACTCCAAATACAAAGAGACGTAAAATAATACCCCCCGTCGCAGCAGACCTGCGTACTCAGCGAATTTCCAAATTAGTAATATTAATTTTGACCAGCTAAACCTGTAAACAAAATTTCATAACGTGCTCATAAAATAGGGAAATAAATGTCTATTCAAGATAAATATAGGGAAAGAGTATGCAGGTATGCTGCCATGGGGAACACTAAAAGTAGGTTTTTAGCACAAAAAAATTTATTTCGACCATATGAAAACATACACTAAGTTTCATCTACATCTGTCCATAAATAAACGAGTTTGCCTATTTTCCATATGAATAACATGGGAAAAGAGTATGCAGGTTTGCTGCCACGATAAGCACAAATACCCCCCGTCGCAGCAGACCTGCGTACTCAGCAAATTTCCAAATTAGTAATATTTTGACCAGAAGAACTTGTAAACAAAATTTCATTAAGTGCTCATAAATAGGGAAATAAATGTCTATTCTCCTAATACTTATAGGGAAAGAGTACAGTATGCAGGTATGCTACCATGGGGAACACTAAAAGTAGATTTTAAGCATAAAAAATTTATTGGGACCATATGAAGCCATATACTAAGTTTCATCAATATCTGCCCATAATTAAAAGAGTTTGCCTATTCTCCATACGATTAACATGGGAAAAGAGTATGCAGGTTTGCTGCCATGATAAGCACAAAAACCAAGATTTTTAACCATGAATGGATGAATCTCAACCAAATGAAGCTGAATACCAAGTTTCATCCAAAAACATTGGTTAATAAGTGAAATATTAACACATTATTACTCTCCATAAGATTAACATTGGAGCCTCAAAACACAACGTTTTGTCTTTAGACTTTTTAATATCTCGGTAACCAATGGAGATAGAGCAAAGCTTCAAAATACTAAATTGTGTGTTTTTTTGAGCTAAATCCAATGGTCAAAATAAAAATTCAAAATTTAAAAAAATTACATATGAAAAATGCAAAAAACCCATTTTTGGGGTACAAAACCCCCCAAAACTACCCCTTCCGGTAGGTCGATATGTCTGGTTTACGAACTCATCCGAATAAACGTAGAATTACACATCTCTACCAAATTTGGTGTTGATCGGACCGTTTTTACGAGAGTTATCGTGTCTAGGGACACAGATAGGCTATATATAAAAATTTTAATGACTATTATTTTTGGTCTCTGGGCACCTCAAAACGAAAAAGTAACATGGTCCCGGACTTAGATCTTACCATGAGACCTACGGTAATAGCTTATTCCCTATGGGAAATTCGCTAAAAAGTAGCCTATGTAAGGATTCCATGGAGGATGACTCATAGAGGATATAGGCCTATGAGCTTTCTGCAAAAGCTCACCCGTTGACTGTCGCCCCGTTGACTTGACCCGTTGACAATGACTGTCGCTCACCTGTTGTTCTGTTTGGGGTCGATAAGTAGACTATACACTCGGTGTTACTTTGTTATTCTACTCCACCGTTGTTATTGTTGTTAAAATTTCGATTTTGCAATCAAAACTGTGCGATAAAACAATCAAATCAACAACGATAATGAGGTAGGAAATGTATCATCATAATAATAATATAACCTACCAATCTAACCGTAAACATTCAAATCAAATCAAATCAAATCATTTATTTGCATATAAGATTTGTATACAATATATTGTAACAAATATGATGCAGTGTCCATGTATCACCAAAACTAAAACATAACATAAAAAGGACTACAAAGGTAACAGAAAAATATTCTTGGTAGGTCTACCTCATTAAAAACTTGCCCTGACTACAAAAACTCAAAAACTCAGCTACGGAGTAAAAAGCATTACATGCAAGGAAACTTTTTAATTTTCTCTTAAATAGGGAAAGAGAGCTTTCAGATCTCATCACCAGAGGCAATTTATTAAAAAACGCGATTCCCCTGTAGAACGGGCTCCTCTCAAAGGCCGCAGTCTTGTGTCTTGGATAACAGAGGATGTTGCCATTCCTCGTTCGGTGGTCATGAAAATGCCCTAAAGGAATTAATTGATCTTTGTTAGCAAAGGTCAGAATGTCAGAATGAGGACCTGTTGAATATACAGTGAATGCACTGTAAGAATGCCGGCCTCTTCAAACACTTCCTTACAACAGGGATGGCGAGGGCAGAGACCAAAAATTAGCCTCAAAATCTTTTTCTGAAGCTTGAGCAATTTTTCAAGATCTGATGAACTATTCCAAACAGCAATTCCATAGCGCAAAATACTCTCGCAATATCCACGATAGACGTCAATGAGAACTTCCTTGCTACAAGTTGATCTAAGAATGCGGATGGCAAACAAAGCAGAACTGATACGTTTTACGATGTTTTGCATGTGACAGTGCCATTTAATGGAGGTATCAAAAGTGACGCCAAGGAATTTAGTGGACAAAGAGAGGCTCATCAGCTGGGATGCAAGGCCACTTTGACTCGTTTGAGCTGAGTAAAAAAGACTAAAGTTGATGCATTGCGTTTTTTCTTGGTTGAGAAGAAGACCATTTCATTCAAACCAACTGATCAACTTTTTGATAACTGAGTTGATAGTGTTGTCTAAGCTGGTATCATTCAGAGCCTTGATTAAGAGCGCTACATCATCAGCGAATAAATTTATGTGACAATCCTCTCCTTCATAATGAAGATCATTAATATACATTAAGAATAAAACAGGAGAGAGAATACATCCTTGAGGAACGCCTCGCTGAGAAAGCTTGTAGGACGATGAGGATTTACCTGAAGAACCATTCAAACTGACTCTTTGGAAACGGTCAGTCAGGAAGGAATGGAACCACTGCAAAGCAATGCCTCTAACGCCGTAATGGGAAAGTTTATCCAAGAGGATCGAATGGTCTACGCAATCGAACGCCTTGGATAAGTCGCAGAAGACTCCCAGCGTCTTCTGCGATTCATCCAAGGATTGCAATATTTTGTTCGTGAAGTTGTAGAGTGCTAAAAGAGCAGACTTCCCTTTTTGGAAACCAAATTGATGATTATTTATGATATGGAACTCTGACATGTGATTGGAAAGGCGGCTAAGGACAATTTTTTCAAAGATCTTTGATAATGTTGGCACCAAAGCAACAGGCCGATAGTTATTTAGCAGGTGGATGTCATTTTTTTTGTGAAGGGGATAAATACTGGCGTATTTAAGTTTTGATGGAAACTTTCCTTGTTCTAGGGACTGATTTATTAGACTAGCAATAGGATTAGCCAACTGATGGCCACAAAATTTTAGAATATTTGGAGAGATACCGTCCCATCCACACGAGTTCTTACATTTTAATGAACAGATGACATTAAACACCTCCGCTTCGCTGGTTGGGTTTAGAAACATGGAAGATACCACCTGTGTTGAGAAGGAACTCAGTCTCCTCGCGGAATCCGCTCTACAGGGTATCGGAGCTAGAGATGCAGGCTCCTCAGTGAAAAATGTATTAAAGTGTTCTGTCATTGACTTTTTATCACTAATCTTTTCATTATTGATAAGTAAAAACTCTGTATCCCTATTTTTCTTTTTCCTACCAGTTTCATTTTTTACAATATTCCACACAGCTTTTGGCTTATTTTGAGACTTCAAGACATATTCATCATTACACCTTTTTTTGAGACTAGAATTAATTTCCGCAATAACTTGACATAACTTTTATAATAACTAATGAACAAAGGATCTATTGAACTTTTAGCTACTCTACTCATTTCTTGTTTCTTTTTTAAAGATGTTTTTAGCCCTTTAGTACTGTAAGCCAAGGTTTTTTACAAGTAGTAGTTTTTACAAGTTTTTTGGGGAAATGTTCTTCAAAATTCATCAACAAAATTTGCAAAAAATTATCAAAAGTTACATCTATTTCATCTTTGATATCAATTACATGATTCCAATCAACATCAGACAAGGCTTTTCTAAAACTAATTTTGTTTCTCTCAGAAAAAATTCGTTCAAAATGACTTGATTTATTACTGTTATTTTTTACCTCCTTATTAATATTCAGTTTCAAAAGTTGAGCATTGTGATCGGATAACCCGAAATCAACCACCTTCGTTTCACTGTCTTCCCGGTTGGTTATTATGTAATCTATGCACGTTTCCGAACTCTCTGTTACCCTCGTTGGTTCCCGAACATGTGAGTACAACCCAAAAGAACCCAACAAACTAAATAGCTTAATTTTTTGTACAGAATCGGAGAGTGCATCAACATTCAAATCGCCACAGATTACTACATGTTTTTGTTTTGATTCTTTAAAGAGGATAGATAGAATTTTTTCCATCTGATCAGAAAATGTGTTGACTATGGATCATAAAAGTTTAGTATCCATAGTCAGTGCCGTAAACCTCCGCCACTGTTATGGATACAGTGATGTTTATAACAACAAAATCAATATGGTTTTTGGAAATATTTCAAACGCATATTCCCTCAATACAATGGCGAAGAAATACCTTTCTGATTCGTATTTGGCAGCATTTTGTTTGACGCCATTTTAGGTCTAACGAAGTCTGTTTCTTCTCACAAGTTGATATACCTCAAAATGAACTTGGGTAGTTTTAGTTTATTTTGTATTGTTCTTTGATAATACAGGTTACATTAGTTAAAATTTGTACTTGTTTTTGTTATTTTCAGTTACTTAATTGAATTATATTTCTTGTATTGTCAAACGGTAATGTTACGAACAAAACTAAATCAGGTGATAAAATTGTAATCATGCTGTGTAATTGTGGACTATCATCAATAGAATAGCAATACTACCTATCGGAAAATCAAAATTTTAACATCGATGATTAACGGTGGAGTAGGAAAGCGACGTTTCGCCATACATTCATTAAGTAACCTAGCCCTGTAAGCTTAGTTCAAAATATAAATCACTGCTACAAGCTTAGTACTACCGGCTCCGTCACACTACTGTTTTGATAGTCTGCTATCCTCTGTCATTCAATTTGTTTGGAAACAAAGAAACCCGTTAGGCCTACGATGATTCTGTAGGCCATCAACTAAGCAAAATACTTACAAAAATTGATAGCCTTAGCTTAAACACACCAATATTACCTCATAAGTTTCATCATCAGAAAAAGTATCAGACAAATCATCACTTATAACACTGGGTTGGGTGATTTCTTTCTCTCCCTTCTCACGAAGAAACAAAGCAGTAGGCCTATCATGTTCATTATTCGTGTCTGAAACAGAGGCATTTGATTCTAATTCACGGTCTTCTTCTGACTCTGTTTCTTCATCGCTAACTATTGACTGTCTTTTTGAAGGGTCAGAAAAACAAGACACTAGCTGGGCAAACATATCTGGTTCCGAATCGCTGCTATGTAGCTCTTCTGGTTGATCTGCAGGCCTTTTAACAGCATTTCCTTTCTTATGCTTAGAGCCGATGTCTTTGGATTCAATAATATGAAGTTTCTTCCGAGTTGTTTGTTTGTCATACTTAAGCCTGGAACTATTTTTTATATGCTTAAATTTGTCACGGTTTTTATTTGATTTAAATTGGCTTTTACATTTAGACATAGGCCTACTACTGGAATGTCTTACCATTGTTGATAAGATAAATGTTTAGTAGAAATAACATAAACTTAAAAAAGTAACATAACCTCAAAATACTAACGACAGACAACGCTAACACAAACACATGACATTTAGAGCTTTGAGCTTTGAGTGAGCAGACCAGCAGACTAGCAGAAGCAGACAGCAGACTGGACTACCCCACTCCCATTGCCGCTTTGATTTTTTAAAATTATTTTACTGACCATTGGCTATATACAGTATTTGAGAAAAGAGTAAAAACTTAAGTACGAAGATATATACACTCTTTGTATGTAAAGTCAATGGTATAGATAAGACAACAGCAAAACATTAGACATAAGACGTTTATTGAACTTTAAACACTATTACGTGCAATTGATCTCGTCCACTAAAAAGAAAAAAAAAACACATTCATAATAAATACATGAATAATTACAAAAAATAAATAGGTCACTCAATATTTGCAAGACATGCATACATGTAGTCAAATTTCAACTTAATATAATTATTTGCCCATATGACATTATATGCATTAATGCCAATGTGCAAACCTTGATACACATCAGAGTTGGTAATTTCCGGATTATGCGGAATCCGGGGAATGAGAGAGGTCTCATAACTGATCTCATTCCAGATCTCATAACTCATGAGTCCTTTACATCATGCTCATAACTGTGTTTTAAGGCCTGCTAACTAACAAATTTCCTGCTTCATGAAGTTAGCCCACTTACTTACTTGATACTTATTTAGTCCGTTTACCGACATAGTCAGATAGATGGCGTCATTTTATTTCGTGCATAACACATTACATATATATTTAAACTAGGAATACGCTCCGATGTCCGTCCCGTACGAGAATTTTTACTTACTTTTTGAGTTATTAGATGACGCTATTTATGATTTTTTTTAGGGAGAGGTGAGAAAAATGCATTACCCACACAGGTGGCAAGCCTGTAGTGTGGGGCTCCCCTAAAAACGGGTTTACCCACTAAAAAACCTCCTCTACTCTTTAGGATTCTGACCTGGAATTGTGTATCACATTACATCAGGTTATTCCTAAATTTGGCTTACGCCCGTGGGGCTCACTCCTTATCCAACCACTCGATCAAGGGAACTGGACCACTTCGCTGTCCAGATCGGGTTTCTTTTCCAGGAGGATGCCCCGGACGAACTGTGATAAACAATCCCAGTTGCCCTCATCCTCCAAGATCTTTTGACAGACCGAGTCCACCGAAAATGCACCAAAAATTTGTGTGGCCTCCAGGCTGGGCCCTTCCCAACGGGGGCAGCGGAAGAATGTGTGTTCCGCATCGTCGGGCACGCCCGGGCAATAAATGCAGTCCGGTGGACCGGTCTTGCCCATCCGGTTCAGGTATGACCGAAAATAGCCGTGAATTGTCAAGAATTGGCCGCCGTTCCACCCATGGTTGGACGTGCTTGATAAGTTGCCCAGTCCATCGTCCTCGGGTGTCGTGCTCAAAGCTGTGTTGCCACTGCTGGAAGGTTCGGGAGCGCTCTTCGGTTCTTGCCGTGTCCTTGCCAATCTCACCTTGTCTCTGATAAATTGCCTTCCTCTCTCCTGCCAAGAGCTTGACAGGGATAACTCCGGCGACCTAACCGGAGTTAGGAGCTCGGACACTGGACACTGTCCGGTAGGCGGAACACACCCCGAGCGCCGCTCGAAGATGAACCCGGGCGAGTCGCAACCTGTACTACTCTTTGTCGAGAGCGTCTGCCCACACCTCTGCTCCATAAAGAAGCACGGACTGAACCGCGGACATCAACAGACGTCTTCTGCTGGATCGTGGAACCCCGACATGGCCATCAGCCAGGGGCGTACCCAGGGGGGGGGATATCGGGATATATCCCCCCCCGAAATTCTAAAAGGGATTTTAAATTTATTTTTATTTAAATTTTTCAAGTAAAACATTATATAATTTATTTTTCCGATGTAAACATTTTTCTACTCTTAAACTTGAATGAATATGCGATATTAGTGATATTAATATGTTCATAATTTAAGTTTCAAATGGTAGATAGGGTGTAGTGGTAGCGGAATCAACGCCTTGTCACAACGAAACGCTCTACCCGAACAACACCTATTTGGTGCGACACGCGCATGCGCCTGCTCACTCCCTTTTTTGCGCGTTTTCATTCCCTTCCTCGACCATTTCCTTAGTGAAATGACGCAGCGATTTTTGAAACATCGGGATGTTCTTCAAAAAATATCCCTCCTCTTGCCGCAGAATCTATACTTATTTAATACGCTAAGGGGTTTTTTTTGTCTTGAGAACTCCTCCTACAATTTTCAACCGATTTTCAAGTTTTTGGTGTCGTTGGATAGGGCTTGGTCTGTAGTTGTTTCACTCAAAAACTGATGAGAATCGGACTGAAAATAAAGACGCTATCCACCATTGAAATCCCGAAATTTCCCATTTAAATAACATTGGGATTGAATAAAGCATTTTAAACATGTGTTGATAATCAGCTGTAGATACGCGTTTTGGTGATTACATAGATACTCACAATATTAGATTGGTCGGATGTCATTGATTTAGAGCTAAAAGTAACATTTGTATTGTATTAAAATAAATTGCTCGATTTCGAGCAACACGTTTACTAGTTTAATTAAATCTCAGAATACAGACTTAGATCTCTGTTCAACAACATTGGCCAAATAGTAAATTTAAAAAAGTAGTGGTTAAGTCGTAAACACTTCATGTTTAATTTTTTGAAAATGTTTATCAAGAAAGCCATTGAGTCAGTATCACGTATCATTAAATAATTTTTATTCTTTACGTGCCTATTTAAAAGTTTTGTTATAACTGTAAAGTTGGCTTACAGACATTTCTACTACGATTTTTACAACTATAGTAATAAATAATTTTTTGTAATAATTACCATACAAAATAGAAGTTTACAAATAAATAACTCTTAGTAAGACTTATTGTGGCTTATCTGTGATTTATTACTTTTAAGGTGAGCGTCACGTTGCCTATCACAACGGCGACAGCGACAGCAGAGCGATCATTCTCTACTTTTCGTCGTCTGAAATCATTTCTGTGCAATTCGACGTCTCAAACTAGGTTAAATGGTCTAGCCCACCTCTCTATTCACAAAGACATTAATGTTTTACCTGAAGAGGTCTTGGACGTCATGGCTAAGAAGCCAAGAAGACTCGATATTTTGTTAAATTAAGTGTCATATGCTGGTGTAAGAGGGCATGTAATTATTGTAACTTGTATATATGCGGTGTAGGTTGTATACAACTGTATAAATTTTTCCATGTGTATAAAAGTCCATCCTGGTATTAAAAATAAAGTTTTCTACCAACGTATACATGGTTTAATTTAGTTTTAACACCTATGTGTATAGTCAATGGTAATAAATTGTATGTTATGACATTTATTCCCTTTTTGTACAGGTATACACACATACACGCACATATATGTACTAATACACATACATATGTATATATATTTTCATACACATACATATATATCTTCATGGAATTATGAACTGATAATATCCCCCCCCGAAAAAAAATCCTGGGTACGCCACTGCCATCAGCCTACTAAGGTAAGTGACTACCTTAGTGGCCTTGTCCGCCGTACGGAATATCTGATCCCTCCAGCTTAACTTGTGTCCACCATAATCCCGAAGTACTTAGCAGCACGAGGTGATTGGACCACCTCCCTTCCCACTCGGAACGGAACGACGGTGTCTATCCTCTTCTTCGTAAGGATCACAATCTCGGTCTTACGGAGAGCAAACGAGAGACCGTGATCGGACATCCATGTGTTGACCACAAGCATGACCCGGTTCAACTTTAGTTGGGCCAGCTCAACGTTGCGTGCGACAATGAGAGCTGCGACATCATCGGCGTACCCAACCAAAGTGGTTTCCTCAGGCATCTCCGACCTCAGGAGGCTGTCATAGGCAACGTTCCAGAGATCCTGGCCGAGTATTGAATCTTGCGCGGCACCAGAAGTGACTTCCATTGTCCACGTTCCGTCCCTTATGTCGTAAATCAGGCTTTCGAGAGCGGAGATAATCATCGATGAGTCGCAACAGATATGCAGGAACGAGAAAGGTGTTGCGAAGCGCATCCAACATATCGACCCACCTCGCCGAGTTAAAGGCATTCTTGACATAAAAGCGTAACAAGAAGCACTACTCAGCGAGAGAAATGGTTGTGGCTCTCGGCTCTCTTCACAGCTCTCTGGACTTCGGTGATAGCGTCAATCGTTGACCGTCCCTTTCTGAAGGGCTAAACTGACGGGATAAACTGACGGGGGCATAAGTCCCCGGCAGCTTCCACGGCAGAGGTCAGGCGGGAACGGATCAGCTTCTCGAACAGCTTCCCAGCCGTGTCCAACATGCAGAAAGGCCTGTGGGACGACGGCAGCTCGGGATCACCTTTGCCCTTGCTGATCAGTACAAGTCTGGCGGTTTTCCAGGGAGCCGGAAACACCCCTTCTACCAAACAGGCGTTGTACATTCTCAACAACAAGTCAACATTAATTGAAAATGCTTTCTTTAAAGCCTCGCTTTGAATCCCATCCGGGTCAGGAGCCTTGTTGCTCTTTAGGGAGAGAACGGAGGTTTCCATCTCCTCGAATGTGAAGAGTGGAACGTCATCTAACCGTCCGAAGTCAACCGGCGTACATCCTGGGCCTAGCCTACAAATAAATACATACAGAGAATGATTTTAGCTAAGACCTCAAAACAAGCAAGTAACTTAATAATAATTATGCTTATAATATTAAAGGTAAATAGATTGTAGAGCGAAAATAAAAAAATACCCCCGTCGCAGCAGACCTGCGTACTCAGCGAATTTCCAATGGAATTTCAGATTATTTACTTTCCCCATGAAAAACACCATAGGATCGAGTATGTAGGTTTGCTGCCATTGGGTGTTGTTAGAAAATCTAAGTTAGTCAATAATTGGTGAATGTAAACACAAAATTGTATCAAACTCTGGGAATTTTTTACTTTTCCCATAAACCCCATGGGGGTGAGTATGTAGGTTTGACGCCATATGGGTTTTGTAAGCAAGTATAAGTTAAACCTTATATAGATAATGTATCTACCAAATTTGATTAAGTTATGTCAATAAATAAGCAAGATACAGGGTTTCTTGATTTCCCATAAGAATAACATGAAAAACAGATTTTTGGATTTTCCCCGTAACCAGTTATGCTATGATAAAAATTCAAAATACCAAATTGTTTGTTTTTTTAAGCTCTTTTAAATGGTTTCAGTTAAAATTGATGAATTTTAAAAATTAAGGTCCAAAAATTCCAAAAACCCATTTTTGACCCCTTTGAAACCCCATAAAACCCCGTTCCCATGGTCCGATCATTCTGGTTCGCGAACTCAACCTAGTAGGCGCTGGCTTACACCCCTGTACCAAATTTCATCAAAATCGGAGGTTTCGTTCAAAAGTTATCGTGTTCACGGACACATAGATATATATATATATATATATATATATATATATATATATATATATATATATATATATATATACATATATATCAATTTGAACGAACGGTGTTTTTGGCTTCTAGGGACCTCAAAACGAAAAAGTATCATGGTCCCGGGCTTAGGTCTTACCGTGACTACTACCGTAATAGCGTATTCCCCATAGGGAAATTCGCTAAAAAAACAATACAATTTAAAATCCATGATTGCAAATTAATAAAAATCAAGTAATGTAAGTATTGTACAATTACGCTTATTTAACACTTAATGCATATTTTCTTACCTGAGACATAGGCTACAATGGCACAACACATTCTAATTAGTTGTTCAATTAAAATCTTTCTCCCAAATAAATATTAGTTATATCCCATAAATTAGTTAATCGCATAGTTCCGTACGACAGCAATTCATTCCACACCAACATGCCTATTATTTGGCATAATTTATAACTTCAACAAGTATACATCAGTGTTGATCTATTTAATTTAACAAATAGGTCTGTCAAAATATCAATTAAATTTTATTTCAAAACGTAGCATAACAGCGAGCAGATATAAACAAATCTGACAAGGTTATATGTTGTTTTCAGCATACAGCGACAACTCAGCTGCAATGGGGGAAAATAAAATGATCATAGCAACTACATTAGTCAAATCATGTAGCCTAAACAACTAAAATTCTGTCAAAACTTGCGGATAATAAGCTTTTTTAATACTTGAAAATAATTGCTCGATTATAGTTTATTACCTAGTTTAATATACTTAAAATCTAAACTGAGAATTTCATTGAAATCAAATTATTAATAAAAAAGCCTTTTGGGGGTCAAAAATTCGCCTAAGTGAAATTTAAACTCGATCGTATAGAATTTTATACTCTATGTACATAGAGTAAAAATTCAATTACATAAAAACTTAAAACTTATGTCGGACGTGGCTTTTATTAGTGGTTCATGTTCAACCAAAAACTCATTCTGCTCACCGAGTTCATAAGAGGCGTTGTGTGGCTGAGTCGACTTTGACACCATATGGCATTTCCAGGACGCATCCTCTATGGGTCCCATAGTTGTATCGCTCGTTCCTCCTCCCAAAATCACTCAGGTT
This sequence comes from Neoaliturus tenellus, assembly GCA_030545055.2. Lineage (NCBI taxonomy): Eukaryota > Metazoa > Arthropoda > Insecta > Hemiptera > Cicadellidae > Neoaliturus > Neoaliturus tenellus. The sequence continues at coordinate 85,389,635 of CM061535.1, forward strand.
ATATTTATGAGTAGTATGAAAATTTTTATAACATACTAACTATAAATAGTAAGTATGCCTAGCCCCTGGAAAATATTCCGGCAAAGCGCATTGTACCCAGTAGATGAAATAATGCGAATGGCCTTTTTTGTAAGAGCAACACATCCTGAGCCGCCGGTGCGTGTCCCTATATAACACAAGGCCATACATTATATAGCTATGAAAAAGTGAGTGTTATAAATTTAACAGATAGGGCTGGGCGCTGATGACCAGTTTAAGTTTTCTTAAAAGGTAAAGCACTCTGGAAAGCTTGGTACATAGGCTACCTTATCGACGTGGCTATTCCAATTTAGTTCTTTATCCACCCAAAACCCGACCAGTTTAATGGCCTCATGGACGACCAACTCTGATTTGAGGGTAATAATATGGAAATCAAGAAGTAGACCTGTGATTAAACATAAATTTTCGTCTCCTTTTATATAGCTGGGGAATGGAATTTAGTGAATGAAGCATCACCCATAAATAGCGCCCATTCCCCACTTTCCATCGTGGAGGGTAACACCATATGGACTATAAAGATGTGTATTATTTAATGTAATAAACACTACTACGAAACAGCAGCCTATTAACCAATTAAGAGATTGCCTCCTGATCGAAATGGTGTCCTCCTATTTGCGGACAGTCCTATTTGCGGACAGTCCAGTTTGCGGACATGTCTGGTTTTACGAGGGGGGGGGGGGGGTAAACAAGGCCCTTGGGGTGGGAGGATTCCAGTTTGCGGACAGGTCTCGGTGCATGATGTAAATTTTTCCCCTTCTGAGATTGCCAAGCCACTTACATATTTTTAATAGGTTAGGTTAGGTTAGTTTAGGTTAGGTTAGGTTAGGTTTGGTTAGGTTAGGTTAGGTTAGGTTAGGACGAATTTTCTTGATAAAGAGAAACTAAGAAAATTAAAGATTGTATATACATTTAAGTAACTTTAGCACTTACTAGTAACAATTATTAGATTTGCTTAATTTTTTTCTTTTCCCTTTTTGTTAATTTTTTCAATATGCGTCATGTAAACAACAAGAAATACAAATAATAATAGGCCCTAACACCTACAGCGTGCGTTTACTACATGCTTCCTTGGGTAAATGGTTTTTATGACAGGATTAAAATATGTGTCCGCAAACTGGACAAATCTAATTAGTGCATTCCACTACATTTTTGGGTTGTCCGCAATCTGGAAGGTTTTGCCCTTGTCCGCAATCTGGACTGTCCGCAAATAAGACGTAACCATCGAAATTCGATCAAAATTTCAGTTGATCTGAACCCAAGAAGTTAAAAAACATTTTATAACCGAAACATCTGTTCTTCCTCTTTTTCTAGCAGCTGTTTTTACAACAGCCGTCTAATGATTCAATCAATTCTTCTTCCTCCATAAGATTAACATTGGAACTTTGAAAGCTTGTGGGGCGTAGCCCTGGTGTCCGATGTCATTTAGAATTGATTCTGCTCATCCACAGGACTATGCCTTTCTAATGGCATGCACGGATTTCTCCTACGATGCACACGAGCTGAGAAAAAAGGAGGAAATGAATCATGCTTGCGTATTAATATATAGAAGATTAGGTTACTCATCATTTTACATTGTTAATTTTTTAACATTTGCTTTTCAGAGGGAAACCAAGCATTTTAATGTTTCTGCAAACAAAATTTAGCCTTTGCCATCTCAGGACGTTTTAAACATCGTTCAGACTGAAGAGTACTAATGTCACCATATTTGTGTGGTTTTCACGGAACCACTTAAGTTTTTGGTGCGTATTGTTTACATGGAAGGTGACTGTTTAATTGGGGATGCGGTGGAACAATATCATTATTCGTTTGGAAAGCACGAAGTGACAAATATGTAACTCTTTTGATTTTGATTCCTCGTAACGTAAACGGTATTTGTTTACCTGCTACACGTTACCTAATTTACTGTTAGATAGTGGAAGCTGACGAACACTCTAGCATTAAGTTTGGAATGGAAGTGACAAACACATAGCTCTTTCGGCTCATCCGCTGAGGAACGTCAGCAGTATTCGTTAGGGCGAGGACGTTACAAAATTCACTTGTTTCTTATTGGTTGCCGTGGAAAATAACTAAACGTCCCGAGCGCGGCCGACTCAGCGCCGAGAGTGTTGCCTCGGCCCTCATCGTATCATTTCGATTCTCTTGTTTATTTCTAAATTGCCTTCATAAATATGTTTTTATTTTTTTCTGTGTAACCATTTTGTTTAAAACTCAATATTTCTAACGCTGTAGCTGCTCAATGTAATACAATATAACAGTTGATAATTAAATTTATATATTAGCCTACAAAATAATAATAGTAAATTTTTTGTTAACCATCACTACCAAAAGAATTATAATTAACTAGTGCACGTGTTGCTTGACATCGACCAATTTATTTTGATACAATACAAAAGATATATTTAGTTCTAAATTTATGTGCTAAAATTGGACTCTAAAGTTGGATTAATATTTTTTTTTATTGTAATATATGTATTACAAAGTGTATATGTATTTATGGACGAATAAATCATTTCTTCTTCTTCTTCTTCTAAATCAATGACATCCAACCAATTCAATATTGTGAATATTAATGATCACCAAAAACTACAGAGATACGTAAACAGATGTTTAAACTGCTCAAACCAATCTCAATGTTAATGGGAAAATTTCAAATTTAATTTGTGGATAGCGCCCTTATTTTATGTCCCATTTTCATCAATTTTTGGCGGAAACAACTACATACCAAGCCCTATCCAACGACACCAAAAACTTGAAATCGGTTGAGAATTGTAGGAGGAGTTCTCTACACAAAAAAAAACCCCTTAGCGTATTAAATAAGTACGAGTCGTTGCCAGTCAATTCTCGATGAATACATCTCCAGTCTGAGCGCTAGGCAGATGGTGTGAAATTTGTATAAAATGAAAATAAAATAATAATAATAATAAATTTATTCCTCCGACAAAGTTTTACATTGTATGGGAATTTACGAAACAAATTTAAAGTTTTTGCACTTATTCACAATTTTACAAATTTTCATTTAATTACAATTTCATCTACTCATTTTCTCTAAACTTTTTCTTCATTTTAAACTCATTTTAAATTTTTCTTATTTCTTTTTTCTTCCTACTTATTTCTTCTTTCTTCTTTCTTCATTACTATATTTGTTATTTTTAATTTATTTTCTTGATTAGCATTATACGTGCTGGTACTGATATTCAGGTTGAAATAATAAAACGTCTTCCAACACTACTCGATATATTTACACTTATACTGTAATTGTTTACAAGACGGTAAATAAGACGGTAAGATCTTTTATATATATTTACCGTCTTGTAAACAATTACAGTATAAGTGTAAATATATCGAGTAGTGTTGGAAGACGTTTTATTATTTCAACCTGAATTTTAATTTATGTTTAATTTATTAATGGTCTACTGCTCTATACGTTTTTCATTTTAACTCTTCCTTCCTTCCAAGTCTCCTTCCAGTCCTTCCACGTCTCCTTCCACGTCATTCGTTTGCTCTTCAAAAATGTCTTAAGTTGGACCTCTCAAGTGGATACCGGAAACAAAATATACAAGGACGCAAGAGTGTGAAGTTTTTATGATTTTACCTTAAAAGTTTAAGTAGTGGCAAATTGTAGGTTCTGGGCCATGACGTCATCACGATGACGTCAGCAGTGATGACGTCATCAATGACGTCACTAATGACGGCACCAATGACGTCATATGACGTCACATGACGTCACATCTATGACGTCATGGTGACGTCATTACCGCTGACGTCATCATGATGACGTCACTGACGTTAATTAGGTCAAGGTCACGCAAGAATACAAAAAAAATTTTTTTTGCACTTTTGCGATTCCTCAAAATACGGTGAGAAATTGAAATTTCTCGAGGAATCACAAAAGTGCAAAAAAAATATTTTTTTATTCCCTAGCGATCAGACTCTAGACCTAATATATCCGTCAGGGGTCATTGACCCATCCGAGCAGCCCCACTTGAGAAAAAAAAAATAATTTTTATATTTGACTTACCCACCGAGAGACTGAGAGCCCAAGAATAATTTCTTCAAACACCCGACAGTGCGACAAACGACACGCGACCCGAACAGCACCGCGTCCGAAGGCATACTGACTTGAGCGCAGACGGTTCCCCAGGTAACCGGCCCAGTGGTGGGGATAAGGAGGTGGTGGGGGTAAAGTGGTCAGAAGGAAGAAAAATTTATTTTTTTCAAACAACACGCCCCAGCCGGTCCTTTACCGGACCTCCGTAACTCGGATTGGAAATATTTCCTGAGAAATATTTATATTTTTATTCTTTCTCAGGTGATCTTGGAACTTGTGAAATTTCAATCAAACCAAAAGTGAAAAAAATTTTTTTTTGTTTTTTGAAACTTTGCCGAAAACTTAAGAAATTTTTGATATTTGGCTAAATATTTAAATTTAAACTCAATATAAGTAAATTGAGTGCAAAAAGTGAGATGTGCACACTACAAGAGTTGAACAGCAACTGAGCAAGTCGCTCCGTGTATCTCAGGTACTCGGTCGCGTGGTGGGGGAAAGAGGTGGTGGGGGTAAAGTGGTCAGATGAAAAAAAAAATTTTTTTTTGCAAACCTTACAACCGAGTTTGTTCTTCATGACTACTTATAAAAAATAATTTTTTTTACCTACACTCTTCAACATGTTCAAAAGTGTTCAAGGTCAACCATTTGAAGTTTAAAGAAAAATATATATATTTTTTTTAATTTTATTTACAAAAATCCTCCTTCATCCCCATATGTGCTGTCCGGACTTGTGCTTGATGTTGTCGAAGAATTTTCTTCACAGCAACATGTTCCTTGTGTATTTTGGACTACCCCTTCTGCTTCATCCATACTGTCGTCGATGAGTGGACAGTCGTATTCCAAGTTCATTTTTATTATCATCCCTGGATTTTGAAGAAGCCGCATGTGCAATTTTTCATAGATTTCTTTTAGGTATTGAAGGCTGTCAACAAGTAATTCCCACTTCATTGTGTCGTGTAACCTCTAGTGTAGCTGAGTTGGAAATGAAGCAAGTCTTGCTTGCAGGATTGGTATTTTGGAATTGTGGTGGTGGGGGGTAATTGATACAACCAGACAGGTTGAGACATGTTCAAGGTCAACCATTTGGAGTTTTAAAAAAGAAAATTTTATTTACAGAGTAGTGTTGAAAACTGGCAATTTGGCTGCTTTATCTGAACACTCGATGCATCTTAGGCAGTATACAACTGCGTATATCAAGTAGAAGAAGATTGCAATCAATAAGGCCAAGATCATGAAGAGATCTAATTTAAAATTTTCTGAAGTAGCATATGATCCTTCCTGATCCGTCTTTCTTCCATCCTTCTTTCCATCATCTCCACTAGATCCACATGCTGGCATCTTCTCCTCCCCAGGCTTTCTGCTTCATCAGCTTCATATATTGGTGGTGGAACATCCATGTTTGCAGGTTGAAAGATCAAGATGTAATGAAACACATTGGTGTTGCCTCTCAGGTCTCCCAGAGGAAAAGTGGTGGGAGATGAGGTAGAATGGTGGGGGAAGTTTGAATTTGAAAAAAAAAATTATTTGAATATTTTTATTTAAGTTTACACCTGAACATGTTAGAACATATTCAAGGTCATCCAATTTGTGTTTTAAAAAAAATCCTATCTTGCTACAATACTGTAGCAAGATAGGTTTTTTATTTTGTTTTTATTTTATCATTCTTTTATTACAATACAAAAATATGCATATTGAAGTACAATGAGGATACAAAATATAAATATTAGTCAGGAGAAATATTCCAAGTTTGGACTGGCTTGAGTCTTCATGGATGATCTGGAGGAGTAGGCTGAAGAAGTTGATGATGGTGACCTAGGCGGCTCGTCATCCCTGGGGACATGAGGGCATTTTGTGTTGCAAGCAAAAATTTGCATGTTCAATCGGTATCCCTGTTCGATTAGTGATTTAAATTCTTGAACAATATTGTTTAATTCTTCCATATTTCTTACAAATACCTCTTCATAATTTGCACATTTTACAGTCAGAGCCATCTTGATGTTTTCAGCGCGATGTCCAAAGGTGGAATGAATATTAGCATGGTTGTTTGAAGGTAGTATGAAATAGTGGTGGGGGGAAGGATTTTACATGCTGTCTGATGGGAGGTGGTTAAATTTTTTCCAACTAAACATATTGATTGAACAAATGGCGCAAAGTTCTTTAGGTGTATGGTAACTTAAAACTGGAGCCACATGACCATATTGTAAACATCCATAATCTTGTAGGAATTGTGCCAGGTTAGAGACAGCAGCCCTTCCACAACTTCGACAAAATTTTGTACCATCACCAAACTTGTACCAACCAAAAGTGTTGTAACCTCTGTTGTCTAGCTTGTACTGTTTGATAAAAATTTTAATTTGCTGAGGAGCGTTGGATCGTAAAGTATGGCTAAATAGCTGTTGATCTTCAATAATTTTTCTTACACAAAGCTCAAATAGGGTGCTCATCGTTTGACAGTTGCAATCAAACTGAACTTCTTTACAGTCTGTATGCTGGTAACCCAAAATGGTGGGGGAAACACACACACACACACACACACACACACACACACACACACACACACACACACACACACACACACACACACACACACACACACACACACACACACGTATTGCTGTTTGGAAAATATTTTTTTTTGTTTAATTTGTGCAAAGGTCAAAGGTCAAGGTCACCCCAGAGCTTTAAAAAAAAGGCAACATATCAATATGTGAAAATTTTTTTTTGTGTTTCACATATTGATATGTTGCCTTTTTTTGTGTTTTATTTTTTTTATTTTTTTATCTTTATTTAAAACAGTACAAACAAGATTACATGACAAAAATTATATAGTTAAAAAATACAAACAGATACAAGAAAAAATGTAATTTTTATTTAACACTGCTGCTTGTCTGCGATGTGGATGGTGAGCTCGGTGGAGTTGCTGCCGCTGCATCCGTGGGACACCAAGTAGAGACATCCTGGTTGTATGGAGCGGAGATCTTCGTTCTGGAGTAGGTGTACAAATCTTTTGGGCAGGTAGATTTGGAATTTCGGCTCATCTCCCGGAGTGTATGGTGCTTCGCTCAAGCTGCAGCAGATTGCCTCGCCGACTGTAGTTTCCATTTTCTTCATGGCATGTATAATATAATGTTTTTCATCCTTCAGCTCTGAACATTTTTTTACCGGCAAAATTGTAGACTTGGAGTGGGCGTTGAATTGTTCCACCAAAGTCTGCAGAAACTGGTTGGATGCCATGGTTGTTCTAGAGGTCCTCGCTGTCTTCTTGCTCTGAGATGTTGTCGTCTCGGAATCTCGAGTAATACTCGTGCCAGGTCTCGGTCTGCTCCTCGCTTTTATAATCGCCATTACCCCCACCACCATCGCCGATTTCTCCATCAAGCAGGTAAGTCGCTAATTTTAAAGCGTTTCTTAACGCACAGTGCCTGTCCCTTTCATGTTCCACACTTTGTGTGCAAATACAAATGTTTTCAGCAATAAATTTAAAATTTTTATCTATTTGCACATCTTTAACTGGAGTAGATGTAAATTGTTCTATCCATCTTTTCTTTTCAAGTCCTTTTGTGTAAATATTAGTAAATCTGTTTGAAAATTGATGCATAATATGATACAAGTCTGAATAACTGGTAAAACCGTCATACCAATCGATGTGATGAAAATATTTCCAAGTCCATCGGTTTGTTGTTGCGGCTTTGGTGGTTAGTGAAGAAAAAGAGCATGGTGGTTTAAATAAAAATGTGTAAGGAATATTTTTATCTATATCGTAAAATACGAGTTCTTTAATTATAAACCGATCATCGTTACCACGAAAAGCTTGAAATTCAATAATACCCGGCTTGGACTTGATTTCTTCTTCCATGTCCATTTGAAAGGTCACCCGTCTATTAATCACGGTGTCGGAAGGTCAACTGTTTTCCACACCACGGTAGGCATTTATTTATGCCAGGCCGTACAGTTGAAGGCGCGTTGGTGTATATTTAACGTGGGCACCATCCCCGGTAGGCCTACACCCACAAAATTTTGAATTTTTATTGAAAATTTGCCAATTCAAGTGTAAAGTGTTGTGAAAAATTTTAAAATTTTATTTAACTTTCCATCTGGTCATTTTTGTTGTACTCATTCTCATCACTTTGATCCTTTTCATCACTGAAATGTGTTTCTTCATCCGATTTTACAAAATTATTTTTTCTTGCACATATTGTTCCAATTGTCTCCACATTTGAACTTCATGAGGAATTCTGTTGAATATTGAAGTGTCCACAGGTCCATACAAAATTGGTGCGTCCGGTTGTTTGTCCAAAGTGTCTGTTAAATAATCTTTAATAATTGAACTGGAGAATACTAGCTGTCTTAAATATCTTGTTATTGGTTCCGTTGCACATGTTAAAATAAAAAATTCTTCTCTGTTTAGTTGAATTTTTATGACATGTTTGGTTGTATCTCTGAATCTCATTTGAGGTTCACCTCGGTGTTTAATAATATCAATTTCCAAGTCTGAATCCAATAGTCCTACTTTTGTTTTCCTGCCAAACATGTTGCTATTAAAATAACATTCCAACAAATGGAGGTGTTTCATAAAAGATTCCCAAGCGTTGGCTGTAAACAAAATCATTTTTGTTCCGTGGGTTAAAATTACTGTAGGTGAATAGTCGGTTGATTTCATAACTCCAATTAAAACACTTTTATCCAAACTTGAAGAGATTGGATAAAAAATTCGTAAAAATACCTCCATCAAAATATTTGGTGAAATATTTTCTTCCACATTTCTCTTCCTCTTGGACAAATATTTCTTCTTTTTACCTTTTTCTTCTTCTTGATCTGCGCCGTGTTGCTGTTCATTCATGTATAAAAATTCTGAAATTTCTTTCTCTATATCGCATTCCGTTGTACCACTAGTAGAAGCCATATTGAAGATGATGCTACCCATACGATGTCAGGCAACAAACTGATCAGGAGCGGTCTGTGCGCTCCCCTTTTATAATCGCGCCGGTGATTGAAATTTTACAAAAACGAGTTTTTATAAAACATTTTTAACAATTCCTGTCAAAGGTGTGTAAGTGACAATTTTATCGTGTAAAATTAAACAATATGCTGTAGTATTTGCTGGTATCGCTTTGGCAAATTCCATTTCTATTTTTATATCCACACTTGATGACTTTACCGATTCATTTTGTTTAGAACAATCGATTACTACTATTGGGTAGTTATCTAAATATTTTTCTGGTGAAAGCAAAGGCGTATTTGTTTTACCGTAATATGAATTTTGAAATCTCGCATACATATCGTATAGTATGCTGAATTTTTTATCTGCAAACGATACATTTAAATTGTCATATGGGAAAAATTGTGAATTTAAATAAACTTTAATATTTTTTAAATCACAATGATCAAATTAGCCCGCATGTTTAGTAATATCGTCTCTCCTAGCTGTTTGTAAACCAAATATAATATATCTGGCCCGTTCCACATAAGTAGTGGGGAATGGGGGCTTCTGGGCCAGTTCAAGGTCACCCGAGCGATGACGTCATCGATGACGTCATCGAGGTCAATGACCTCATCGATGACGTCATCGATTGCATCATTGATGGGGGTACCCATGACGTCACAGAATTGACGTGCTGATGACGTCATCACCCCTTACGTCACCAAGATGACGTCATCGATGTCACAAAAGGTCAAGGTCACGCTGAAACCTAAAATTTTTCGGCACTTTTGCTGTTTCTCGCACTACGCTCCGAGTTTCAGTCACAGTTACCATGACCTTGACGACTTGGAGCGAATTTTCGATGAGAAACAGCAAAAGTGCCGAGGAAATTTGAAGTTTGCAACGTTACTCTGCCTAAACCGTCATGTGACACCGCTCGGGTGACCTCGAACTGGCCCAGAAGCCCCCATTCGACCATTACTGCAACCGCGATGCGCACCCTACGACAGACACCGAGCGACTGACTGTCCGGCCCCGCGCACTCTAGGTATATGGGAAGTGGTGGGGGAAATTGTGATGACCTTGGGAAACTTGAAAATGTCAAGCTAGGTAGCACCGTTTTGGTGCTACCTTAAAGTTACATATCAAAGTGTGATGACCTTGAGTTAAAACATAGAAATACTACAAGTTGATACCGTCCCAGAGTTAAAGTGTGATGACCTTGAGTCAAAACACAGAAATAATACAAGTTGATGCAGTCTCAGAGTTAAAGTGTGGTGACCTTGAGCTAAAATACTGAAGTACTACAAGTCGATATTGCCCCAGAGTTAAAGTGTGATGACCTTGAGTCAAAACATAGAAATACTACAAGTTGATACCATTCCAGAGTTTAAGTGAGATGACCTTGAGTCAAAACACAGAAATAATACAAGTTGATGCAGTCCCAGAGTTAAAGTGTGATGACCTTGAAGTTGTAGAAGTGTGGTGACTTTGTACTACCCCAAATTGTCAGGAATTGGAGTAGCAACCGCGATGTGCACCCTACGACGGACACCGAGCGACTGACTGTCCAGCCCTGCGCACTCTAGGTATATGGGAAGTGGTGGGGGAAATCTCAAGGTCATCCAAATTGGGTTTTAAAAAAATAAGAAACTCTAAACCTCATGCTCCTCTTCTTCCCTTTCCACCTCATTTGTAGTATATATGGTTGACGATGGTAAATTTGACAAATACTCCAGTGATTGTTGATCGTCTTGCTGCAGTATAACTTCAGACCAATCATAATCTAAAGTGACCTTGAGCTTTATTCTCGGGTTGTCGAGGAGAATAGACTTCATCCAATCGCAGATGGTTTCTAAATAATGCACGTTGTCGATTGTCAATTTCCAATTCGTATTGGGTACATCTTCGGTGGAAGACATGGCATTGCAAGCAGGTGTGTCCGCCATGGTTGTTGGAGGAGGAATGATGCTTGGTGCAGCGAGCAATGCTGGTATTACAGAGTAGTGGGGGAAATTTCAAGGTCATCCAAATGGAGTTTTTTAAAAAAGGAAACTTTTTCTATTTACTTATAACATAACCACTTAAAACTAAAAGGATTGGGATCAACAGTACGTTTAATCATCATATTCGTTATATTCTTCCTGTTTCTCAGTTTTCACCTCCGCCCGGATAGTACCTCCACTCTTGAGCTCCTTTTCGGCTTCTTCTAGTTGCTGGGTAATCGCCATCTGACATTGAAGTTCAAAATCATCACGCGGCACAGATCCGCGAATATCCATCTGAGCCAACCAGAGCTGCCTGAGGTTCTTTTCCTTTTCCTCGACAGCTTCGACGGCTGCATGTAATTCCTTTTCTGTAATAGAGGAGTCCCACAATTGTTGATCATCGGTTTTGTTGACAACCTCCTTTTCAGACTCCTTGTACAAATCGTTCAGCTCCTGCTGAGTCTTAATGGTTACCTCCTCGTAACTAGCACAACTTACATTGAGAGACATCTTGATGTTGTACGGTTGACCGTTGGAGTTGAAATGAGGCTGAGGCACAGCGCTTGGGGGTACTATGAAAAAGTGGTGGGGGAAGTTTCAAGGTCATCCAAATTGTGTTTTAAAAAATCCTATCTTGTTACTGAGCACATATGTCAGTAACAAGATAGGTGTTTTTTTTCTCTTTTACATCTTTAATATAACAAATAAATAAACATATTCTACAATGGTAAGAAGAAGGAAGACAACTGCTAGTCAGCTGAAATAATCCAAAGTCTGGCTCGCTTCAGTCTTCATGGACGCCGGTGATGAAGTCGCTGGAGAAGAGTAATGTTCAGACTCTTCTTTTGGGTGTCGGAGATTGCGTATATTGCAAGCGTAGACTTGCACATTTATACGGTAGCCTCGCGCCACCATCAGCTGCAACTCCTTGTACAAGTCGTTCAGCTCCTGCTGAGTCTTAATGGTTACCTCCTCGTAACTAGCACAACTTACATTGAGAGACATCTTGATGTTGTACGGTTGACCGTCGGAGTTGAAATGAAGCTGAGGCACAGCGCTTGGGGGTACTATAAAAAGTGGTGGGGGTGTTTGCATCGAAGCAGGTTTAACCTTTAGCTTGGTGGTGGGGGTAACTGTGAAATGCAAAGGTCAAAGGTCAAGGTCACCCGCGAAGTTTAAAAAAAAAATGCAACATATCAATATGTGACAAACTTCACATATTGATATGTTGCATTTTTTGTCTTTTGATTTTTTCGTTTTTTTGTCTTTTATGGTTTATTTATTTATAAAACATTACAATAACATATGTACAACAGTAAAATTAAAATCTAACACTGCTGCTTGTCGGCGATGTGGATGGTCAACTCGGTGGAATTGCTACCCGTGCAACCGTGGGAAACCAGGTAGAGACAGCCGGGTTGGATGGAGCGCAGATCCTCGTTCTGGAGGAGATGGACGAACCGTTTCGGCAGGTAGACTTGGAACTTGGGCTCATCCCCCGGAGTGAACGGTGCCTCGCTAAGACTGCAGCAAATGGCCTCTCCAACTGAAGTCTCCATCTTCTTCATGGCGTGGATAATGTAGTGCTTCTCGTCTTTAAGTTCGGAACACTTCTTGACGGGTAGTATGGTAGATTTGGAGTGAGCATTGAACTGCTCAACCAAAGTTTGCAGGAACTGGTGAGATGCCATGGTTGAGTTAAAGATTGTCTTCTTCTTCGTCTTCTTGCTGGGAGATGTTGTCGTCTCGGAATCTCGAGTAATACTCATGCCAGGTCCCGGTCTGCTCCTCACTTATATAACCCCCGTCACCCCCACCACTCCCCACTTCCCCACTTTGAAGGTAAGATGCGAGTTTATAGGCGTTTTTTAAAGCGCAATGTCTATCTTTTTCATGTTCTGGACTTTTAGTACAAATACAAACATTTTCCATCGTATACTTGTAGTTTTTATCCAAGTCCACATCATTAACCGGAACATGAGTAAATTCTTCGATCCATCTCTTCTTTTCCAGTCCTTTTGTATAAATATTGGTAAACCTGTTTGAAAACTGATGCATGATGTTATATAAGTCCGTGTAACTTGCAAAACCATCATACCAATCGATATGATGGAAATATTTTGAAATCCACCTGTTGGTAGTAGCGGCTTTGCTAGTTAATGATGAATAAGAACATGGTGGTTTGAACAAAAATGTATATGGAACACTTGTATTGATATCGAAAAACACAAGTTCTTTTATGATAAATCTATCATCATTACCCCGAAACGCTTGGAACTCAATTATACCAGGTTTGGACTTTACTTGTTCTTCTTCCTTGTCCATTGCGAAGATCACTCGTCTGCTCATGACGAAGTCCAAAGGTCAACTGATTTCCACACCACGGTAGGTACGACTTTTATACCTGGCCGTACAGTTGTTGGCGCGTTGGTGTATATTTAACGTGGGCACCGTCCCCGGTAGGCCTAACCCCACAAAGTGTTTGATATTGTTTTAAAAACCAACCATTGTCATCTAAGTTTCCATCTTTACATTCTCCTTGTTTTCATTTTCATCACTAACACTTGATTCTTCTCCTCCTTCTTCCTCTTCTTCCTGTTTTACTGATTTCTTATGTAGTTGAGCGTATTTTTCCAACTGTCTCCACATTTGTACTTCATGAGGAACCCTATTAAATATAGAAGTATCCACAGGTCCGTACAATATAGGTGCGTCCGGTTGTTTGTCCAAAGTGTCTTCCAAATAATCTTTAATAATAGAACTTGAAAACACTAGTTGTCTCAAGTATCTTGTTATTGGTTCAGTTGCACAGGTTAGAATAAAAAACTCTTCTCGATTAAGTTGAATCTTGTTATCATGTCTTGTTGTGTCTCTAAACCGCAATTGATGGTCACCACGATTCTTTATAATATCAATTTCCACATTTGAATCCAAAAGTCCTACTCTTGTCTTTCTTCCATACATGTTACTAGTTAAATAGCATTCTAGCAGATGCAAGTGCTTCATAAAAGATTCCCAAGCACTATCGGTGAACAAAATCATTTTGGGTCCATGAGTCAAAATTACAGTAGGTGAATAATCCGTCGATTTCATAACACCGATTAAAACACTTTTGTCCAAACTGGATGAGATTGGATAAAATATTCGCAAGAATACCTCACTCAATATGTTAGGAGAAATATTATCTTCAATATCCCTTTTCTTCTTCTGTGCATTCTTTCTTCTTTTACCTTTTTCCTCAACATTATTACTGCCGTGGAGTTGTCCGCAAGCGTTGTGTTCATCTCCCTCCGGTTGACCTTGAAGATCTAAAAAGTCGGATATCTCCTTCTCAATATCTACCACATTTTCTTGTGTACCACTAGGAGAAGCCATATTGAATAAGATGCTACCCATACAAGAACAGGCAACAAACTGATGAGGAGCGACCTAAACACTCTGCTTTTATACTCGCGGAATGCATTGGAATGTAACAAAACCGGTTTTTTACAATACATTTTTAACAATTCCAGTTAAAGGTGTGTATGTTACGATTTTATCATGTAGAATTAAACAGTATGCAGTTGTATTATCTGGTATAGCCGCGTTGAATTCCATTTCTATTTTTATATCCACACTTGATGATTTTACCGATTCATTCTGTTTAGAACAATCGATTACAACTATCGGGTAACCATCTAAGTACTTTTCTGGTGATAGTAAAGGTGCATTTGTTTTACCGTAATATGAACTTTGGAATCTTGCATACATATCGTACAATATGCTGTACTTTTTATTAGCGAATGACGCATTTAAATTATCGTATGGAAAAAATTGTGAATTTAAATAAACTTTAATATTTTTCAAGTTGCAATGATCAAATTGGCCTGCATGTTTGGTGATGGTGTCTCTTCTGCCTGTTTGTAAACCAAATATAATATACCTGGCTCGTTCCACATAATTAGATGTTTTAACAGTCCAAGTGTGACGATCCGTAGCTGGAAAGCTGGGATGTTCATGAAATTCCCAACTTCTAAAAGGAATTACAATATCACGATCAGCCTTTAATTTTCTTAATAGTAGCATTCTATGCTCATCAGCTAATTTAACATGCGGAACTCTCCATACAATCTTGTCTAATGTTAATTTCCATTCTAAAGTTGCATCTGTTGTACCGTCTGGGGCTTTAATAATGTCTTTATCGTTAGAAGATCTCAATAAAACTAATTCTTGTTTAACATTTAATATAATTTTTCTATAATCTTCAGCAAAACCAAGCAACAAACGTAATGGAATATGAAAATCAAAATTTCCATTTGTATCTGGAGTGATTGTGTCTTTTGCAGGTAAAACCCATCCTGCAGGTTGTATTAGATTGGTTTCATTAGGTGATATAGATGTTAATCCCTTTAAAGTTGTTGCAATACCTACTTTTTTAGTAGAATCAACTGTTACACCTGATATTTCATATCTAATTTCATCAAACAGGAAAGCCATGGGATTATTTATAAATGGAACTGTTGTACCAGTAGTGGTACCGTCCTTTTTAGTAACTTTTCCTTCAATATATAAGTAACTTTCACATGGTAGTGTGTAAATGTCCTGATTTTGTATGGGAATACGAATTTCATCGTTATTGTTTAATTTTGATGAAGTGTAAGGGTTGTGGGTGTGATATTCTTTTTCCCATAGGGTTTCGTCGAATGTCGGACCCTGCGCTATATCCAGTATATCCATAATCGGTTAATTTTAATCCAATTCTCTCTAAGAAACGAATGTTTTCGCGTGTTAACTCCTCCACAGCTGAAGAGCTACTAATGCGGTTTCCCGTAGGTTGTTCGCTTTTAAATGTTAAACCCATGGTTTTGTATTAAAGTGTCGATTTTAAATGTAATCTAACCGTAATAGGCTCTTCTCGGAAATCTATCAAGTTACCGTCTTGATCCAATACGTTCAACACGATGTCTGAAATGAAAGTGGTGTTCAACGGTAGATATACCAGGTTTTGTGGCTTTTCAACAATTTTAAATCCAGGCGGTACACTGGGGTAAAAAGTATGTATTATATGAGTATTTGCTCCATCTCTGTAAGCTCCTTGTATAATGTTACAAGTTATGACTATGCTATTGACTTTTAATATTGTTACAGTTTGTTTACCGGAATGTGTTTTATTTGGTTCTAAAATTGCTCCATCTTTGGGAAATCCTAATAAATCACCAATTGAGTTTGGCTTAGTGAAATCTATATAATATTTTGAAGTAAGCTCAGCTTTCATTGTATTATTATTACCTTTTAGCGATATATTGTCTTTTCCCATTTTATTTTGCAAAAATTCATTAATATGATCAATTTCATAAGAACCTGTGGGTAAACTGCACTCTTCTAAGTCTGTAAACTTACCACTGGCATCTTTTCCTTTATAATAATGCAATAAGTTATTTTTACCTTCCGTAACATTGGGAATAGAGTTGTAAGTTGTAAAATCTAACAGTGCTGCCTCCCAAAATCTTCCTTTTTGCAAGCGTAACGCTGGAAAAAGGATACTTCGTAAAGTGGACGATTTTCCTGTTAATGATACCGTATAGGAAGACATCTCAATAGTGACTGATACTTTTAGCTAGGAATTCCAAACATAAATGGCCGCATATTGAAGTATTATCAGGTTGTTCTCTTTTATAGTTGTAATATATGTTTTTAGCAGATTTAAAGTAATGTTCAAGTTCTTTAGGTGGTGGTAAATTTCCAAAACTATCAAAATAATATACATTGCTATTTAGTTTTTTATAACACACCCAATGGGTGCCGGGCCCTTCAGTATTATCCAAATTCACGATTCCAGTCTCATTTTTCCATATTTTCTTTGGTAAACTGTCTTTCATAAATACTCCGCGAAAAAATGGTATTTTTAAACAGGAAATATATTTAAATAATTTAACATTAGTCAACGCTTTATGTGGTATAACCAATTGATTTCTTTTATTTAATATGCACGATACGGTCTTAGGTATAGACCAGCCCCGTTTTTTACCATTGACCATATTGTCGGTTTTTTGTTATTTTTCCTCGGAGAACGTCTTTTTAGTCTAATATTACCACCATGTTTCCTCATGGTTGATCCTTTTTTATTCTTACCCCTCCTTTTACCACCTCCTACCGCTGTTTTAGCCTTCATACCTGCTGTTACCGCTAAAGCTGCTGCTTTTTCTGCTATGCTAGCGTCACTTGATTTTACTCGTTCCCAAGCTATGTCCGCAAGCTTTCTGTCTGCTATCGATCTATTTTTTGAATCGGCAAACGTGGAATATGCGATATCGTGTTCTTTACAAGCCTGATCTAACTTGTTTATGCCTGGATCACCTCTTTCCAGTCGTTTTTTCAATTTAGTTCCTGGTCCGCAATACTGATAACCTCCCGGTATGTGAAATTCGTATGGTAAAGCGTCTATTGCTCTATTTACGATAGATCCTACTGGAATACGATTTAAAGCTTTACTTAACAGAGAAACCGCTGTGGACGTGATACCGCCTCCTTTCCGTATAGTGTCTCGATATGGACTGGTGTAATGAAACGTCATGATTGTCTTTTATATTCGAAAAGCGTAACCTATGTGTTACCTCTATGATAGGTTGCACAGAAATGATGTAATTTATGATGTTATTTAATTAAATATCAAAAGTACCCCAATCTGATGATCTAAACTTTTGTGTGTTACGATTAAAAAAGTATTTATAAAGAATTTCTTGTTTAATCCATGTATTTCTCATTTTTTCATCAATAGGTTTATGTTGTCCAGCTGCAATATAATTATGCATATCAAATAATAAATTACCTATTACTTTAACAAGAAAATTAACAGTTACAGCGTTATCAGCATAATCAGGGTCTGCAACATTTGTTAATCGTTTGTTATCACAATTCCACCATTTTTTTCCATTTGGCTCTAATTGTATTATTTGTTCATAAGTAACAGCATTACCAGGCTTTTCACCAATACCTAAATTTGTCAATAATTTTCCTTTACCATCCCAAACATTATTGTTTTCTTCAAGTAAAGTAAACTTTTTATTTCCTTGTGCAAATACATCTCCTTGTCGTGTTACTACTTGGTTTTGTTTCACAAAACCAGATGTTTCTCGTTTTAAAGTTTCCTTCATTTGACCCACCGTTGCACCATCTGATGATGCAGAACCATCTCTTACATTCGCTAAACAATTATCAAGGCAATCAATAACTCCTACATCACGGGTAATACAATGATCTTTGATGTATTTTAAATTTACAGCATCATTTTCATTTTTTGGATAACCTATATCATTAATAACAAATTTATAAAAAGAAAACCCATCTTTTGTCTTTTCAGGTATTATAGAATGTAAATAACGTCTATTTATGCTGTCTTTTTCATCTACAGGGTCTGCTACGTTAGATATACGTCGATTTTCAGCATTATACGTTTTTCCATCGAATTTTAACGTATTTTTTAATTCCGATGATAAATAACCTCTGTTTATTGCATCAGCGTTTTGATTTGGCTTACCGACGTTGGAAATTCTATGATTACCCGCGTTATATGTGTTTTTGTCTAGTTTCAGTGTTGGTAATATCTCTTTTTTTAATACTTTTAAATTTATTGCATCATTTTCATCTGTGGGATCATTAATGTTTTTTAACCGTTTATTACTAATATCATAATCTCCATCAGGTGTTTGTGGTAAGCCAGCACCTCTTTTTAAAGTATTAAAGTAATATAATCCATCCGAGGAATATCGTCCGAACTTGTCAACACTCATGGTGCAACTGAATAACATTCTAGAGTGTAACCCATTTTTATAATATTAGTCTCGATTTTCTAACCCGTATCAGTTTTTATACAAAATCTTATTCTTTATCAGTTACATTTTCATCGCTCCCGGGACATTTAAAATATTTAAAATTTCCACTAACTAATGCTCCATCTGATTCATTTCGAAATACATGATTTTTATGAATAAATTGTTCACCAGACAATTTTCTAAATCCGCTAAATGAATTTGGATCTGCAATTAATATATTTTGATAATCATTTACATCCATTAATTTAAATCTTTGCTTATTATAAATAAACTCTTTATTTGCACTGTCATATTGTAATGTTTGTCCTACAGTTGCAGCATCATTTGGATCTCTTCCATTATGCAAGTTTTTTATTACTTTATTTTTACATGTAAAAAATCTAAAAGAATGATCTGGATCTAGATGTACGGTTTGTGATAAAGCAGCTGCATCTCGAGCAGTATAACCCAATCTCATATTTGATAACCCTTTACCCATGCAATCCCAAGCATTATTTTTGTATGTTAATAAATTAAATTTTTCATTACCTTGAACAAATTCATCCCCTTGCTTTGATACTACTTGATCTTGTTTTACAAAAGAGGTTGTTTCTTGTTTTAAGGTTTCCATCATTTGACCCACTGTTGCACCATCTGATGGAGCCGAACCATCTTTTACATTCGCTAAACAATTACCAAAACAATCAATAACTCCTACATCACGTGTAATACAATGATCTTTTATATATTTTAAATTGACAGCATCATTTTCATTTTTCGGATAACCTATATCGTTAATAACAAATTTATAAAAAGAAAAACCATCTTTTGCCTTTTCAGGTATTAATGAATGTAAATAGCGTCTATTTACGCTGTCTTTTGCATCTTTAGGATCATCTACGTTGGATATACGTTTATTTTCAGCAGTATACGTTTTTCCATTGAATTTTAACGTATTTTTTAATTCTGATGATAAATAACCTTTGTTTATTGCATCAGCGTTTTGATTTGGCTTACCAACATTGACAATTCTATGATTACCTGCGTCATATGTGTTTTTCTGTAGTCTTAATGTTGGTGATATATTTTCTTTTAATACTTTTAAATTTATTGCATCGTTTTCATCTGTGGGATCTTTTATGTTTTTTAACCTTTTATTAGTTATATCATAATCCCCATCAGGTGTTTGTGGTAAACCAGCACCTCTTTTTAAATTATTTGCGTAATATAACCCATCCGAGGAGTAACGTCCGAACTTGTCGACACTCATGGTGCAACTGAATAGTATTCTAGGGAGTAACGCATTTTTATGAGATTACCCCACGGTTTCAGAGTTCATCCACTAAAGCCACCCATTCGTTTTCCAATCCAGTATGACCCGCTTCTCTAGCTTCATGTATTAGTTTCATTCTATCCACCAATTTATTGATATTATTGTAATAAATCACATTTGTGTTATATAGTTTCTTCATTAAACCTGTACCTGTAACAGATTTGTTTCTTTTTCTTGGTTCTGGAGCACTTATATCCAAAGTGGATGACACAAACCTTCGTTTTACAGGTTTTCTTGGCATTATCGGCATTGGTTGTCTTCTCGTTGTTGGTATTAACTTGGATACAAATACTCTATATTTTAAAGACCTAGATCTAAAAACTGGTTGGTCAGCTAAATATTTTCTCCTGTATGCATTGTTGTGTTCCAAAATCTGTTTATATGCTTCCATGTCTTCTTCTTTAACTAACAATTCTAAAGGCTTTTTTTCAAATAATAATTCAAATAATCCTCTTGTGCCCTTATATCTTTGATTACCAACAATAATATTATCATCTTCATCAATGTTTACCGGGCTATTACCAACCATTAAACCTTCTTCTGTTAATCTTACTCCATAACTATGGTAGTTTTTATTAGGATTTATTCCAGCTAACATTTTTATCATGTATTTCCTTCCTAAAGGTCCTTTGTTATGAATGTTTTCACCCAACAAGCTTATGTTTGACGGACCTTCCCTTGCTTCTTCTTCTTTTTCCTCTTCACTAGCAGTTGATACATCTTCATGTCCTCTTTTAGCTTTTACTTCATATAATTCTCTTATACCACTATAGTCTGGTGATTCTAGCTCTCTTTCAGGTTCTCCACCGGTAAAACCACTATATGTAGAGGATTCCAGGTCTTCATCACTAAAATCTTCTGATTTTACATTTTCTCTTTCAAACTTTGTAATAGGTGCAATTGCATCTCCTTCCAAAACGGGTTTAGCAATTTTTTTGTTTAATTGTTTCAAGGGTTCAGTAATAGGTTTAAAAGTAGATTCAAGAAATTTCTCCCTTTCGCTAATACCTAATTTTAATGCTCTGTTTTTATCTCGAATAGAATCACTAAGTGATTTTATTTCCTTTATTAACTTTTCTTGGTTAACCATGTTTGTAGCAAGACGTGTCGTACAACAATGAATGTTTTACATCATGATCAGTGTATTAGTATAAATTTATCAAATCCTATCCTGTATCGACCATTGTTTAGCGGTTGTTCCTTCATAATTGTTAAAAACATATACTTTTCAGCCCAAGCCTTTCCACACAACTCTCTAAATCGTTCAAATGGCATATCCGCACTTACATGGTCATAATATATGTGTTTTAGGTTGGTTTCATCCTGTTTAAATACAATTAACATGTTTGCATTGTCTCTAATGAGTTGTTTCGGTATTTTGCTGTAAGTTTGACCAATATAAATGCTATCTATGTTGTTATGTCGACCCATGGCGAAGTAATTTCTTATTGTATTTTGATTTTCACAAGATACATCGTCAAATATAAATACTGAGAATGGTTTAGCCTCTTGCGGTTGCATGACACTCTCGCTTGCGTTAAATTTAAAATATTTAACTTCAGGCACATTATTGAGTATTTGTTCCAATAATTGATATTTTGGTTGTTGTAGTGACTTTGAAAATACATATAAATTATTAAAACGTAATCCTTTAGGGTTTGTAATCAAATTGAATACTACATTTGTTTTTCCACAACTGGAAGGACCGGTAACTAGACAACGAACCGTGTTTGGTAACAAAACACCATGTTTTCCCGTATTGAATTGAGAACCATCCACTGTGAGTTCATCTATATTATTAATAGTAAAATTGTCTTTTTTGCGGTATTATCTCCATCCTTTGTAATGGTTCAACCCAAAATGATGCTCTATCGTTATATTAGATCCTTTTTAGGTATCCATGAATCTTCCGTCTTATTAAATCCTAACCATCGTACTTTAACCTTATCTTTTTTCCGTTGCAACACCTTTTCAACTAAATATACATCACCTACTGTTGACTTTAACATTTCATGTCCATAAAACCCTCCTTCCAGCAATTGTCCTTTATTATCTTTTAAAATGTAAGTTTCTGGTATTGTAGGTTGCACCTTAAATACGGTAAATACCTCATTTGTCCAGTTTGGAAGATATCTTTTACTAAATACACCTTTGTATTTGCTTATTCGCACTTTATCACCAACATTAAACCTTTTAGGCTTTAGTTTTTCAATTTTTGGTTTAGTATTCATTTTTATACGTTTTAATACAAGTTTTTCATTTTTATTAGTCACTTGGCTTGGTTTCATACCGATAGTTCTATGAAACTTGTTATTGTAATCGCTTATAAGTTTTGGTAACATATCAATCCATACGTGTGATCCTCTGTTGGAAAACATCTTATACATGGCACCTTTTAAAGTTCTGTTAAATCTTTCAATTATTGATGCTTTTACCTCTGAATTAGTTGAGTAATGGTTAATGTTATGTTTTTTCATTAAATTTGCAAATTCCTTATTAAAATATTCTTTTCCATCATCAGTTTGTAAATGTTTTATAGTATGTTTGTCTCTTTGTATAGCTGTTTCCATTGCTTTTGTAACACTTTTGCCACTTTTATCTTTTAGTGGTAAAGCATCTGCCATTTTTGAAAAACAATTAATAATAGTCAATATGTATTTAAATCCTCTATTTTGTTTACTGTAAGGAATCATTTCGATTAAATCCGCTTGATATAAATCATTTATTCCTTTTATCACTGTATTTCTTCGCGGAAACTTTCTTCTTGCAGGTTTATGAAGCTCGTTGACAATTTCTTGCTTCAAGTTCTTCATATTGCAGGTTTGAATGTTTCATGTATCACATGTATAATCACAATGAATGTTGTCTTAAATATTCACATGATTTATATAGGTCAAGGTCATCCAAACTTGTGTAAAAAAATGGGGAACACGGCGTTGGACTTGCCGTGTTCCCCATTTTTTTACGGAAGGAGAAAGGAATAAGGTCGAAGTTGTATAAGGACGAAGAATAGGTTACTAGTTGATAGGGTTTAGAGAGTAGTGGCCGAAAGGAAGAGTATGGATTTTATCCGGCATAATATGCCTTTTATCATCTTGAGCTGATAGTGCTCTTTTAACTTCAGTGACACTGTAGACCTCATGTTTAAAGCTTCTGATAGTGTTGAACGTTGCAGACATTGTAGAATCTTCAAAAAAGCAGGTCTTGTAATGGTCAAATGTCACATGTTTCTTTAAGTATGATGTTTTGACTCCTTTAGCTTTCTTCACTGTCGGTATGTCATTTTCCATATACATCTTGAAGGAATATAATTTGGACATCAGCGCAACTATTTCCTCCAAAGGCATTCCATTTGCTTCATCTTTAAATTTTCCAATTACTTTTTTATTCTTTTCATTATAATTTGGATGGTTCTTTGGATAGTCAGAGAAGTCAAAGTCGTCTTTGTATGGGAAACTCCTTAGATCTTCATACATGTCCAAAGTCTTTATCCAGTAGATGAACGCGTCGGTATCCATGTATGCAACTCCAATGTTGTCTCTTCCGTAGTGTTTAACCATTTTGTTGTAATGGAAATCATACATCAGAGTTTTACTTATATCCAAAATCGACATTCCAATGTATAACGGACGATCCATCACTATTGTTGTTTTCTTCATACTAACGGCGACTAGATCTTCGTTTATAATCATGGATGTTCCAAAATTTGGTTTTTGCACTAATTTTTCCAATTTCCTAGGATCACTTACTAATTTTACAATCTTGTGTTTTCTTTTGTTTTCTAAGGTCTTCCCAAAGATGGCGTTGTTCATCAATTTGTAAAAGTCCTTTTCAAATGCTGATGTTGCTGCTGCTCTTCTTGTAGTGTTGGAATCAATATATGGTTTCAACCAACAAGACTGGGTGAATTCAATTGCTCTATGAATTCTTACTAAACGTAGACCCAATTCAAGAGCTTGTTGAACTACCCAGTAGTGAGCCACATACCGATCTTTATTCTCCAAGGTCATCATCAATTTTGGCCATCTTCCTGTTGGTGAAACTTCAGTCTTGGCTAAGAGAGGCAAGTCATAGTGATGATCATGAAGGTGCTCTGGATATTCAAAATCACAGTCCAAAATATAACCTTTTTGACCATTTTTTGGGATCTGTGAAATGTTGCCGATGGTGGCCGGGTCGATCCATTTGAAGTCAGCGTAAGGAAGCGGATTTGACATTGCCCAACCATAAAGGTTGTTTGCGTCAAAGTAGCCAAGGTAGAGTGATGGTTGTCCCTCGTCGAATCCTGGGATGTACTTGTTGTTAGCTTTGACATGACGTGTTACAGCTTGTGTCAAACCACCTCGTACACCAGATTCTATCATGAGCACCATATCAATATCTGTTAGAAGTTCCAATCGACAGTTGGTTGACTTCAGCATAGCTTGCCATGCTAATCCTGGAGATGTGTACGAGTGCAGAGGGTCCAGTCCATAGGCGGAGAAGCAGGTGTTTCGAAATTCTTCCATCACATCGCACAGCAGAGTTACGTCCAATTTTATGTAAAAGTCAGAATATTCCCCTAAGGTTTGAATGTTAAGTTGGTTCCAAACATTACAAGCATGATTGTAGTCTTCAACGGTGATTGCACTTTCATTTAACTTGCTATTGAAGGCTTCAATCGGTGGCAGACTGGTTTCTTCAAATTTTTCTGCAGAAGTTATGTAATCATAGGGGAACACTCCTTTACGCATTACTAAGTCCAATTTATCTTCAGGTACAATTTTGCTGGTTTCTTTTAAGTCTTCTCTTCTTAGGTTCTCAGACAATTTGCTCAAACTAGATGACATAAATCTATAAGAGTCTACGAAGCGAAGTTTAATTTTACCTACTGTTTTTGAGAAACTGATGTACTTCTCTAATGTTTCAGCTAATACTTCAATTTTTCCATCATCCCGTCCTAACTCTGGGATAATGAAGTGGGAGTCATAGCCGCTAAGATTGTGTAACACGACGGGGATAAAGTTTGGTAGTTTGTAATTTATATTGCATGAATTACAAGCAGCTCCTCTGTATAACCCTGTCAGGTGATCGTGATCTCTTACTTTTTGATTTTCTTCACTGAAACTCTTCTTGCATAAATAACATCTTGTTGCTGAATTGTATTCTTCTTGTTGATTTTGGTTCAAAGGTTCCATAGGTAAAACATTACCGAATAAGCGTTGCACCTTTTCAGCAATATCATACAACTGGTCTACAAAATACTTAGCGGCTTTTTCCCCACGGTAGAGTATTGGAGTGGATGTTAACCCATAGTCTTGCAACTGTTCTTCAGGCAAAGTGGATTTCACCAATAAGCAAAAACTGTTAGGTTGATGCAATTGATATTTGGTTCTTCTAGTCACCTCACCATTCGGAAGCTCCTGTGGTACTAACGTGGATTCGAAATCTGCGTAGACGGCTACTGGAATCCGATATTGGTGAACTGTTTTGTTGAATTGGATGAAAGCTCGAGATGGCGGTGGCAGACTAATCTTCACTTCATAGTTGTCATTACAAAGTCTTTGATGTTCCATCAACCACTCCGATCCTCCACGTCTCAAGTCTTTATTTGTGAAACAAAAGCATCTCTTACACACTGTTACTCTAATTTTCTTTTTAGTCACTTGTCGTCCAACCAAAGTTTCAAAGTTCTTGATGTAAACATAATGTGATATTTCACCTTTGGTCAATAGCAGCAAATCTGTATGATTTTGACGTTCAGTCTTTGTAACTCGTAACGGGTATACATTATTTGATTCGTCTAAACCAAACACATTAACTGAAACTCCTGGGTTTTTTCTTTCGAATTTAGCAACATCATTAAGACTAACAGGATACGACATACCTTGGAAGTTATAGCGGTGTTGAACAGTTTCGTATGCTACGCTAGGTCTACAGGGATGGTCTTCCACATATTTTGCTAACATTGCATACCGGAAACATTCATTATCCTCATTTTTCACATTGATACATGATTTAGTATCTTGGATCACCTTTGGTAGAGGGATAAAGCTGCTACCTCTCATACCATATCCATGCTTGTGAACCCTCACATCCATACCTTCAATCGATGATAGCGTCCAGCCAGATCCTCTTCCTTCGTGTTCTTGGAGTTTCATTAGCAGTTCATTCAAACATTCTTCTAGAATTAGTAGATATAGAAGGGCGGTTCTGAAACACCCTCATAGTTTTTTTTTTACCGCTTTCAGCTTCAAATTGACCGGTTTTTGACCGGATTCCGGCCGGTTTTGGCCAAATATCAGCCCATTTCAGGGCATTTTTTGGGATTTCAGACAGTGATTTCAAGGAGCATTTGAAATATAATCCGGGGAACTATGAGATGCCCTCTTAAGTTAACCATAACTTTTAAATGAAAAGCGGCCGACTCCCCTTAAACTGCAATCCCACCCGAAGCGATAAATCGCAGTTGCATTGATAACCTCAATCGAATGCACCTCCGCTCGATCACATCAGACTTGATAAACACCGCGCCGCCAGCCACCAACAAGTCCGGTGGTCTAGGCGCTAACATAATAGCGTACCACCCGACCGGCCCAGGTTCAAATCACGCCGCGGCCGGAGAATCTTTTTGAGAACGCCAAATCCAACTTTTCACATGATGGGTTTTTGCACTAAACAAAGATTTCAACCTGTATTTTAATAGCATTGTTGGAATTGAACATGGCGGGTTTTTGCACCAATCGATGTGTTTATCTATTTTGTACAATAATATGGTCTTAAACTCAATTTTGCCCAATTTGGCACTTAACGGGTTTTTGCACTAAACGATTCAATTATTATCAAATGCATTTATGACTTTATAAGCTGCGGCCCCGTGAAAAACGTATTGTTTTGCATATCTGGGGGGGGGGGAGGGCTGTAAATCGCGGCCCCCCGGATGATGGATAGGTACAATTATTATTAAATGCATTTATGGCTTTATAAGCTGCGGCCCCGTGAAAATCGTATTGTTTTGTATATCTGCATTTATGCCTTTATAAGTTGCGTCCCCGTGAAAAACGTATTGTTTTGCATATCTGAGGGGGGGCTGTAATTCGCGGCCCCCCGGATGATGGATAGGTACAATTATTATCAAATGCATTTATGGCTTTATAATGTGCGGCCCCGTGAAAATCGTATTGTTTTGTATATCCGCGGGGGTAGCAAATTGCGACCCCCCCTCAGACATATAAAACAATTCTTATCACATGCATTTATTCCTTTATGAGAAGCGGCTCGCAATTTTCTCAAAAATAAAAAAATGTCTATATCTCAATATTTATATTACGAACACAAATAAAATTAATTAGTTCAACCCTGTGCTTCCAAATCCTTTATTATCTCGTTCAGTCTGTTCTATTTGATATCCTCTTACACAAGGGGGTTTTTTATACATTTCACAAATTATTTGCGCCACCCTATCTCCTCGGCGTACAAAGAAATCGCTATCGGAATTATTTATCAACAGAACACAAACATTGCCGGTATAATCTCTATCCACCACACCTGCACCAACATCGATACAATGCTTGAGGGCAAGGCCGGATCTTGGAGCGATTCGTCCGTAACAACCATTGGGAAATTTAAAAGTTAAATCAGTTTTTATTAATTGTTGTCCCCGCTTTGGAATGATATAATCATAAGCACTTTTCAAATCGAGACCAGCAGCTTCTTGTGACCCGTCGAAAGGTTCAAATGCGTTATCGGTCAAGAGATAATATTCATAGTTTTCAGTCATAATTGATTCCTAATATATGAATCATGATTTCCACATCAAATAAAATAAATGTAGATTTTTTCAAAAATATATTTTAATTAGGATTTAAATTAAATCTTTATTGTTCGACTTTAAATTCGATATCATGCTTAAATTTATTGTCTGGAAGTGCTACCTTACCATTGTATAACACATATAGGCTTCCTTTATGATTTAGTAGTTGCATAATATTGTTCATCGTCAATCTGTTATTCCAGCTTTCTGGAAGATAGAATTTCACATCATCACATGTGACTAAAATTCTCATACCGTATGATGATGAAATTGTATTTATGTCATTTACTAGATATTTTTTACCAACTTCCAGGTCATTCAGCCTCTTGTAAGATTTTCCATTGATTTCATTCAATAAATTGTCAAAATTAGAACCATTCATTTTTACCTACATTAAGAATATTACTTTTAAATGTGGTAAAAAAATAATAAATTCTCAATTTTCAATTAACTTAAAATGTTACACACGAATCAATTCTAAATAAATATGTATATTTGAATCAAACATTTGTAATAAATTATTGTTTTGATCTGTGATATTGACATTGATCTGTTGAATTTTCTTCAATCCATGTTTCAATGATACATAATGTGGTGGAGTTGGGACGGTTGCAATTTTACTACCGAAATCACCGATTGGAAAGAAACTGTGTAACAGCGAAGTCTCTCCATGTTTAAACCAAGCATTGTCGTGATTAACAAAACAGTTTTCCACGATATCACAATGAATTTCAATTAGGTCAAACGGTCTTGTGTTGCTTCGGTTCTTCGCTGAATAATAGTCAAAATATTCTTGAATTTTACTATCCTCAAACCCTAACAAATGTCGAAAAATGTTATCCATGTGAAATTTAACAGGAGATTTGATAAACACTCTGTGCCCTTTAGTTGATGTTTTCAATCCGACTTGCACTTTATTTTTCTTATCATCTTTATCCAATGCATTACGCTCTAAAATTGAATCTACACTTTTCTGAATATGTTTTTGAATTAAGTCTAATGTCCAATACCCCTTGCTAAAACCTAATTTTCCCCCACCTTCAAATGTTATACTACAACTCTCGAATAAATTATAAAAATTGTATTCACAAAAAAATCCCGTGAGAGCGAGTTTATACTGTGCATCACTGTCCAAGTGAATCGGGTGTTCCAAGGTCAAAGTCAACTCGGAGGACTTTCCTGATAATCTGAAATTCACCATTTCTATATTATAAAAAAAACTTTTACATCATAATAAATTTTTATTCATATAACAAATATTAAAAATAATTTATTCAAACCAACAGAGGCAGATGTATTTATTTTTTCATTTTAATCTCTCTGATAGGATAAGTTTATCAATTAGAATAATTCCTTTTCATCAAAATACGTTTTGTGTTCATCTAAAAATCTGCTAGTTACATTTTGATACAACAACACATAATCCCAATCGATTTTACCTGCGAAATCATGAATAAACTTTTCAGACAGCGTTTGATATTTACACAGGATACCCCAGCATTCATCGAAATGGGGAACCATCTCTCTTAGGAATTCTTCCGAAAATTTAATGCGTCTCAATAGCTTGGCCCAATTCACTCTGTGCGGGTAAATCCGCAACATCTCGATTGAAAAATCATAATGGGAAGACAGCAGATCCCAGTTCAAATACCGATCAAACCTCTTTATGAATTTGTCAGTCAAAACCCCTCTGGGTTCTTTGGGCTCCACAGAGAGGAGGTCCCATGCTTCAGACTGGTTAGTCGACATCTCTATATTAGGAAACAGACTTTCACACAGTAATAAATTAATTTAAAAAAATAAAATTAAATAAACAATTTATTAACACCAGAAATGTAAAATATAATTTATTTAAACCATTCTAGAAAAGTGTATTTATTTTTATTTAAAACCTCTTTGATTTCATCATACGTTTTTCCATTCGAAAACTGTCTTAAAACTTCTAAACACAGATGACCGCAGATAGGCGGATCGCCATAGTTTTGAAATTGATCTGAATTATAACAAATACCGTCGTTCATTCTTATATATTTTTCCAATTCCAAAGGTGGTGGGGCATTTCCATAAGAATCAAAATAAATCACATTTTTGCCGTTTTTATAATAACATGTCCAATGTGTGCCGGCCGTGTCCAAATTCCCTAGATTTATTATTCCGCACTCTATTTTTCGAGGTACATGAGGTAAAAGCTCTCGTCTGAAAACACCACGGAAGTTCTTCAATTTCAATTTACTAGCCCACACTTCCAGATCACTCATCGGCAACGGGTTTAATTTTTTTTAATTCTTACATCATTTAAAATTTTACTAAGCTGACCATTTATCATTTGTCTTAGTCCAGCACCAGATGGATCTTTTTCTATGATAGTATCCAACTCTTCGTCAATTATCTTTTTTAACCACGGAACGAATTTCTCTTTGATGGTAGGAGCAACTTTCTCTTTAATCAGGGGTGAAGCTAATTTCTTAAAATACGGAATGTTGTTTTCTGCCAACTCCAGAATCTCTTTCAATAGACCCCCATCAATGTTATTTTTCAACTGTGTATGACTTAATATCACTCTTACACCTTTCTTATTTTTCACAGCTTTCAATATTTGTTTATGTTGTTCATCCGTTAACATAACTTCAACATTACCGTTTGTTAACTGATCTCTATTCAAAGTTAAAACAGCCAGTTTCTGTTTTTTATAAGCGATACGCAACTTATTTTTTTGACCCTTAGTCAATCGTATTTTATGTCTATGTTGCATTACGTCTATACTTCCTATATATGTATATTTACAAATTTATATCATATAATTTATTTAGCTAAATTTTTTTCCAAAACTATTTTTATTTCAAACTCTCTGGTTAATATATTATTAGTAATGGAATTTTATTGTAAAAGGTGTAAAAGAAAAACAACATCGGAAAATATTAAGATTGCCAAAACAAAAAATAAAAGATGGTTGGCAACATCAAATTGTGCAATATGTG
Organism: Neoaliturus tenellus; assembly: GCA_030545055.2. Taxonomy (NCBI): domain Eukaryota; kingdom Metazoa; phylum Arthropoda; class Insecta; order Hemiptera; family Cicadellidae; genus Neoaliturus; species Neoaliturus tenellus. The sequence goes on from CM061535.1 coordinate 85,420,524, forward strand.
GTAGTGTAAAAAATTCATTCATCAGGGACCCACCCGAAGTTTTGAAAGCGAAAGAACTGCACAGACCCGTCGTGAAAAAGTTTATAAAACGCCGGATTGTCATGAAAGGCATTGATGACTTGTGGGCGGCCGATCTGTTGATTATGAAAGAATATGCTAGAGAAAACAAGTGGTACAAATATATTTTAAATGTGATCGATACGTTCAGTAAGTTTGTCTGGTCTGAGCCTTTGAAGAAAAAAGATGGTCCGGATGTGTCATCAGCTTTTGAAAAAATAATTGCGCGGGCGAAAAATGACGGTCATTCACCGCCTAAGCTCTTACACACCGATAAAGGGACAGAATTTAAAAATACATATTTTAATAAGTCATTGAAAAAGCACAACATTAAATTGTACCACACCGAGAGCGAGGAGAAATCGGCCATAATCGAAAGATATCACAGAACGTTAAATGAGAAATTAAAAGTAAAATTCCAAGTTAGAAATTCGCACAAGTGGTACGATATATTGCAAGAATTGACCGATGAATATAATAAACACGACTTCCATCATACTATAAAAATGAGACCTGTAGATGTGAATAAAGGCAATGAGCAGGATTTATTGAAAATGTACAATGAACTGGAAAATAGAGTACCACGTAAAAAGGCGAAATTTAATGTTGGAGACAGAGTACGCATTACGGCTAAAAAGACGTGTTTTCCAACAAGTACAAACAAAATTGGACATCTGAAATTTTCACAATTGTCGATGTTTTAAATACAAGACCTATCACCTACAAGATTGCTGATAAAAACGGAGAAGGTATAATTGGAGGTTTTTACGAAAGAGAGTTGCAAAAAACTGCGTTTTAACTCTTTCAGTCCCAAGTCAAAAATACATTAAATCACTCCCAGCCCATTTTTTTATTATTTTTTCATAGCATGACCCCGACCCCATGTGTATCAAATTGATACACGCCATATTACGTGTGTAAATTTAGGAAGAACGAGGAAGTACGAGGGAAGTAGGAGGGAAATACGAGGAAGTACGAGGGAAATACAAGGGAAGTACGAGGGAAGTACGAGGGAAGTACGAGGAATTACGAGGAAGTACGAGAAAATACGAGGAAGTACGAGGGAAATACGAGGGAAGTACAAGGAAGTACGAGGGAAGTACGAGGAAGTACGAGGGAAGTACGAGGAAGTACGAGGGAAGTACGAGGGAAGTACGAGGGAAGTACGAGGAAGTACGAGGGAAGTACGAGGGAAGTACGAGGAAGTACGAGGGAAGTACGAGGGAAGTACGAGGGAAGTACGAGGAAGTACGAGGGAAGTACGAGGAAGTACGAGGAAGTACGAGGGAAGTACGAGGGAAGTACGAGGAAGTACGAGGGAAGTACGAGGGAAGTACGAGGGAAGTACGAGGAAGTACGAGGGAAGTACGAGGAAGTACGAGGGAAGTACGAGGGAAGTACGAGGGAAGTACGAGGGAAGTACGAGGAAGTACGAGGGAAGTACGAGGAAGTACGAGGAAGTACGAGGTGCCCTCTTAACCTACCCTTGTAAACCTCATTTTTGAATGGTTTTGGGCCGGTTTGTATCTGATTTCGGGCTAATTTCAACCATTTTTCAGGTTTTAAAAATGGTAAATTCAATCTGCAAAAAAATTAATCCAGAAATTTAATCCAAGGAAGTACGAGACACCTTCTTAACCTCCGTTGTTTAACCTAACATAATCCTGATTTTGAAAGGATTTTCATTTACTTCAGAATTTTCATCTACTCAGGACCGCGTGTATCAATTTGATACACACACCATGTCACGTGCTCAGGGCCATGCGTATAATGCTTGATACACACTATGTTTACGTAATTTAAAAAGTAATAAAATGGAAGCTGTTAGGTCAATTTTTTTATTGAAATTTACTTAACCTTATTTTAAATTTATTCTAATGTTTTTTATTTTCTATTATAGATTGGTTAGTAAAATGGGGACAATAAAAGTCAATTGCAACTTCTGCGGTAAGCTTATTTCAAAATCAAACATCTCCTATCATGTGAAGATATGTTCAAAAAATCCTAATAAAGACCATTCACGTTATAAAAAGGGAACACGTGAAAAATGTGGGAAAACTGCTTTGAATGTTTATTTCAACAGACATAAAAAAATCTGTGAGCAACCAACATCATCCGTTACAAGCGGTACCCGTAAACGCCCGTCGCCAAACAGAAATGATTTAGATGAACAGCCTGAAATTAAAAAGCCACGCATTGAAAATCAGAATACCCTTTCCACCGTTCAAAAAGTGTGTAACAGTGTGAGTGGCACGTGTTCTTCTGCACTTAATGTGATTAAAAACCTCTTCAAAAAAACTGATAACCTTCCACCCGTCAGTGAAGATGAACACTGTGTAAAAGAAAGAGCATTCAACAATAGACTTTTGACTTATCAATTTACAAATTGTCGTGGTATAAAAAAACCAGAAATATTTTTAAATAGATATCAAAATTTGATTATCGGTAAGATAAAACAACACCTGGAACAGTACAATTTGAAAGTAAATTTTTCGTTTGCTGCCAATTATAGACGGAATGTTCCTGGTGTAGATAAGCAACTCGAAATAGACACCATGTACTTTAAAACTGAGAATACGATCATATATAAGACTACCGACTTACATAAAGTGTTTGAAGGTGCAAAAGCGAAGATATTAACACGAATGGAAGAGTTCGAGGCTCGGGGGTCAGGTTGGACGTTAAATGAAGTCTTGTTTTTAGAACTGGCAATAAACAAATATGTCCCATTCAGAGGGTCAAGCTATATTAAACTGCCAGACGTTATTAAAAATAAAAAAGCTGTCATAAATGTTAAAAACAATGACCAGAAATGTTTTCTATGGTCCGTACTCGCAGCTTTACATCCTGTTGGTTTAAATCCTCACAGGGTCAGCAAATACCGTGAATACGAACACGACTTTGACAAAGCGTTGAAAGACATTGAATTTCCTGTGAGTTTAGATGATGTGAAAAAATTCGAAAGACGCAGTGGGATATCCATCAATGTTTATGGTTATACTTTTGCAGGAGAAAAAAAACTTAACATATATCCTTTGATTGTGACTGATAATGAAAAGGATCAACATGTTGACCTCTTGTATATGAAAACGGCAAATAAATCTCATTATTGTTATATTAAACAGCTGAGTAGGTTGGTGAGGAATCAAATCAGTAAGCATCAACATTACACATTTATATGCAGACGTTGTTTACAACATTTCAGTAGAGAAAATCTGCTTCAAAGTCACAAAGAACTCTGTAAGGAACACGAAGCGGTGAAAATTAGAATGCCTAAAAAAGGTGATGTCGTCAAGTTTACCAATCACAAATCCCAAATGAAAATTCCGTTCGTCATGTATGCCGATTTCGAATGCATACTCGAGCCGATAGACACTTGTCAACCACCGAAAAACGGCACAAACACCAATAAATATCAACACCACGTGGCTAGAACCTTCGCATTATACACGACTTACGCGAACGGTGATTACAAGGAACCGATTACTTATTTCGGTGTCGATGCTGGTCAACAATTCGTGAAACTATTGAAATCTGAATTGCAAGATATTAAAGAATTTTGTCTGGTAAACCAAAAACCTATGAACCCGCTGACTGACGAACAGAAAGAAAACGCTAAAAAAGCGAAGACGTGTCATATATGCGGTAAAGAGTTGAAAAATGATTCCGTCTTTGATCACGACCATTTGACTGGTGAATTTCGCGGAATAGCACACAACTCTTGTAACTTGAACTATCAGATTCCGAAATTCGTCCCCATATTTATACACAACCTGAGCGGATACGACACGCATCTGTTCGTAAAAATGCTACGTTTAGATGATAAAACCAAAATAGAAGTCATCCCGAATAATGAGGAACGTTATATATCTTATACAGTTGATTTCAATATCAATATAAAAGCAAGATTTTTGGATTCATTCAAATTTACCATCGACTCGCTTGATACACTTGTAAAAAACTTGGATAATGATCAATTTGTACACACACAAAAATTTACGGATGAGAACAAAATGTATTTGCTTACTAAAAAGGGTGTTTATCCATATGATTACATGGACAGCGATGACCGATATTTGGAAACCAGTTTACCAAGCAAGAAACATTTTTACAATAAATTGAACAAATGCGACATCAGTGATTTAGATTATTTACATGCTAAACAGGTTTGGGAGGAATTCGGCATACAGAACATGAAAGAGTACACCTTACTATACAATAAAACTGATGTCTTATTGTTGGCCGATGTTATGGAGAATTTCAGAGAGATTTGTATACAGACTTACTCGCTCGACCCCGCATGGTTTTTCACAACTCCCGGGCTTTCATGGAGTGCCATGTTAAAGCACACGGGAATACAACTGCAGCTGCTTACCGATTATGAAATGATTTTGATGATCACCAAAGGTATCCGTGGGGGGATATCCCAGTGCTGTAATCGTTATGCAAAGGCTAACAACCCATACATGTATAACTATAAAAAAGACGAACCAACTAGTTATCTTATGTATTTAGATGCCGTGGGTCTTTATGCTTGGTCTATGTGTCAAGCAATGCCCTATGGAGATTTCGAATGGGTGGGCACGGATATAGATGTTACGAAGATTGCTGATGATTCTGATAGAGGATACATACTAGAAGTGGATTTACAGTATCCTCAGGAACTGCACGATTCACATTCCGAGTTTCCTCTCGCTCCGGAAAAACGTTGCCCACCCGGTTCTAAGGAGGTTAAACTCCTGACCACTCTGTATGATAAAGAGAAATATGTTATTCATTATAGAAATTTGAAATTGTACTTATCCCTTGGAATAAAACTCACGAAGATACACAGAGTGTTGAGCTTCGGTCAGAGTAAGTGGTTGAAACCATACATAGAGTTAAACATGGAAATGTGGAAACAACAAACAAATAAATCGGCCAAACAGTTCTTCAAATTAATGAACAACTCAATTTATGGGAAAACTGTCGAGAACATCAGAAACAGAGTGGATATACGTCTGGCTACCCAGGAGAAGCAGATCGATAAATGGATCGCGAAGCCACAGTTCAAACACAGAACAATATTTTCGGAAAAACTGTCGGCGATCCACATGAGAAAAATGAGTTTACTGTTTAACAAAGCGATCTATGTAGGGATGAGCATATTGGACGTATCAAAGACACTTATATATGATTTCTATTACAATTTTATTAAAGTCAAATATGGCGATAAAGCCAAATTACAATATATGGATACCGATAGCTTAGAGATCCTTATAGAGACACCAAATTTTTATGAGGACATGAAAGAGACACTTGACAGGTATGACACCTCCAACTACAAGAAGGGAAACCCATTCAAAATGCCAAAGGTGAATAAGAAAAAATTGGGAACGATGAAAGACGAATTCGGTGGTAATATCGGTTTAGAATATGTAGGACTGAGATCAAAAATGTACGCTAACTGCACCGTGGAGGGTGATGAGCAAAAAAAATCTAAAGGAGTAAAAAAATCTGTTGTGAAAAATGAAGTCTCCTTCGAGGATTACAAGGCATGTTTGTTTGAACAGAAAGAACTATACAAATCTATAAACACCATAAGAAGCCATGGTCACGAGTTGTACAGCATCGAGATGTATAAAAAAGTATTGTCTGTGAGTGATGATAAGCGGTATATCTTAGAAGATGGAATTACCAGTCTCCCGTGGGGACACTATAAGATACCACGGGATATTGAAGCTAAATTATATTTGAAAAGCAACATTTTACTAGAATAAATATAAAACTGTTTGTTTGTTGTTAAATAAGTTGATATTATTTTTTATTGCTTATTTACTAACATTTTATTTCTGAATATAAACGTTATTTTTAATGTTATATGTCTGCAAACGTTTTTAAAAATCGACACATAAACGTTATTTTTTATTAATAACGTTGTTGAACGTTTTTCAAAATCGATACATAAACGTTATTTTTTTATTAATACCGTTGTTGAACGTTTTTTTATTTAACTCAGAATTTCTGTGTCAATATTTATCATTTTTATATTTAGATTGCCTGCTAAAAAATTACAAAATGAAAAAACAAGTTTCTTTACTAGAGATGAAGAGAAAAAACAACGGAGAGATCATCAAAACGTTAGTTAAAAAACACAAGTTAGCTGATAAGATGTTTCCAGATGAGATGACCGTGGGGGAGGCAAAAAATATTGAAAAACTTCAAGATAAATGGCTTGCGGAGGACAAGCTGATTCAAAAAGCACAGACTGCAGAACGGACGGCGTTGTTCCGCAAACATCCGGCTATACCCATTGAATACAAACCCCGGATTCCATTCATACCTTTATCTGAATATAAACCGTTAACCGTGCGGGAGGCAAAGAAATTGGACGAATTGCAGGACAGACTAATTGATGAATCTGAAACTTTTAAGGTTCGTGAAGTCAAAGAGAAACGCGAAATCGAAAAACAACAGGAACCAGTCGTCAAAGCGATCAAGGAGCAAACTTTTAATAAAACAAAAACTGAAACATCACCGTTGCAACATCCGTCTGTATCTAAAATTATACATCGAAAACCCACATTACCCGGAATTTTTAGACCCCGCGCCTCGAGTACACCGGGTCGTAAAGTATTGATGGAAATGCGAACGATACCTTTACCTCGCAGCAGTGAAGATGAAGACCCGGTCTTTGAACCTCCCCCTCCACCACCTATGCCGTCGGAAATAGAATTGCCAGAGGAGGACAGGATGAACCGTTCCATCCGTGAATTTACAGAAAGCCAAGATATCGGTGATATTGCGAAGGAATACCTCGCTTCCGGCAAAGATAGAACTTTTGGTATTCGCTATGATTTCAATGCGAACAAGCTAGCCGTCGGATCTAGGACCATTACGATTGAAAATAATGATATCATACTGGACAGCACTGGCGACAGATATGCTGGCACACCAGGATTGTGGAGTTTGTTAACAAAAGCAGAAATCGGGGGCGTCTCATCTATAGATGCTGTGGGCGCTACGACGAGAGAGAAGCTCATACGTGTGGGTGCTTTCACTGCTCAGGACTTTGATAATTACAAAGACATACTGATGAAAACCGACGCAATGTATCAGAACAATGATCCGAAGTCGAAACGCCCCAGGTCCAGTCAGTCTTGGAAATGGACGAATTTGATCAGTGAGATATGGAAAGAACGTAAACAGTCGACGGGCAGTGGATTACTGGTAGATTCACACGCTCCCGTCGAGTACAAGTACATCGATGATGATGATAAACTGATTGAGAGATTAAAGTTTATACAAGCTGAAGAGGAGGCCGGCAATAATGCTTTTAACAATGAAAAAATTGCCATCATAAAGTTTATACATGATAGAATGGAAAAACTTATCTCTCAGCCACGGGGTCTCGACTATGTAGCACGATGTTTAAATGTGTTAAAAAATATCAAAGGGGATGGAATAAACTATTCTGATAAAAAAGTTTTTCGAAATATCAATTTTGGGTTGAGATGTTTGAATTTGTATAAAAACACAAAACTGTTCAATTAGTCTATTTTACTAATAATGATTTAAAATATATGTTTTATTTTTTTGCTCTTTAATTAATATTTCATATTTTTTTATTGGAAACAGAAAACCGTAAAACCTATTTTAGGAATGGAGAAATATTACGAAGAAGCTTCGGATAAAATAGCAAGATGCGAATATGTGACGGTTTTGCCGGTATCTGATTTACACTTTAATTCGCCAAACAATTTTACAACATTCAAACTGGATCATGGAGATTCATTTTATAATAATAGAATATTATTTCACATCCAAGGCGAAGTGGTAAAAAAAACAAACAGTGCCGAATACACCAGTACAGACCCCATAAAGCTCGTGGACAACTTCGCGGCCTACCTGTTCAAGAGTATTGAATTGAAAAAACACAATCAAGTTATAGATTCTGTGGATAAAGTCGGTATTGCAAGCACAATTAAAGGTTTAACCACATATAGCAAATCGGAGGAAAACACTTACTACAGCAGCGGATTCAAATCTGTTTACGAAAAGGGAGGCGGTAAGTTTGAAGCGCTGGGAACGCTGGCCCACCTAGGACTGGGCTTCTTTGACAGTCTGAAGTATCCAATGTATAAGGGGGGATTTGAAATAATATTTACTCGCGCGGAAGACGATGATGCCATCTACCGCTGGACTGAGGGAACCGGTACAAGTGCCGTGAATGCCGCGGAAGGAAAAATTAAAATTACTAGTTTTGTGTTAAAAGTACCCCTTGTGGATTATGATCCGGCTAAGAAAGCTGTGCTCATTGATGGACTTAAAAAATTGAGTGAGAAGGGGGAATTAGTATATGAATATTTCCGCTGGGATTGCATTGAGAAATTCGGTGTGTTTGGGTCAACTTACACGTTTGACATAACAAATCTTTACCGGAACATACTAAATCCGGTTTTCGTGATAATCGCTTTACAGACAAGTCGTAAGAATGATCAGACAAAAGACCCCAGCCAGTTTGACAGTGTGAATATAAAGAATTTTCATGTTAAAATAAATGGACAACGGTACCCGCAAGAGCAGCAGAATCTGAATATCACGGATAAAAAATACCGGCTGTTATACGATAGCTACTGTTCAATGAGACAAGTTATGTTTAAAAATGATGATGTATACCTGAATATAAACGATTTCGTCACCAAATACCCATTAATGGTGATAGACACCCGTCTCCATCCGTTTTCAGCGGAAAGAAAAAGAAACGATATTCAGATCGAATTGGATTTCACAAATGCAGTTTCTAACCCTATTGCTGATAAAGGCACTACAGCCTATGTCGTCGTAGTATCACAGACCATGTTCACTTATGATATTAAAAAAGAATATATACAAATGATGATTTAAATACGTTTTTTTTTCTTTTTTTCTTTTTTTAATATAAAAAGATTGTTTGATTAAATAAATTATTTATCACCTGTATCCTGCTGAATAATACAAGTATTTATAAACAAGGAAGGGGGGGAGTATATAAATATATATATATATATATATATATATATATATATATATATGTGTGTGTTGAAAAATTTTTTTTTCCCAGACCCTCGAAATCCATTTTGGCCCGTTTTCGATGTTCAACACCGGTTTCTTCGTTTTTCGCGACAAAAACTTATATACTGGCCCCGTCGGTCACTTACGGGCGTCCGGCAGTTGCAGGCTGACGCCGGTCGCGCGAAAAACTTATATACTGGGGCTGCAGCACGATAAGCCTAAAACCCACATTCCCGGTTGGGTATAGCAGAGAAGCACGAAGCTGGTATATTTGTTTTTTGGGAAGCGACTCCCATACCTGAGTGTTCCTCCTGTTTTTTTTTACGAGGTGAGATGCAGTTTTTTAGTCCCTGAATTTCGGTACTAGCTAAGCTGTTTAGATTTTTAATAATTTTTAGGGAATATAGGGGTGGAAGTTTAACTTATTACAGAAAGCCAAAAATCACAACCCTACGAGTGTTTTCAGTGTGTGTGTTCTATGAAAAAGTACGTCAATTTAATTGGACAGAGAACCCGGCGGTGGGCCAGTAGGTGCCGTGGCTCGGGACTGACATCCGGAGTGTTCAGTGAACACCCACTTGGAGCAGTACTGGTCGGCCGGTGGCACAGATCTCGGTTCCACCAGTAGAGAGTCCCTATGGTGTGCAAAAATTGGGAGGCGTGTAGTGTGCGATGCCCTGCCTACGGTTGTAGCTAAGATAAGATGGGGGTTGGGGGGCTCCTACGCGACGCCGCGAGTGTGTGTGGGGGTGGCCTGCCTAACTTTGGAGCTAGCCTGCATTTTCATATACGGTGGTTGTAATATATATGGGGGGAAGAGAACGCCGTGTAGACCCTGCCTGACAACCACCATAGAATAGTTGGGATAAGGGGGAGTAAAAAGGATTTTACCCTAGCGCGCGGCCGGGCTGTGCGGTCCGGGAGACTAGTTCTCCGCGGCCGCGACCGGCCCGCGCACCTACACCTGACACATTTTACAGTCCCTAGTGCATGTAGAAGCTGACCAAAGAGAGAGATCCGCGGGGGGCGGTCCCTAGCACATTAGTGTTGCTAATACTGGGCGGGGGCGGCGGGGGTTTTTATTTTTTTTTATTACTAGCCTTCCTATAAAAATATTTTAAAAGTGAAAATAAATATAAATTTATAAAAAATAATTTACCAACAAAGTGTTTTATTATATGTATGTGATAATCACTGCTACTGGCCCAGGGCTAATTTTTAATTTATTAGTTTTATAAAAATATTTTAAAAAGTTAAAAAATTCCGAAGTCACCAATCCATGCTTTTGAAACGATTTCCATTCCAAAAGTCATAAATCCGTTCTCTTGAATCTGTATGACATCGTATGTTCCCACCACCAGCATACCCTTCACTACACACCCCGGCAAGTCTCTCACCAAAGGGGCCTAATTAATACTAATATTAGTCGTCACATAAATTTTACACTAATGAAAAGTACAATACCCTTAATAGAAAAATATGTTATCAGGAATAATATGAATAAAACACATATTGAAAATGAATTATATATTTGAAATATTTACAACAATACACTTTTCTTTAATAGTTTTTATATTATAATATTGATGTTTATAAATGTTGGAATTATCTAAATACATGATTTATGGAAATATTACATTTTTTATATTACACATATATTTTCCGCTGTGAGCCTTCTTTAATACATTTATAGCCAGAAATCCGTGAGATTCGCTCCAACATATTTTACATATATTTTCAAATTTATCAAAAGACATGTCCGATCCAACGAAATCATCATATATCCGTTTGGTATAGTGTTTATTCTGTCTGAAGATACATAGAAAATTAATATTATTACGTATAACCTGCATGTCTACCTTTCCGTAACTTTGACTTAGATAGACACATGATATTTTTTTATGCCTGCCCCTGATGAAATAATCTTTAATACTCTTCTGGTCTTCCATCAAACAATCGTCAAACACCACAAGCGAGTTACTCTTGCACTCATCCAGCGTGGGTAGCTCATCACAGTTATTGAAAAAAAAATGCAATTCTCTTCTTATGTTCTTTCTCGATATCCGCATAGGTTTTTCTTAACTCTACATATGCCGGTTGTTCAATAGATTTGCTGAAAACATACAGGTTTTTAAATATGATACCATTCTTATTGTAAATGAAGTTGAGCAGCAAATTGGTTTTACCACAGCCCGAAGAACCCACTATCAGACAGCGTAGTGGGATGGGCAACAAATTATTTTCAAATGTCTCTTTATGATAAGAAACTATATCCATCACTAAGTAAAAGAAATGCTATTTGAAAATTAACAAAAAATATAGAAGAATGAAAATTCTTTTAAAAATAAAAAACGCTTTTCAAAGTTGCTACACATCAATCATTCATATCTTCTATTTATTTTTATAATTAAATAAAAGATACTATTCTTGATGTAAAATTTCCTCCACCATTTGTATAAAATCATATTTTGTATCTATGATATTATTGTGGGATTCGTAGTACAAATTTTTTTCTTTCATCTGTTCTTTAATGCAATTTAAAATGTTTATACCGTTCGCCACGTATTCTCTTTCATAAACTACTATATACATATCATTGTTATCCATCATCGCTTCTTCCAGCGATCTCTTTAATCGTCTTTTTTGCGTCCTTAGGCATTTATAGCGCTTTTTTTCATCATCTAAACTTGTCATCAAAACACAAAACACATGTTTTAGTTCATCGTCCTCTGGCATCACAGCCACACGTTCTTCCAATTGTTCTATCCTTTTTTGTTTTTGATTTATAGTTTCCTCAAGCTCAAAAATTTTTCTTTTCAGTTTGTATTCCCCATATTTTCGAATCCTGGGAAGTACATCTTCGTACACCCAATCCTGAAAAGATATAGCTGAAGGTAGTTTTGATCTTAAAATCAAGGAATAAAGACCTGGTTCATTTATATAAATAGTATGTTTTTGCTCCATTGAGGGGGGCTGTAAATCGCCGCCCCCTTGAATAATAAGATTTTCATATGTGATTTTATATTTATCTCTAACATGTTTGTTGATCGCATCTCTTTGTCTTTCGTATCCAAGGATGGTGGCGACATCCTTGGCTTTGAACCAGGCATTGTTGTTTTCATCAAATATTATTAAAACCTCTTTATTATTAAATTTAAATTTGTTGTGTATTACATCAATGATATTTTCCATTTTGTTTTACTACGTTAAGAATCAGTTTATGAGCATGTAATTTCTTATTTATTGCTTTTTTATAAAACTAATACAAGCAGCAATTATATAAAAAAGTAATTTTAAAATAAGAGATTATAACACTATAATAAAAAGTTACTCAAACTACATCGAGATTCGAACCAGGCTCTATGGCACGCAAAAACACAATGCTGACCACTGGACCAAATGGCATTCATATTGGGAGTCGCTGATTACAAACTCAATATTGCCGCAAGCCTGGGTTAACGTTATCAGCTCGGGTCAAGCAGCCGGCCTTTTAATCAGCTGTCAAATGAAAATATTTTAACATTGAGAGTGTTGACATTTTTAATATTTGAGCCAACTAAACTTCTTAAAAAGGCATAAATGAATGTGATAAGAATTGTATACATCCATAGGAAAGATATATTATTTTAATATCGACCGGGGGGCCGCGAATTACAGCCCCCCCTCAGATATGCAAAACAATACGTTTTTCACGGGGACGCAACTTATAAAGGCATAAATGCAGATGTACAAAACAATACGTTTTTCACGGGGCCACAGCTTAGAAAGCCATAAATGCATTTGATAATAATTGTACCTATCCATCATCCGGGGGGCCGCGATTTACAGCCCCCCCCAGATATGCAAAACAATACGTTTTTCACGGGGCCGCAGCTTATAAAGTCATAAATGCATTTGATAATAATTGAATCGTTTAGTGCAAAAACCCGTTAAGTGCCAAATTGGGCAAAATTGAGTTTAAGACCATATTATTGTACAAAATAGATAAACACATCGATTGGTGCAAAAACCCGCCATGTTCAATTCCAACAATGCTATTAAAATACAGGTTGAAATCTTTGTTTAGTGCAAAAACCCATCATGTGAAAAGTTGGATTTGGCGTTCTCAAAAAGATTCTCCGGCCGCGGCGTGATTTGAACCTGGGCCGGTCGGGTGGTACGCTATTATGTTAGCGCCTAGACCACCGGACTTGTTGGTGGCTGGCGGCGCGGTGTTTATCAAGTCTGATGTGATCGAGCGGATGTGCATTCGATTGAGGTTATCAATGCAACTGCGATTTATCGCTTCGGGTGGGATTGCAGTTTAAGGGGAGTCGGCCGCTTTTCATTTAAAAGTTATGGTTAACTTAAGAGGGCATCTCATAGTTCCCCGGATTATATTTCAAATGCTCCTTGAAATCACTGTCTGAAATCCCAAAAAATGCCCTGAAATGGGCTGATATTTGGCCAAAACCGGCCAGAATCCGGTCAAAAACCGGTCAATTTGAAGCTGAAAGCGGTCAAAAAAAACTATGAGGGTGTTTCAGAACCGCCCTTCTATATCTACTAATTCTAGAAGAATGTTTGAATGAACTGCTAATGAAACTCCAAGAACACGAAGGAAGAGGATCTGGCTGGACGCTATCATCGATTGAAGGTATGGATGTGAGGGTTCACAAGCATGGATATGGTATGAGAGGTAGCAGCTTTATCCCTCTACCAAAGGTGATCCAAGATACTAAATCATGTATCAATGTGAAAAATGAGGATAATGAATGTTTCCGGTATGCAATGTAACTTTAAATAAATGCAAGAGTAACTCGCTTGTGGTGTTTGACGATTGTTTGACGGAAGACCAGAAGAGTATTAAAGATTATTTCATCAGGGGCAGGCATAAAAAAATATCATGTGTCTATCTAAGTCAAAGTTACGGAAAGGTAGACATGCAGGTTATACGTAATAATATTAATTTTCTATGTATCTTCAGACAGAATAAACACTATACCAAACGGATATATGATGATTTCGTTGGATCGGACATGTCTTTTGATAAATTTGAAAATATATGTAAAATATGTTGGAGCGAATCTCACGGATTTCTGGCTATAAATGTATTAAAGAAGGCTCACAGCGGAAAATATATGTGTAATATAAAAAATGTAATATTTCCATAAATCATGTATTTAGATAATTCCAACATTTATAAACATCAATATTATAATATAAAAACTATTAAAGAAAAGTGTATTGTTGTAAATATTTCAAATATATAATTCATTTTCAATATGTGTTTTATTCATATTATTCCTGATAACATATTTTTCTATTAAGGGTATTGTACTTTTCATTAGTGTAAAATTTATGTGACGACTAATATTAGTATTAATTAGGCCCCTTTGGTGAGAGACTTGCCGGGGTGTGTAGTGAAGGGTATGCTGGTGGTGGGAACATACGATGTCATACAGATTCAAGAGAACGGATTTATGACTTTTGGAATGGAAATCGTTTCAAAAGCATGGATTGGTGACTTCGGAATTTTTTAACTTTTTAAAATATTTTTATAAAACTAATAAATTAAAAATTAGCCCTGGGCCAGTAGCAGTGATTATCACATACATATAATAAAACACTTTGTTGGTAAATTATTTTTTATAAATTTATATTTATTTTCACTTTTAAAATATTTTTATAGGAAGGCTAGTAATAAAAAAAAATAAAAACCCCCGCCGCCCCCGCCCAGTATTAGCAACACTAATGTGCTAGGGACCGCCCCCCGCGGATCTCTCTCTTTGGTCAGCTTCTACATGCACTAGGGACTGTAAAATGTGTCAGGTGTAGGTGCGCGGGCCGGTCGCGGCCGCGGAGAACTAGTCTCCCGGACCGCACAGCCCGGCCGCGCGCTAGGGTAAAATCCTTTTTACTCCCCCTTATCCCAACTATTCTATGGTGGTTGTCAGGCAGGGTCTACACGGCGTTCTCTTCCCCCCATATATATTACAACCACCGTATATGAAAATGCAGGCTAGCTCCAAAGTTAGGCAGGCCACCCCCACACACACTCGCGGCGTCGCGTAGGAGCCCCCCAACCCCCATCTTATCTTAGCTACAACCGTAGGCAGGGCATCGCACACTACACGCCTCCCAATTTTTGCACACCATAGGGACTCTCTACTGGTGGAACCGAGATCTGTGCCACCGGCCGACCAGTACTGCTCCAAGTGGGTGTTCACTGAACACTCCGGATGTCAGTCCCGAGCCACGGCACCTACTGGCCCACCGCCGGGTTCTCTGTCCAATTAAATTGACGTACTTTTTCATAGAACACACACACTGAAAACACTCGTAGGGTTGTGATTTTTGGCTTTCTGTAATAAGTTAAACTTCCACCCCTATATTCCCTAAAAATTATTAAAAATCTAAACAGCTTAGCTAGTACCGAAATTCAGGGACTAAAAAACTGCATCTCACCTCGTAAAAAAAAACAGGAGGAACACTCAGGTATGGGAGTCGCTTCCCAAAAAACAAATATACCAGCTTCGTGCTTCTCTGCTATACCCAACCGGGAATGTGGGTTTTAGGCTTATCGTGCTGCAGCCCCAGTATATAAGTTTTTCGCGCGACCGGCGTCAGCCTGCAACTGCCGGACGCCCGTAAGTGACCGACGGGGCCAGTATATAAGTTTTTGTCGCGAAAAACGAAGAAACCGGTGTTGAACATCGAAAACGGGCCAAAATGGATTTCGAGGGTCTGGGAAAAAAAATTTTTTCAACACACATATATATATATATATATATATTTATATACTCCCCCCTTCCTTGTTTATAAATACTTGTATTATTCAGCAGGATACAGGTGATAAATAATTTATTTAATCAAACAATCTTTTTATATTAAAAAAAGAAAAAAAGAAAAAAAAACGTATTTAAATCATCATTTGTATATATTCTTTTTTAATATCATAAGTGAACATGGTCTGTGATACTACGACGACATAGGCTGTAGTGCCTTTATCAGCAATAGGGTTAGAAACTGCATTTGTGAAATCCAATTCGATCTGAATATCGTTTCTTTTTCTTTCCGCTGAAAACGGATGGAGATGGGTGTCTATCACCATTAATGGGTATTTGGTGACGAAATCGTTTATATTCAGGTATACATCATCATTTTTAAACATAACTTGTCTCATTGAACAGTAGCTATCGTATAACAGCCGGTATTTTTTATCCGTGATATTCAGATTCTGCTGCTCTTGCGGGTACCGTTGTCCATTTATTTTAACATGAAAATTCTTTATATTCACACTGTCAAACTGGCTGGGGTCTTTTGTCTGATCATTCTTACGACTTGTCTGTAAAGCGATTATCACGAAAACCGGATTTAGTATGTTCCGGTAAAGATTTGTTATGTCAAACGTGTAAGTTGACCCAAACACACCGAATTTCTCAATGCAATCCCAGCGGAAATATTCATATACTAATTCCCCCTTCTCACTCAATTTTTTAAGTCCATCAATGAGCACAGCTTTCTTAGCCGGATCATAATCCACAAGGGGTACTTTTAACACAAAACTAGTAATTTTAATTTTTCCTTCCGCGGCATTCACGGCACTTGTACCGGTTCCCTCAGTCCAGCGGTAGATGGCATCATCGTCTTCCGCGCGAGTAAATATTATTTCAAATCCCCCCTTATACATTGGATACTTCAGACTGTCAAAGAAGCCCAGTCCTAGGTGGGCCAGCGTTCCCAGCGCTTCAAACTTACCGCCTCCCTTTTCGTAAACAGATTTGAATCCGCTGCTGTAGTAAGTGTTTTCCTCCGATTTGCTATATGTGGTTAAACCTTTAATTGTGCTTGCAATACCGACTTTATCCACAGAATCTATAACTTGATTGTGTTTTTTCAATTCAATACTCTTGAACAGGTAGGCCGCGAAGTTGTCCACGAGCTTTATGGGGTCTGTACTGGTGTATTCGGCACTGTTTGTTTTTTTTACCACTTCGCCTTGGATGTGAAATAATATTCTATTATTATAAAATGAATCTCCATGATCCAGTTTGAATGTTGTAAAATTGTTTGGCGAATTAAAGTGTAAATCAGATACCGGCAAAACCGTCACATATTCGCATCTTGCTATTTTATCCGAAGCTTCTTCGTAATATTTCTCCATTCCTAAAATAGGTTTTACGGTTTTCTGTTTCCAATAAAAAAATATGAAATATTAATTAAAGAGCAAAAAAATAAAACATATATTTTAAATCATTATTAGTAAAATAGACTAATTGAACAGTTTTGTGTTTTTATACAAATTCAAACATCTCAACCCAAAATTGATATTTCGAAAAACTTTTTTATCAGAATAGTTTATTCCATCCCCTTTGATATTTTTTAACACATTTAAACATCGTGCTACATAGTCGAGACCCCGTGGCTGAGAGATAAGTTTTTCCATTCTATCATGTATAAACTTTATGATGGCAATTTTTTCATTGTTAAAAGCATTATTGCCGGCCTCCTCTTCAGCTTGTATAAACTTTAATCTCTCAATCAGTTTATCATCATCATCGATGTACTTGTACTCGACGGGAGCGTGTGAATCTACCAGTAATCCACTGCCCGTCGACTGTTTACGTTCTTTCCATATCTCACTGATCAAATTCGTCCATTTCCAAGACTGACTGGACCTGGGGCGTTTCGACTTCGGATCATTGTTCTGATACATTGCGTCGGTTTTCATCAGTATGTCTTTGTAATTATCAAAGTCCTGAGCAGTGAAAGCACCCACACTTATGAGCTTCTCTCTCGTCGTAGCGCCCACAGCATCTATAGATGAGACGCCCCCGATTTCTGCTTTTGTTAACAAACTCCACAATCCTGGTGTGCCAGCATATCTGTCGCCAGTGCTGTCCAGTATGATATCATTATTTTCAATCGTAATGGTCCTAGATCCGACGGCTAGCTTGTTCGCATTGAAATCATAGCGAATACCAAAAGTTCTATCTTTGCCGGAAGCGAGGTATTCCTTCGCAATATCACCGATATCTTGGCTTTCTGTAAATTCACGGATGGAACGGTTCATCCTGTCCTCCTCTGGCAATTCTATTTCCGACGGCATAGGTGGTGGAGGGGGAGGTTCAAAGACCGGGTCTTCATCTTCACTGCTGCGAGATAAAGGTATCGTTCGCATTTCCATCAATACTTTACGACCCGGTGTACTCGAGGCGCGGGGTCTAAAAATTCCGGGTAATGTGGGTTTTCGATGTATAATTTTAGATACAGACGGATGTTGCAACGGTGATGTTTCAGTTTTTGTTTTATTAAAAGTTTGCTCCTTGATCGCTTTGACGACTGGTTCCTGTTGTTTTTCGATTTCGCGTTTCTCTTTGACTTCACGAACCTTAAAAGTTTCAGATTCATCAATTAGTCTGTCCTGCAATTCGTCCAATTTCTTTGCCTCCCGCACGGTTAACGGTTTATATTCAGATAAAGGTATGAATGGAATCCGGGGTTTGTATTCAATGGGTATAGCCGGATGTTTGCGGAACAACGCCGTCCGTTCTGCAGTCTGTGCTTTTTGAATCAGCTTGTCCTCCGCAAGCCATTTATCTTGAAGTTTTTCAATATTTTTTGCCTCCCCCACGGTCATCTCATCTGGAAACATCTTATCAGCTAACTTGTGTTTTTTAACTAACGTTTTGATGATCTCTCCGTTGTTTTTTCTCTTCATCTCTAGTAAAGAAACTTGTTTTTTCATTTTGTAATTTTTTAGCAGGCAATCTAAATATAAAAATGATAAATATTGACACAGAAATTCTGAGTTAAATAAAAAAACGTTCAACAACGGTATTAATAAAAAAATAACGTTTATGTATCGATTTTGAAAAACGTTTGCAGACATATAACATTAAAAATAACGTTTATATTCAGAAATAAAATGTTAGTAAATAAGCAATAAAAAATAATATCAACTTATTTAACAACAAACAAACAGTTTTATATTTATTCTAGTAAAATGTTGCTTTTCAAATATAATTTAGCTTCAATATCCCGTGGTATCTTATAGTGTCCCCACGGGAGACTGGTAATTCCATCTTCTAAGATATACCGCTTATCATCACTCACAGACAATACTTTTTTATACATCTCGATGCTGTACAACTCGTGACCATGGCTTCTTATGGTGTTTATAGATTTGTATAGTTCTTTCTGTTCAAACAAACATGCCTTGTAATCCTCGAAGGAGACTTCATTTTTCACAACAGATTTTTTTACTCCTTTAGATTTTTTTTGCTCATCACCCTCCACGGTGCAGTTAGCGTACATTTTTGATCTCAGTCCTACATATTCTAAACCAATATTACCACCGAATTCGTCTTTCATCGTTCCCAATTTTTTCTTATTCACCTTTGGCATTTTGAATGGGTTTCCCTTCTTGTAGTTGGAGGTGTCATACCTGTCAAGTGTCTCTTTCATGTCCTCATAAAAATTTGGTGTCTCTATAAGGATCTCTAAGCTATCGGTATCCATATATTGTAATTTGGCTTTATCGCCATATTTGACTTTAATAAAATTGTAATAGAAATCATATATAAGTGTCTTTGATACGTCCAATATGCTCATCCCTACATAGATCGCTTTGTTAAACAGTAAACTCATTTTTCTCATGTGGATCGCCGACAGTTTTTCCGAAAATATTGTTCTGTGTTTGAACTGTGGCTTCGCGATCCATTTATCGATCTGCTTCTCCTGGGTAGCCAGACGTATATCCACTCTGTTTCTGATGTTCTCGACAGTTTTCCCATAAATTGAGTTGTTCATTAATTTGAAGAACTGTTTGGCCGATTTATTTGTTTGTTGTTTCCACATTTCCATGTTTAACTCTATGTATGGTTTCAACCACTTACTCTGACCGAAGCTCAACACTCTGTGTATCTTCGTGAGTTTTATTCCAAGGGATAAGTACAATTTCAAATTTCTATAATGAATAACATATTTCTCTTTATCATACAGAGTGGTCAGGAGTTTAACCTCCTTAGAACCGGGTGGGCAACGTTTTTCCGGAGCGAGAGGAAACTCGGAATGTGAATCGTGCAGTTCCTGAGGATACTGTAAATCCACTTCTAGTATGTATCCTCTATCAGAATCATCAGCAATCTTCGTAACATCTATATCCGTGCCCACCCATTCGAAATCTCCATAGGGCATTGCTTGACACATAGACCAAGCATAAAGACCCACGGCATCTAAATACATAAGATAACTAGTTGGTTCGTCTTTTTTATAGTTATACATGTATGGGTTGTTAGCCTTTGCATAACGATTACAGCACTGGGATATCCCCCCACGGATACCTTTGGTGATCATCAAAATCATTTCATAATCGGTAAGCAGCTGCAGTTGTATTCCCGTGTGCTTTAACATGGCACTCCATGAAAGCCCGGGAGTTGTGAAAAACCATGCGGGGTCGAGCGAGTAAGTCTGTATACAAATCTCTCTGAAATTCTCCATAACATCGGCCAACAATAAGACATCAGTTTTATTGTATAGTAAGGTGTACTCTTTCATGTTCTGTATGCCGAATTCCTCCCAAACCTGTTTAGCATGTAAATAATCTAAATCACTGATGTCGCATTTGTTCAATTTATTGTAAAAATGTTTCTTGCTTGGTAAACTGGTTTCCAAATATCGGTCATCGCTGTCCATGTAATCATATGGATAAACACCCTTTTTAGTAAGCAAATACATTTTGTTCTCATCCGTAAATTTTTGTGTGTGTACAAATTGATCATTATCCAAGTTTTTTACAAGTGTATCAAGCGAGTCGATGGTAAATTTGAATGAATCCAAAAATCTTGCTTTTATATTGATATTGAAATCAACTGTATAAGATATATAACGTTCCTCATTATTCGGGATGACTTCTATTTTGGTTTTATCATCTAAACGTAGCATTTTTACGAACAGATGCGTGTCGTATCCGCTCAGGTTGTGTATAAATATGGGGACGAATTTCGGAATCTGATAGTTCAAGTTACAAGAGTTGTGTGCTATTCCGCGAAATTCACCAGTCAAATGGTCGTGATCAAAGACGGAATCATTTTTCAACTCTTTACCGCATATATGACACGTCTTCGCTTTTTTAGCGTTTTCTTTCTGTTCGTCAGTCAGCGGGTTCATAGGTTTTTGGTTTACCAGACAAAATTCTTTAATATCTTGCAATTCAGATTTCAATAGTTTCACGAATTGTTGACCAGCATCGACACCGAAATAAGTAATCGGTTCCTTGTAATCACCGTTCGCGTAAGTCGTGTATAATGCGAAGGTTCTAGCCACGTGGTGTTGATATTTATTGGTGTTTGTGCCGTTTTTCGGTGGTTGACAAGTGTCTATCGGCTCGAGTATGCATTCGAAATCGGCATACATGACGAACGGAATTTTCATTTGGGATTTGTGATTGGTAAACTTGACGACATCACCTTTTTTAGGCATTCTAATTTTCACCGCTTCGTGTTCCTTACAGAGTTCTTTGTGACTTTGAAGCAGATTTTCTCTACTGAAATGTTGTAAACAACGTCTGCATATAAATGTGTAATGTTGATGCTTACTGATTTGATTCCTCACCAACCTACTCAGCTGTTTAATATAACAATAATGAGATTTATTTGCCGTTTTCATATACAAGAGGTCAACATGTTGATCCTTTTCATTATCAGTCACAATCAAAGGATATATGTTAAGTTTTTTTTCTCCTGCAAAAGTATAACCATAAACATTGATGGATATCCCACTGCGTCTTTCGAATTTTTTCACATCATCTAAACTCACAGGAAATTCAATGTCTTTCAACGCTTTGTCAAAGTCGTGTTCGTATTCACGGTATTTGCTGACCCTGTGAGGATTTAAACCAACAGGATGTAAAGCTGCGAGTACGGACCATAGAAAACATTTCTGGTCATTGTTTTTAACATTTATGACAGCTTTTTTATTTTTAATAACGTCTGGCAGTTTAATATAGCTTGACCCTCTGAATGGGACATATTTGTTTATTGCCAGTTCTAAAAACAAGACTTCATTTAACGTCCAACCTGACCCCCGAGCCTCGAACTCTTCCATTCGTGTTAATATCTTCGCTTTTGCACCTTCAAACACTTTATGTAAGTCGGTAGTCTTATATATGATCGTATTCTCAGTTTTAAAGTACATGGTGTCTATTTCGAGTTGCTTATCTACACCAGGAACATTCCGTCTATAATTGGCAGCAAACGAAAAATTTACTTTCAAATTGTACTGTTCCAGGTGTTGTTTTATCTTACCGATAATCAAATTTTGATATCTATTTAAAAATATTTCTGGTTTTTTTATACCACGACAATTTGTAAATTGATAAGTCAAAAGTCTATTGTTGAATGCTCTTTCTTTTACACAGTGTTCATCTTCACTGACGGGTGGAAGGTTATCAGTTTTTTTGAAGAGGTTTTTAATCACATTAAGTGCAGAAGAACACGTGCCACTCACACTGTTACACACTTTTTGAACGGTGGAAAGGGTATTCTGATTTTCAATGCGTGGCTTTTTAATTTCAGGCTGTTCATCTAAATCATTTCTGTTTGGCGACGGGCGTTTACGGGTACCGCTTGTAACGGATGATGTTGGTTGCTCACAGATTTTTTTATGTCTGTTGAAATAAACATTCAAAGCAGTTTTCCCACATTTTTCACGTGTTCCCTTTTTATAACGTGAATGGTCTTTATTAGGATTTTTTGAACATATCTTCACATGATAGGAGATGTTTGATTTTGAAATAAGCTTACCGCAGAAGTTGCAATTGACTTTTATTGTCCCCATTTTACTAACCAATCTATAATAGAAAATAAAAAACATTAGAATAAATTTAAAATAAGGTTAAGTAAATTTCAATAAAAAAATTGACCTAACAGCTTCCATTTTATTACTTTTTAAATTACGTAAACATAGTGTGTATCAAGCATTATACGCATGGCCCTGAGCACGTGACATGGTGTGTGTATCAAATTGATACACGCGGTCCTGAGTAGATGAAAATTCTGAAGTAAATGAAAATCCTTTCAAAATCAGGATTATGTTAGGTTAAACAACGGAGGTTAAGAAGGTGTCTCGTACTTCCTTGGATTAAATTTCTGGATTAATTTTTTTGCAGATTGAATTTACCATTTTTAAAACCTGAAAAATGGTTGAAATTAGCCCGAAATCAGATACAAACCGGCCCAAAACCATTCAAAAATGAGGTTTACAAGGGTAGGTTAAGAGGGCACCTCGTACTTCCTCGTACTTCCTCGTACTTCCCTCGTACTTCCTCGTACTTCCCTCGTACTTCCCTCGTACTTCCCTCGTACTTCCCTCGTACTTCCCTCGTACTTCCCTCGTACTTCCTCGTACTTCCCTCGTACTTCCTCGTACTTCCCTCGTACTTCCTCGTACTTCCCTCGTACTTCCTCGTACTTCCCTCGTACTTCCCTCGTACTTCCTCGTACTTCCCTCGTACTTCCTCGTACTTCCCTCGTACTTCCCTCGTACTTCCCTCGTACTTCCCTCGTACTTCCTCGTACTTCCCTCGTACTTCCCTCGTACTTCCTCGTACTTCCCTCGTACTTCCCTCGTACTTCCCTCGTACTTCCCTCGTACTTCCCTCGTACTTCCTCGTACTTCCCTCGTACTTCCTCGTACTTCCCTCGTACTTCCTCGTACTTCCCTCGTATTTCCCTCGTACTTCCTCGTATTTTCTCGTACTTCCTCGTAATTCCTCGTACTTCCCTCGTACTTCCCTCGTACTTCCCTTGTATTTCCCTCGTACTTCCTCGTATTTCCCTCGTACTTCCCTCGTACTTCCTCGTTCTTCCTAAATTTACACACGTAATATGGCGTGTATCAATTTGATACACATGGGGTCGGGGTCATGCTATGAAAAAATAATAAAAAAATGGGCTGGGAGTGATTTAATGTATTTTTGACTTGGGACTGAAAGAGTTAAAACGCAGTTTTTTGCAACTCTCTTTCGTAAAAACCTCCAATTATACCTTCTCCGTTTTTATCAGCAATCTTGTAGGTGATAGGTCTTGTATTTAAAACATCGACAATTGTGAAAATTTCAGATGTCCAATTTTGTTTGTACTTGTTGGAAAACACGTCTTTTTTAGCCGTAATGCGTACTCTGTCTCCAACATTAAATTTCGCCTTTTTACGTGGTACTCTATTTTCCAGTTCATTGTACATTTTCAATAAATCCTGCTCATTGCCTTTATTCACATCTACAGGTCTCATTTTTATAGTATGATGGAAGTCGTGTTTATTATATTCATCGGTCAATTCTTGCAATATATCGTACCACTTGTGCGAATTTCTAACTTGGAATTTTACTTTTAATTTCTCATTTAACGTTCTGTGATATCTTTCGATTATGGCCGATTTCTCCTCGCTCTCGGTGTGGTACAATTTAATGTTGTGCTTTTTCAATGACTTATTAAAATATGTATTTTTAAATTCTGTCCCTTTATCGGTGTGTAAGAGCTTAGGCGGTGAATGACCGTCATTTTTCGCCCGCGCAATTATTTTTTCAAAAGCTGATGACACATCCGGACCATCTTTTTTCTTCAAAGGCTCAGACCAGACAAACTTACTGAACGTATCGATCACATTTAAAATATATTTGTACCACTTGTTTTCTCTATCATATTCTTTCATAATCAACAGATCGGCCGCCCACAAGTCATCAATGCCTTTCATGACAATCCGGCGTTTTATAAACTTTTTCACGACGGGTCTGTGCAGTTCTTTCGCTTTCAAAACTTCGGGTGGGTCCCTGATGAATGAATTTTTTACACTACCACATATTGCACAATTTGATGTTGCCAACCATCTTTTATTTTTTGTTTTGGCAATCTTAATATTTTCCGATGTTGTTTTTCTTTTACACCTTTTACAATAAAATTCCATTACTAATAATATAACAACCAGAGAGTTTGAAATAAAAATAGTTTTGGAAAAAAATTTAGCTAAATAAATTATATGATATAAATTTGTAAATATACATATATAGGAAGTATAGACGTAATGCAACATAGACATAAAATACGATTGACTAAGGGTCAAAAAAATAAGTTGCGTATCGCTTATAAAAAACAGAAACTGGCTGTTTTAACTTTGAATAGAGATCAGTTAACAAACGGTAATGTTGAAGTTATGTTAACGGATGAACAACATAAACAAATATTGAAAGCTGTGAAAAATAAGAAAGGTGTAAGAGTGATATTAAGTCATACACAGTTGAAAAATAACATTGATGGGGGTCTATTGAAAGAGATTCTGGAGTTGGCAGAAAACAACATTCCGTATTTTAAGAAATTAGCTTCACCCCTGATTAAAGAGAAAGTTGCTCCTACCATCAAAGAGAAATTCGTTCCGTGGTTAAAAAAGATAATTGACGAAGAGTTGGATACTATCATAGAAAAAGATCCATCTGGTGCTGGACTAAGACAAATGATAAATGGTCAGCTTAGTAAAATTTTAAATGATGTAAGAATTAAAAAAAATTAAACCCGTTGACGATGAGTGATCTGGAAGTGTGGGCTAGTAAATTGAAATTGAAGAACTTCCGTGGTGTTTTCAGACGAGAGCTTTTACCTCATGTACCTCGAAAAATAGAGTGCGGAATAATAAATCTAGGGAATTTGGACACGGCCGGCACACATTGGACATGTTATTATAAAAACGGCAAAAATGTGATTTATTTTGATTCTTATGGAAATGCCCCACCACCTTTGGAATTGGAAAAATATATAAGAATGAACGACGGTATTTGTTATAATTCAGATCAATTTCAAAACTATGGCGATCCGCCTATCTGCGGTCATCTGTGTTTAGAAGTTTTAAGACAGTTTTCGAATGGAAAAACGTATGATGAAATCAAAGAGGTTTTAAATAAAAATAAATACACTTTTCTAGAATGGTTTAAATAAATTATATTTTACATTTCTGTTGTTAATAAATTGTTTATTTAATTTTATTTTTTTAAATTAATTTATTACTGTGTGAAAGTCTGTTTCCTAATATAGAGATGTCGACTAACCAGTCTGAAGCATGGGACCTCCTCTCTGTGGAGCCCAAAGAACCCAGAGGGGTTTTGACTGACAAATTCATAAAGAGGTTTGATCGGTATTTGAACTGGGATCTGCTGTCTTCCCATTATGATTTTTCAATCGAGATGTTGCGGATTTACCCGCACAGAGTGAATTGGGCCAAGCTATTGAGACGCATTAAATTTTCGGAAGAATTCCTAAGAGAGATGGTTCCCCATTTCGATGAATGCTGGGGTATCCTGTGTAAATATCAAACGCTGTCTGAAAAGTTTATTCATGATTTCGCAGGTAAAATCGATTGGGATTATGTGTTGTTGTATCAAAATGTAACTAGCAGATTTTTAGATGAACACAAAACGTATTTTGATGAAAAGGAATTATTCTAATTGATAAACTTATCCTATCAGAGAGATTAAAATGAAAAAATAAATACATCTGCCTCTGTTGGTTTGAATAAATTATTTTTAATATTTGTTATATGAATAAAAATTTATTATGATGTAAAAGTTTTTTTTATAATATAGAAATGGTGAATTTCAGATTATCAGGAAAGTCCTCCGAGTTGACTTTGACCTTGGAACACCCGATTCACTTGGACAGTGATGCACAGTATAAACTCGCTCTCACGGGATTTTTTTGTGAATACAATTTTTATAATTTATTCGAGAGTTGTAGTATAACATTTGAAGGTGGGGGAAAATTAGGTTTTAGCAAGGGGTATTGGACATTAGACTTAATTCAAAAACATATTCAGAAAAGTGTAGATTCAATTTTAGAGCGTAATGCATTGGATAAAGATGATAAGAAAAATAAAGTGCAAGTCGGATTGAAAACATCAACTAAAGGGCACAGAGTGTTTATCAAATCTCCTGTTAAATTTCACATGGATAACATTTTTCGACATTTGTTAGGGTTTGAGGATAGTAAAATTCAAGAATATTTTGACTATTATTCAGCGAAGAACCGAAGCAACACAAGACCGTTTGACCTAATTGAAATTCATTGTGATATCGTGGAAAACTGTTTTGTTAATCACGACAATGCTTGGTTTAAACATGGAGAGACTTCGCTGTTACACAGTTTCTTTCCAATCGGTGATTTCGGTAGTAAAATTGCAACCGTCCCAACTCCACCACATTATGTATCATTGAAACATGGATTGAAGAAAATTCAACAGATCAATGTCAATATCACAGATCAAAACAATAATTTATTACAAATGTTTGATTCAAATATACATATTTATTTAGAATTGATTCGTGTGTAACATTTTAAGTTAATTGAAAATTGAGAATTTATTATTTTTTTACCACATTTAAAAGTAATATTCTTAATGTAGGTAAAAATGAATGGTTCTAATTTTGACAATTTATTGAATGAAATCAATGGAAAATCTTACAAGAGGCTGAATGACCTGGAAGTTGGTAAAAAATATCTAGTAAATGACATAAATACAATTTCATCATCATACGGTATGAGAATTTTAGTCACATGTGATGATGTGAAATTCTATCTTCCAGAAAGCTGGAATAACAGATTGACGATGAACAATATTATGCAACTACTAAATCATAAAGGAAGCCTATATGTGTTATACAATGGTAAGGTAGCACTTCCAGACAATAAATTTAAGCATGATATCGAATTTAAAGTCGAACAATAAAGATTTAATTTAAATCCTAATTAAAATATATTTTTGAAAAAAATCTACATTTATTTTATTTGATGTGGAAATCATGATTCATATATTAGGAATCAATTATGACTGAAAACTATGAATATTATCTCTTGACCGATAACGCATTTGAACCTTTCGACGGGTCACAAGAAGCTGCTGGTCTCGATTTGAAAAGTGCTTATGATTATATCATTCCAAAGCGGGGACAACAATTAATAAAAACTGATTTAACTTTTAAATTTCCCAATGGTTGTTACGGACGAATCGCTCCAAGATCCGGCCTTGCCCTCAAGCATTGTATCGATGTTGGTGCAGGTGTGGTGGATAGAGATTATACCGGCAATGTTTGTGTTCTGTTGATAAATAATTCCGATAGCGATTTCTTTGTACGCCGAGGAGATAGGGTGGCGCAAATAATTTGTGAAATGTATAAAAAACCCCCTTGTGTAAGAGGATATCAAATAGAACAGACTGAACGAGATAATAAAGGATTTGGAAG
This sequence comes from Neoaliturus tenellus, assembly GCA_030545055.2. NCBI lineage: Eukaryota > Metazoa > Arthropoda > Insecta > Hemiptera > Cicadellidae > Neoaliturus > Neoaliturus tenellus. The sequence continues at coordinate 85,448,878 of CM061535.1, forward strand.
CACAGGGTTGAACTAATTAATTTTATTTGTGTTCGTAATATAAATATTGAGATATAGACAATTTTTTATTTTTGAGAAAATTGCGAGCCGCTTCTCATAAAGGAATAAATGCATGTGATAAGAATTGTTTTATATGTCTGAGGGGGGGTCGCAATTTGCTACCCCCGCGGATATACAAAACAATACGATTTTCACGGGGCCGCACATTATAAAGCCATAAATGCATTTGATAATAATTGTACCTATCCATCATCCGGGGGGCCGCGAATTACAGCCCCCCCTCAGATATGCAAAACAATACGTTTTTCACGGGGACGCAACTTATAAAGGCATAAATGCAGATATACAAAACAATACGATTTTCACGGGGCCGCAGCTTATAAAGCCATAAATGCATTTAATAATAATTGTACCTATCCATCATCCGGGGGGCCGCGATTTACAGCCCCCCCCCCCCCCCAGATATGCAAAACAATACGTTTTTCACGGGGCCGCAGCTTATAAAGTCATAAATGCATTTGATAATAATTGAATCGTTTAGTGCAAAAACCCGTTAAGTGCCAAATTGGGCAAAATTGAGTTTAAGACCATATTATTGTACAAAATAGATAAACACATCGATTGGTGCAAAAACCCGCCATGTTCAATTCCAACAATGCTATTAAAATACAGGTTGAAATCTTTGTTTAGTGCAAAAACCCATCATGTGAAAAGTTGGATTTGGCGTTCTCAAAAAGATTCTCCGGCCGCGGCGTGATTTGAACCTGGGCCGGTCGGGTGGTACGCTATTATGTTAGCGCCTAGACCACCGGACTTGTTGGTGGCTGGTGGCGCGGTGTTTATCAAGTCTGATGTGATCGAGCGGAGGTGCATTCGATTGAGGTTATCAATGCAACTGCGATTTATCGCTTCGGGTGGGATTGCAGTTTAAGGGGAGTCGGCCGCTTTTCATTTAAAAGTTATGGTTAACTTAAGAGGGCATCTCATAGTTCCCCGGATTATATTTCAAATGCTCCTTGAAATCACTGTCTGAAATCCCAAAAAATGCCCTGAAATGGGCTGATATTTGGCCAAAACCGGCCGGAATCCGGTCAAAAACCGGTCAATTTGAAGCTGAAAGCGGTCAAAAAAAAACTATGAGGGTGTTTCAGAACCGCCCTTCTATATCTACTAATTCTAGAAGAATGTTTGAATGAACTGCTAATGAAACTCCAAGAACACGAAGGAAGAGGATCTGGCTGGACGCTATCATCGATTGAAGGTATGGATGTGAGGGTTCACAAGCATGGATATGGTATGAGAGGTAGCAGCTTTATCCCTCTACCAAAGGTGATCCAAGATACTAAATCATGTATCAATGTGAAAAATGAGGATAATGAATGTTTCCGGTATGCAATGTTAGCAAAATATGTGGAAGACCATCCCTGTAGACCTAGCGTAGCATACGAAACTGTTCAACACCGCTATAACTTCCAAGGTATGTCGTATCCTGTTAGTCTTAATGATGTTGCTAAATTCGAAAGAAAAAACCCAGGAGTTTCAGTTAATGTGTTTGGTTTAGACGAATCAAATAATGTATACCCGTTACGAGTTACAAAGACTGAACGTCAAAATCATACAGATTTGCTGCTATTGACCAAAGGTGAAATATCACATTATGTTTACATCAAGAACTTTGAAACTTTGGTTGGACGACAAGTGACTAAAAAGAAAATTAGAGTAACAGTGTGTAAGAGATGCTTTTGTTTCACAAATAAAGACTTGAGACGTGGAGGATCGGAGTGGTTGATGGAACATCAAAGACTTTGTAATGACAACTATGAAGTGAAGATTAGTCTGCCACCGCCATCTCGAGCTTTCATCCAATTCAACAAAACAGTTCACCAATATCGGATTCCAGTAGCCGTCTACGCAGATTTCGAATCCACGTTAGTACCACAGGAGCTTCCGAATGGTGAGGTGACTAGAAGAACCAAATATCAATTGCATCAACCTAACAGTTTTTGCTTATTGGTGAAATCCACTTTGCCTGAAGAACAGTTGCAAGACTATGGGTTAACATCCACTCCAATACTCTACCGTGGGGAAAAAGCCGCTAAGTATTTTGTAGACCAGTTGTATGATATTGCTGAAAAGGTGCAACGCTTATTCGGTAATGTTTTACCTATGGAACCTTTGAACCAAAATCAACAAGAAGAATACAATTCAGCAACAAGATGTTATTTATGCAAGAAGAGTTTCAGTGAAGAAAATCAAAAAGTAAGAGATCACGATCACCTGACAGGGTTATACAGAGGAGCTGCTTGTAATTCATGCAATATAAATTACAAACTACCAAACTTTATCCCCGTCGTGTTACACAATCTTAGCGGCTATGACTCCCACTTCATTATCCCAGAGTTAGGACGGGATGATGGAAAAATTGAAGTATTAGCTGAAACATTAGAGAAGTACATCAGTTTCTCAAAAACAGTAGGTAAAATTAAACTTCGCTTCGTAGACTCTTATAGATTTATGTCATCTAGTTTGAGCAAATTGTCTGAGAACCTAAGAAGAGAAGACTTAAAAGAAACCAGCAAAATTGTACCTGAAGATAAATTGGACTTAGTAATGCGTAAAGGAGTGTTCCCCTATGATTACATAACTTCTGCAGAAAAATTTGAAGAAACCAGTCTGCCACCGATTGAAGCCTTCAATAGCAAGTTAAATGAAAGTGCAATCACCGTTGAAGACTACAATCATGCTTGTAATGTTTGGAACCAACTTAACATTCAAACCTTAGGGGAATATTCTGACTTTTACATAAAATTGGACGTAACTCTGCTGTGCGATGTGATGGAAGAATTTCGAAACACCTGCTTCTCCGCCTATGGACTGGACCCTCTGCACTCGTACACATCTCCAGGATTAGCATGGCAAGCTATGCTGAAGTCAACCAACTGTCGATTGGAACTTCTAACAGATATTGATATGGTGCTCATGATAGAATCTGGTGTACGAGGTGGTTTGACACAAGCTGTAACACGTCATGTCAAAGCTAACAACAAGTACATCCCAGGATTCGACGAGGGACAACCATCACTCTACCTTGGCTACTTTGACGCAAACAACCTTTATGGTTGGGCAATGTCAAATCCGCTTCCTTACGCTGACTTCAAATGGATCGACCCGGCCACCATCGGCAACATTTCACAGATCCCAAAAAATGGTCAAAAAGGTTATATTTTGGACTGTGATTTTGAATATCCAGAGCACCTTCATGATCATCACTATGACTTGCCTCTCTTAGCCAAGACTGAAGTTTCACCAACAGGAAGATGGCCAAAATTGATGATGACCTTGGAGAATAAAGATCGGTATGTGGCTCACTACTGGGTAGTTCAACAAGCTCTTGAATTGGGTCTACGTTTAGTAAGAATTCATAGAGCAATTGAATTCACCCAGTCTTGTTGGTTGAAACCATATATTGATTCCAACACTACAAGAAGAGCAGCAGCAACATCAGCATTTGAAAAGGACTTTTACAAATTGATGAACAACGCCATCTTTGGGAAGACCTTAGAAAACAAAAGAAAACACAAGATTGTAAAATTAGTAAGTGATCCTAGGAAATTGGAAAAATTAGTGCAAAAACCAAATTTTGGAACATCCATGATTATAAACGAAGATCTAGTCGCCGTTAGTATGAAGAAAACAACAATAGTGATGGATCGTCCGTTATACATTGGAATGTCGATTTTGGATATAAGTAAAACTCTGATGTATGATTTCCATTACAACAAAATGGTTAAACACTACGGAAGAGACAACATTGGAGTTGCATACATGGATACCGACGCGTTCATCTACTGGATAAAGACTTTGGACATGTATGAAGATCTAAGGAGTTTCCCATACAAAGACGACTTTGACTTCTCTGACTATCCAAAGAACCATCCAAATTATAATGAAAAGAATAAAAAAGTAATTGGATAATTTAAAGATGAAGCAAATGGAATGCCTTTGGAGGAAATAGTTGCGCTGATGTCCAAATTATATTCCTTCAAGATGTATATGGAAAGATATATGTAAGATGGATATGGCATTCCATTTGCTTCATCTTTGAATTTTCCAATTACTTTTTTATTCTTTTCATTATAATTTGGATGGTTCTTTGGATAGTCAGAGAAGTCAAAGTCGTCTTTGTATGGGAAACTCCTTAGATCTTCATACATGTCCAAAGTCTTTATCCAGTAGATGAACGCGTCGGTATCCATGTATGCAACTCCAATGTTGTCTCTTCCGTAGTGTTTAACCATTTTGTTGTAATGGAAATCATACATCAGAGTTTTACTTATATCCAAAATCGACATTCCAATGTATAACGGACGATCCATCACTATTGTTGTTTTCTTCATACTAACGGCGACTAGATCTTCGTTTATAATCATGGATGTTCCAAAATTTGGTTTTTGCACTAATTTTTCCAATTTCCTAGGATCACTCACTAATTTTACATTTTTGTGTTTTCTTTTGTTCTCCAAGGTCCAAGATGTGGTCGTAAGGGTTCGGTTTTTAACAATGAATGCTCTCGGTGAGTTTTCACCATCAGTATTAGTAAACATAGCCTCCAACACCAATCCAAATTTAATAAAGTTCAATCTTGCCAATTCTTCCATCAATGTTTTTACAACTAGATTTTTAGCTTGGGTTATAAAGTTTTCCAATTCCAATTGCACATTATTAATTTTGAAATGAGTTACAACTGGTCCTGGCAAGGCTGTGGTGCGCAGTTGTCTTATATCTTCCACTTCTTCTGTATCCTCTTCTTCCATATCCTCTTCTTGGGTACGCGGTTGTTTTACATCTTCCATTTCCTCTTCTTGAATAAATCCTCCAGCTGTAGATGGTCCAGCTCCGGCAAATTGAATAACACTTGGTCTTCTTCTCTGCATTAGCTGTAGATAGCTAGCCCAGTCCTCCTTCTGCTTCTGGGGTTTTTCCAAAAACCGATCAATCGCATCCAAGTCTTCTTCACTTACTACAATCTCTTCTTTTCTGTCCTCTTCACGATGCAATTCTCGGTGTAACTGTAGATAGCTATCACAGTCGTCCATCTGCTTCTGGTAGTTTTCCAATAACCGATCAAACGCATCCAAGTCTTCTTCACTTACAACAATCTCTTCTTTTCTGTCCTCTTCATGATGCAATTCTCGGTGTAAAACAAAGATATCTTCATCTTGGAAAAACTCACCACAAATATCGCAAAGAGCCATTTTTTACAGTTTGGCTTTGAGTGTGCACTCGGTGAATGTCCAAGCAATAATGAGCAGCGCGCTTAACCGGGTCCCTTTATACCCGAGGTTGAAGGGTGGGGGAAGGTGACGCCATATACATCCGGTTTATCAATTATTTAGTACATTTAGCTTTTAAACACCCATTTTCAATATATTCCTCAACAGGCTTGATAAACCAATAATGTTTGGTCTAATTCTACTACTTTGTACAAGTTTTTTCAAAGATGTCTTTTTGAGCAAGTTTATGTGGGTCAAGGTCACGTAAAGATAGGGGGTGGGGGGGGGGGTTATTTAAAAAAATAAACCCTTATGGACGTTCTTATGTTGCCATTGCTATAGTCTCCGAAAAGATACAACTATGGGGAACTCCAGACTTGTGTGTTAGTAATACCTACCAGTTAAAATCCAAAGAAAAACTTTAATATTTGGTTCAAGGTCACGCGAAACTTTTAAAAAAATAAGCCCCACACCCCCCTATGGGGGTTTGGGGCACTTGGGTTGTCATCGCTGTAGCCTCCAAAGAGACCCAACTATGACAACAGGCAACATCCAATGTTGTCTAACCTTCACCACGCAAGACTTAAGCATTTACTGCATTGCTAACAAATAACTTTTCCAATAGCTAACAAAAAGTCATTTACGTAATTTTGAAAGAGGTTGAGGACAGCCCTAGTGGCTTATGTCCCCGGTCCGAGTGCAGAGGCCATCGGCTCATTACCCCCGTATAAGCGTACAAACGGACCAACTCCAATTTCTCAGCCGCATTGAAGCATGCATGAGAGGAGCCTAACAATTATAAAAAATGGCTTTACACGGGGGCCTACTCCCGTTCCCTATCTTTAATATTTAAGTTCAGCAATGCAGTAAATTTATATGAGTTCTTACTAGGTCAAGGCCATACGAACATTAAAAAATTTCGGCCCCCGTACATCCATGGCGAACCACGAATGTTCGGGGGCCTGGGGACAAAAAACACAAATAGCTAACAAAGTTTCATTTACATAATTTTGAGTTTCCAGAAGGGAAACTAACTGAGGACACCCTAGTGGCTTACGTCCTCGGTCCGAGTGCAGAGGCCATCGGCTCATTACCCCCATATAGGCGTACAAACGGACCAACTCCTATTTCTCAGCCGCATTGAAGCATGCATGAGAGGAGCCTAACAATTATACAAAAGTAACTTTACACGGGGGCCTACTCCGTTCCCTGTCTTACAATTTACTTTGAGCATTGCAAAAGCTCAAGGGGGAAATGCTAAAACAAGCGTATACACTTTAGAAAAATATAACACACTTACAACACACAATTGAGCTCAACGTAGTCAATGCTGGAACAAGCACATACACATTAAACACATATGACAAACAAGACACAAAGGATAAAAGACACACAGGAGACATAGGGTACAAGTGAAACAGTCATATATAAAACAATTCGCAATACCCAAACGCGAGCGCAATATCTTACAACTAATACAAGTCTTAAAGTTAGAGTAGACTTCGCTAAACACTGAAGGCGCCATTCAGTATTTAGTGATGCCTATGGCGGTCCGTCCCGATCGTTCACGTTCAACGCGCGGGAGCGGACTGCGAGCCGGCTCTGGCCGGGCCCCCTTATATCCCCACCGGGGCTGCACGCCCAGTATATCAGGGGTGGGGGAGGGGGTGGGGGTGGGGGTGGGGGTGGGGGGGGGGGGGTGGTGTTGGGGGGGGTCACTTCTCGTCCGGAGCAAAAAACTTTTTGGTCAAGGTCAAAAATTTTTCCGAAAAAAAAAGTTCGGGGGGGGGTCACTTCTCGTCCGGAGCAAAAAACTTTTTGGTCAAGGTCAAAAATTTTTCCGAAAAAAAAGTTCGGGGGGGGGGAGGGGGGGGAGGGGGTGGGGGAGGGGGTGGGGGAGGGGGTGGGGGAGGGGGAGGGGGTGGGGGGGGGGTCACTTCTCGTCCGGAGCAAAAACTTTTTGGTCAAGGTCAAAAATTTTTCCGAAAAAAAAGTTCGGGGGGGGGAGGGGGTGGGGGAGGGGGTGGGGGAGGGGTTGGGGGGTGGGGGTGGGGGAGGGGGAGGGGGGGTGGGGGGTGGGGGGGGTAAGTGGGTCAAGGTCACCCACAACACTTCTACTCTAAGTGTTGGCTATACCCCCACCACAACTGAGTCCCTAGGCCTGCACAACACCGCTCCGCCAGTATGTCTCCAGCTTCCATGCGGTGCGTTTCGCCGTTCTCTAACTCTCTATATGTAAGTATTTTTACAAGTTTTGAATCTAGGTCAATACACTTTAACTCTGGGACGATATCGACTTGTACTATTTCTGTGTTTTGACTCAAGGTCATCACACTTTAACTCTGGGATGATTTCGACTTATAGCATTTCAGTGTTTTAACTCAAGGTCTTCACACTTTAACTCTGGGGCGGGATCGACTTGTAGTATTTCTGTGTTTTGACTCAAGGTCACCACACTTTAACTCTGGGACGGGATCTACTTGTAGTATTTCTGTGTTTTCACTCAAGGTCATCACACTTTAACTCTGGGATGATTTCAACTTATAGTATTTCAGTGTTTTGACTCAATGTCACCACACTTTAACTCTGGGACAGTATCAACTTGTAGTATTTCTATGTTTTTACTCAAGGTCATCACACTTTAGCATGTAACTTTAAGGTAGCACCAAAACGGTGCTACCTAGCTTGACATTTTCAAGTTTCCCAAGGTCATCACAATTTCCCCCACCACTTCCCATATACCTGAGTGCGCGGGGCCGGACAGTCAGTCGCTCGGTGTCTGTCGTAGGGTGCGCATCGCGGTTGCAGTAATGGTCGAATGGGGGCTTCTGGGCCAGTTCGAGGTCACCCGAGCGGTGTCACATGACGGTTTAGGCAGAGTAACGTTGCAAACTTCAAATTTCCTCGGCACTTTAGCTGTTTCTCATCGCAAATTCGCTCCAAGTCGTCAAGGTCATGGTAACTGTGACTGAAACTCGGAGCGTAGTGCGAGAAACAGCAAAAGTGCCGAAAAATTTTAGGTTTCAGCGTGACCTTGACCTTTTGTGACATCGATGACGTCATCTTCGTGACGTAAGGGTGATGACGTCATCAGCACGTCATTTCTGTGACGTCATGGGTGTGACGTCATGGATGTGACGTCATTGGTGATGACGTCATCAATGATGCAATCGATGACGTCATCGATGAGGTCATTGACCTCGATGACGTCATCGATGACGTCATCGCTCGGGTGACCTTGAACTGGCCAGAAGCCCCCATTCCCCACTACTGACGTGCCTAGGACCAAGATTATGTAAAATTCGATATGATTATTGGGCTAAGAAAATTTAGGCGAGGAATTTATTTTTTGTTCAACTCTTAGAATTAACTCTTCATAATTCTGTTGCATTGTTTTAGATTTTTTTTAAATTTGTAGAATTGGCTGTACTTTCTTGCGTGCAGAATATTGACTCCGTTCTCTGTTGAATTGAACATAAAAGCTCATTGCTATAGTGGATGAGGCTATTCCAAACATATGAATAGGGGGAAATACTTTTTACTTTTCACGATAAATGAGTTTAAAGTTATTAATCTCTTTTTGATACAATCGAAACAGAACGCTTAATATGTTTCCGTAATCAAGTACAGTACGAGACCCATGTTAGGCCTAATGTTTAAGAAAGATTTAAACTATCATTATACAATTTTGAAATTACTTTTGATAGTTTATTGATATCTAACCGGTACTTATGGTAAATTTATTTTGTGTATAACAATTGTATGAAACCATCATTCTTAAAGAAAACGCAGGCTTTTGGTAAAAGAAAGTAAGGCACTTTAACTGTTGTCAAATTTAATTTTGGGTTTCCCAATTCACTGAAAAGATATTTCCGTTGATAACGAAAATTGATCCAATCAAAATCGGTTGAGGAAAAAATACGTATAGAATCTTTAAAAACAAGTCTATTCTCGTTGCCGACCGTCCTTCTATGTTCGACCTCTCAAGTATCTTGCCATTTTAAGTTCAACGGCTTGGCCTTCAGAATATATTATTCTTTTTGGCAGAGATGAATTTAAACCCATTTTCATAAGTCTTTGACACTTAAACTGGTTGTCCTTTACTTTTCACACATTTGAACTTTAAAGACACTGACATTAATCAACAGTAATATATAGTAGACTACTGTAATTTCCTTTCTATCTTTTCACTTTTTGTATGATACAGCAATAACTAGGCTATATAACATTAAAAAGGCTATGATATATTAAAATGTTACTAACTTGCTGTTGAATTAAACAAATAATAGAATTTATATAACATTAAAATAATATGGCCGACATAAAAAAATAATTTCTGACATGCACCCTTTTGCCATGAATTCAAAGATCTTACAAGATTGTTAAGATTGACGAAGGCCAATAAAGTTTCATCCATTGAGAACGTACCGAAGAGGAAGTCGTATAGAAACTTCCATTGGTCATCCATATTTTTAAACGTTTTTAATTCATAACAATATGCCACAAGCCCAATCCTAAAAAGTCGATCTGGTTATGGGCCTACCTAGATATAATTACGCACGCCGGCCGGGTTTTCAGTATAACAACAAATCTATACATTCAGTAGTTTATTATTTTCATGATGTCTGAGAGATGATTGCTGCACTTAATATCGTACAATTTGAACTAGTTTTCTGATCTTAATTGCGGTACCTTTCTTTATATTGTTAAAATCTTTGACCTCTTATCAGCAGTTTTGACTCGTTCGAACAGTGTAATTGATAATTTCAAAAGAGAAAATCTCAAAGTGTAATTGATCTTTTGATTATTTAAACAGACGCTTTTCGCGTCAGAGTTCGGACAAACATGTGATGATTGTTGAGCAGCAAAAGGAACAATTTTAGGCTTGATGTGTGTAAAAAAATGTTTGCATTTATTTTTCTCATGTTGTTGATTTCCAATTTTCCGTTCTTTGAAATTAAATTAATTAAATGGACTTCTGTACGACTTGGATAGCAACTCTAGTAAATGGACTTCTGTACGACTTGGATAGCAACTCTAGTTATAAAGATGAAATAGATAATCTATAAAACTTGCGTTGAGAAAGTAAAAACTTATAAAAATTTGGTATTTGATACCAAGGCTATTTCCGTATAATACGAAGAGGCGTAGAAATCATAATTGAATTTTTTACCTCTATGGAACATAGAGTATAAAATTCTTTAGACCGACTTTAAATTTCTCTTAGGCAAATTCTCTAGCCAAAAGGCTTTTTATTCCTAATTTGATTTCAATGAAATTCTCAGGTTAGATTTTAAGTATTTTAAACTAGGTAATAAACTATAATCGAGCAATTATTTTCAAGTATTAAAAAAGCTTATTTTCCGGAATTTTTGACAGAACTTTAGTTGTTTAGGCTACATGGTTTGACTAATGTAGTTGCTATGATCAGTTTATTTTCCCCCATCGCAGCTGAGTTGTCGATTTATGCTGAAAACAACATAACATAACCTTTTCTTGTTTATATTTGCTCGCCGTTATGTTACGTTTTTAAATAAAATTTAATTGATATTTTGACAGACATATTTGTTAAATTAAATAGATCAACACTGATGTTTACTTATTGAAGTTATAAATTATAGTCTACCAAAAGATAGGCATGTTGATGTGGAATGAATTGGTGTCGTACGGAATTATGCGATTAACTAATTTATGGGATACAACTAATATCTATTTGGGAGAAAGATTTAATTGAACAACTAATTAGAATGTGTTGTGCCATTGTAGCCTATGTCTCAGGTAACAAAATATGCATTAAGTGTTAAGTAAGCGTAATTCTACAATACTTACATTACTTGATTTTTATTAATTTGCAATCATGGATTTTAAATTGCATTGTTTTTTCGCTCTACAATCTATTTTTCTTTAATTTATAAGCATAATTATTATTAAGTTACTTGCTTATTTTGAGGTCTTAGCTAAAATCATAGTTTGTATGTATTTATTTGTAGGCTAGGCCTAGGATGTACGCCGGTTGACTTCGGACGGTTAGATGACGTTCCACTCTTCACATTCGAGGAGATGGAAACCTCCGTTCTCTCCTAAAGAGCAACAAGGCTCCTGACCCGGACGGATTCCCAGCGAGGCTTTAAAGAAAGTATTTTCAATTAATGCTGACTTGTTGAGAATATGTACAACGCCTGTTTGGTAGAAGGGGTGTTTCCGGCTCCCTGGAAAACCACCAGATTTGTACTCATCAGCAAGGGCAAAGGTGATCCCGAGCTGCCGTCGTCCCACAGGCCTTTTTGCATGTTGGACACGGCTGGGAAGCTGTCCAAGAAGCTGATCCGTTCCCGCCTGACGTCTGCCGTGGAAGCTGCCTGGTACTTATGCCTCCGTCAGTACGGCTTCAGAAAGGGACGGTCAACGATTGACGCTATCACCGAAGTCCAGAGAGCTGTGAAGAGAGCCGAGAGCCACAACCATTTCTCTCGCTGAGTAGTGCTTCTTGTTACGCTTATGTCAAGAATGCCTTTAACTCGGCGAGGTGGGTCGATATGCTGGATGCGCTTCGCAACACCTTTCGCGTTCCTGCATATCTGTTGCGACTCATCTTGTTGCGGATTATTTCCGCTCCCGAAGCCTGATTTACGACACAAGGGACGGAACGTGGACGATGGAAGTCACTTCTGGTGCCGCGCAAGATTCAATACTCGGCCAGGATCTCTGGAACGTTGCCTATGACAGCCTCCTGAGGTCGGAGATTGCCTGAGGAAACCACTTTGGTTGGGTACGCCGATGATGTCGCAGCTCTCATTGTTGCACGCAACGTTGAGCTGACCCAACTAAAGTTGAACCGAGTCATGCGTGTGGTCAACACATGGATGTCCGATCACGGTATCTCGCTTGCTCTCCGTAAGACGGAGATTGTGATCCTTACGAAGAAGAGGATGGTCACCGTCGTTCCGTTCCAAGTGGGAAGGGAGGTGGTCCAATCAACTCGTGCTGCTAAGTACTTCGGGATTATGGTGGACACCAAGTTAAGCTGGAGGGATCAGATATTCCGTACGGCGGACAAGGCCGCTAAGGTAGTCACGTACCTTAGTAGGCTGATGGCCAATGTCGGGGTTCCACGATTCGACAGAAGACGTCTGTTGATGTCCGCGGTTCAGTCCGTGCTTTTTTATGGAGCAGAGGTGTAGGCAGACGCTCTCGATAAAGAGTAGTACAGGTTGCGACTCGCCCGGGTTCAACGTCGAGCGGCACTCGGGATGTGTTCTGCCTACCGGACAGTGTCCGAGCCTGCCGTCCTGGTGGGGAGTTATCCCTGTCAAGCTCTTGGCAGGAGAGAAAAAGGCAATTTATCAGAGACAAGGCTTGATTAAAAGAACACGGCAAGAACAGAAGAGCGCTCCAGAACCTTCCAGCAGTGGGAACACAGCTGGGAGCACGACACCCGAGGACGATGGACTGCGCGACTTATCAAGCACGTCCAACCATGGGTGGAACGGCGGCCAATTCTTGACAATTCACGGCTATCTCGGTCGTACCTGAACCGGATGGGCAAGACCGGTTCACCAGACTGCATTTATTGCTCGGGCGTTCCCGACGATGCGGAACACACATTCTTCCGCTGCCCCCGTTGGGAAGGCCCCGCCTGAAGGCCACACAAATTTTTTGGTGCATTTTTGGTGGATTTCGGTCTGCCAAAAGATCTTGGAGGATGAGGGCAACTGGGATTGTTTATCACAGTTCGTCCGGGGCATCCTCCTGGAAAAGAAACCGATCTGGACGGCGAAGTGGCCCAGATCCCTTGATCGAGTGGCTGGATAAGGAGTGAGCCCCACGGGCATAAGCCAAATTTAGGCCTAGCCTGACGTAATGTAATAAACAACTCCAGGTTAGAATCCTAAAGAGTAGAGGCGAGGTTTTTTTAGTGGGTAAACCCGTTTTTAGGGGAGCCCCACACTACAGGCTTGCCACCTGTGTGCGTAATGAATTTTTCTCACCTCTCCCTCAAAAACAAAGCGTCACCTAATAACTCAAAAAGTGAGTAAAAAATTCTTGTACGGGACGGACATCGGAGCGTATTCCTAGTAATTAAAAAGTTGGAAATTATAGGCTACATCTATCTTCTTATTTCCATCAGGGTTTCGTCTGTTACGTCCCTTTTTCTCTCGACCTACTGAACCGATTTTAAGATTGAGGTGTCATTTTAAAGCTTAGGATATACCGCAGTGATGAATCGTAATTAATAAGGTCATATTGTTTCGGCTTCGCCCCCCTCGCCTTTGATTTATTTCTAGAGGGCCCTTTAAAATGTTGACCAACTTTTATTGCAAGTTCTTTAATGTGAATTGTAACTTAACAGCTGATTACCTTCAGATGAATTTTAAAAACCAGATAGTAAACAAAAATATATCTCTGTCACTTCATAATCAACATTCACGTACTGTAGGTGAGTTTCACTCATGCAGAATCATAAAATGCGCAATTTTGCGCACGGGCCACCTCGTCTACTATACTGTATATTTGTCACATACCATTCACTCATGTATCAAAGAATCTCCATAATCATAGGGTATAAAGGGTTGAAATTTAGAATGGACATTCCTCTTTGCTCAAAGATGCTGTCTAGGAAACAGTTTTACAAAATTCCTCCAGGTCTCCACCGCACAGGACATCGAAATGTCTATGTAATGTTACTCTTATGGCCAATTTTTAATAAAAATCAGGGAAAATACAGATAAGAATCTGAAAAACTATTGAATCTACGATGTTGAAATTTGGCATGGACATTCCTCTTTGCTCATAGGTACTCACTGAAACAGCTTTTTGCAAAATTCTCTCATTGCTCCGCCAAACAGAACTTCTATTTTGATCTAATGATACTCTTATGGAAAAATTTTAATATGAATCTAATAAGAAACAACGAATCTGAAAAACCAGATGACCTAAGTGATTGACATTTATTTAGAATGGCAGATCCAATTTGCCCATATGTGCTCAATAAGAAACTCTTTTGGAAAGCTCCTTCAGGGCTCCCACCCACAAAACTTTTCACACCGGAAGTTACTTTGGGGCCTACGGAATTGAAATTTGGCATGGACTTTCCTCTTTGCCCATCGGTGCTCAATAAGAAACACTTTTGAAAAATTCCTTCAGGGCTCCGTCCCACTGGTCTTCGAACTTAAATATATTGTTATCCTTATTACTAATAAATACGAATTAAGAAAACAGCGAATTTTAAAAACTTTATAGGGCCTGCGAGTGTGAAATATGTAGTGATGTATTTTGTCATAGACTTTAAAAAAGTGTTTTGCGCATTTTCTTTAGGGCTCCGCTCCACAGAACCTCAAAATTACAAAAAAGCCTACGGGATTGCAATTTGTCATATGATGGACGTTTATTCTTGCTAATAGATGCTCTTTAAAAACGGGTTTGAATATATCGTTTTTGAAGTCCTTTAGGGCCCCGCCTCACAGGACTTCAAAATTAGTCTATATAAGGTCTAGGCCTAAAAGATGAAATTTGACATGAACGTCCCTCTTTGCTCATAAGTACTCAATAATAAACAGGTTTGCAAATGTATAGTTTTTCGATGTCCTTTAAGGCTCCGCCACACAGGACTTGAAAAATACTCTGGGGCCTACGGGGTTAAAATTTGACATGGACGTTCTTCTTAGCTCATAGGTAGGCCTACTCACAAAGAAAAGGTTTTGCAAATATTATTTTTGGAGTTCTGTAGGGCGTTGCCCCACAGAACTTCAAAAGTACTTTAGGGCCTAAAGGGTTAAAATTTGACATGGACGTTCCTCTTTGTTCTTAGTTATTGGTACTCATTAAGAAACGGTTTAAATATAGTTTTTGAAGTCCGTTGGGGCTCCGCCTCACAGGAAAAATGGATTTCACTGGAAAAAGGCTTGGATTTCGCCTTACACGGTGAAATTTAACGTGGACGTTTCTCTTTGCTCATATATGCTCTCTAAGAAACGGTCTTGCAAATATAGTTTTTGAAGTCTTCTAGGGCTCTGCCCTATAGGACTTCATGATGCCAATAGGGTTTCGGGGGTTGAAATTTGACATGGTCGTTCCTCTTTTCTCATAGGTGCTTTTTAAGGAGAGTTTTTTTTTCAAAATTCCTTCAGGGCAACAAACCGGCTCACACTATTTCAATGTTTTAAAGAAGATTTCTTTGCTCTTTAAAGAGATTTTACTACCTATAAAAAAATTAAATCACGGGTGAAGCCGTGGCGGGCAACAACTAGTTTATAATAGAATGGAAAACTTATTTTAGGCGTATAACACTATTTTTATGCTTCGACTGCAATGCAATATTGATAGTATATAGCAATTTATAGCAATAGAAATTCTATGGTCTGTCAAAAGTTTGTAGATTTTTTTATAAATTGCCTTTAAAATAAGAAACCATCAAACCATTGAGCGCCTATCACTCCATGTCATATTCGAGGATATAATTCTATCAAATCCCATAGACTTTTAACGGGATTCTATATTTCAAGTTTATTATATTTTTATTTCTTATGGAGGTTAGATATGCATACGCATGGTACGGACAGAGATTCCAGAAGGAGGTCCAAAATAGAAATTTCTCCGAACAGATTACTCAACAGTCATTCATGCCCTTGAACTTGAACGGGTTTCTTGGAAATTCCCAGCGCATCCGCCCATCAGTTACTCTCGTTTTCGTCGGATCAGATGACACCTAATCCCCTGCTGAAATTCTCGTAGGAAGGTAGTCAACAGGGCTTACAGGAATCATGACGCAACGGTCAGTTCTGAACCAGACCTTGAACTTGGGCGGATTCGTGGAAACTCCCACTACTCCGCCATTCACGGCTAGCCCGTTGACGGCCGAGCGTGCGCCATTCTCCGCAATTTAGGACCGCTACTCTCCGCGGCTTGCTCGTAAAACTAAACAGCCCGGAGTAGTTTTACTACTAGATTCATTCAGAAGCCTCTAATAGTTCAGGTTTTGATTCAAAGATAGAAGGAATCCTTAAATTTCCTCATGCTTAAACGTTTTGTGTCCATTTAATGCAGTTCACAGTCCTTTGAAAACTTATGGTTCATTATTTTTCGGGATCACTGATCTATTTTCAATGAAACCTCCTTCAATAAGATTTTGAAATTTTTTATACTTTGCTTAAAAAACTGCAGCCATATAAACTTGTGAGCACACATTAAAGACTTCAGCGATCGTCGCTGATGACAAAATGAAATATTTTACGATACGATTGTTTTGACGCTCTTTGGAGAGAGTAAGTTTCATAGATACAGTCAAAATTTGATTTGAATTAGTCTATTCTTGTCTGAGAACGTTGTGAGTTGTTTACACTTGCCCTTCTTCTATATCATAATACCAACAGTAACCATTCAAGCGCGTAAGTGGTACAAGGTCAGAATAGTGAATAAAGTTATTTTCTTAATATTTTCTGCAAACTATGCATAGCTGAATAACTGACTGACGAAAGTTCTAGGATAAGAGGAGGAGCTAAATGAAGGATAATTGAAACTTGTCGTTCTTGAATAACTTCGTATTCAACCGATGACATTTACTGCATATTGAACACTCTTCTATTTAACTAGTCACATTTCTACTTTACACCACTGGATCACATTGTGCAATAGTCCTACAGAGATCGTTGACTCATCCTCTCCACCCTCCTCCTCCTCCTCCTCCTCTCATGGCGCCTCTCGCAGCCTCCCGACATGACTCATTACGTAAGCCAAGGGTCGATGTCGGGGCCTTGGGACGTCCCATCAAGGCCGGCAACAAATCATCATTGTTTTGCACTCTCGGAATGTTTGAGATATCGTTCCAAGAATAGCCCCAGTAATGAATTAGAATTCCAGCCAGTACCAGATTTGTAAACACCAACTCCGGGGTGGCGAGATTATAATGGAAATGGAGGGCATTACCAAATTGTTTGTCTTTAGAGACTGTTGAGCCGGTGGCTTTTATGGAATGCTTGAACATTAGCATATCGTATTCAAGGTTACGGGTTGAACGGTATGAAGGTCGTCTGTTTCTTTTTTGTTTGCAACTTTGTATGGGTTGTCAGATGGAAGAAATTTATAACACTGCTAAATTGGTAGCCGTCTGGAATCCAAAAACAAAACCTCTCCAAACATTCCTCTGTTATTTTTATAGTTATTATTCATGTCTGACAGCGGAAAAATGACACCTGAGATTTCTCA
This sequence comes from Neoaliturus tenellus, assembly GCA_030545055.2. Classification (NCBI taxonomy): domain Eukaryota; kingdom Metazoa; phylum Arthropoda; class Insecta; order Hemiptera; family Cicadellidae; genus Neoaliturus; species Neoaliturus tenellus. Next base: position 85,466,352 of record CM061535.1, read on the forward strand.
GGCCACGAGTGCCCAAGAGATTGACAGCGCACAGAACAGCAGGCTTGGTCGATAAATAAGTTAGAGAGAAGAGTTCATAATTTAGATGGAGCTTAGTATTATCTTTGACTATATACACTAACGTGAATAGGCTTCTCATAGCATAGGGGTATTTGAAACCTATTTACGGTGGTGCGATCGTCTGCGGCGTACATGAAGTACAAGTGACATAGGTAAATCAGTATTACCATCACTCTTCTTAGCCAAGGATAAAACCTTTTGTACCTAAGGGTTGTGTTTATGTTGCGGTAAAGTGTGTTTTTAGGACTGCAAATCCAGCTGATTAATTACAACATCGATTGCAAAGGCACTAGGGCGGCGTACACGAGGTCGTTCATCATTTGCGCACTTTTTAATCCTTCTGTAAAATATTTCGAAGGGTCGCCTAATCCCCTTGCATCATTTGCGCACTCTCCCGTCCAGGTAGCCTCAGCCTGCCGACAACAATTCGCAAACAGTCGTCCCCCACACATACCACTGGACGGCAACACATGTGTATCGCACATTCATGAATAATTTAAGTTTGTAATGTATAAACCTTTTTTATAATACATCGAGTGTTTACTTATTTTACTTTCAATGGTTGGTGAGGATTGTATTACTGTAATTGCTCAGGCTGAAATGTTTTGTACGAATTGATTCTATGGTAATTTGCCTCTATTCTAACTGTAGATAGCAGCCTCTCCTATACTAACTCCTCAGAATAAAACCACTCATAAAATTTAATGTTGCAATAGAAACAAACTACAAATGGTAAACATGAAATCCAAGTGTTAATGTACGAGTCAAGGCTGTATTGTGTCCGATTATTTGCCATTATTTCTGTTCTGTTGAATATTGTTTTGCTAATTTTTAAACTTATATCTCTTATGCCAAACACGTTTAATCATTCAAAAGACCATTTGAACACGGACATGAGTTTTCAATAACTTTGTAAATAAAAATAATGCCGCTTCCACCATCCTGCGATGCGCAAACGATGCATATAACTGAGAGCCCCCTGGAGCTCGATGCGCAAAACAAGCATCGCTTCTACCTGGCTCTCCGCATGATGCGCAAATGATGCACGCCCGTACACGAACATTCCAAATTTCGGTATCAAAAAATGCATTGGTTGAGAAGTCTATTCACGTAGTCTATAAAGTAAATAATATTATGTACTGAGGCATTTTTATTATACCTTCATAGCTTAAATTTGGAGTATATTAGTGAAGTTAATGAGATAATTTATACACTTCAAGGTATTTTATAGTTTTGTAAACATCTTTTGAACGAAAATAAAAACGTTATTGGTAGATATTACTATTAAACACATTTAAGTTGAATTTAATTTCAAACTATTGACCGGTAATTTTTGTGAGTAGGGTTTTAATTTAAAAAGCCTCCGATGAAGTTTGCAGCAACAGTAGGTATACAAACAAGGAATCTAAAATAAATAAAGAGTCTTTATTTTAGATTCATTGAGTATAAACAGTTCATTATTAATTTAGTTGCTAAGTGACCGCTTCAAATACTAATTCTTTCTCAATGTTTAAATTTAAATTGGTTTACTATGTCTGGACTTCGGTAGATGGAAAATCTATCACTACTCTATTAATATCTTAAACTCTCCTCTGAGATAGCGCCATCAGCACTTGAGAAAACGATTTCCCAATTTGTTTGGCACAAGGTAGCCGAGCACCGACCAAGAGAGTGGGCTACAATATATCCGTAGCTGAAAGAGCAACCCTGAAGAGGACTAGAGCTATCATATTAGTTGAGCTGATACAAACGCAGTGAGATCTTGGGGAGCTTCTTCACTTCTGATGATCTTCGGGGTTTCGTGAGACTTTCAACTATTTCATATAGATAGAGTAGGGCCGTGCAATCTAGTCTAGTCGACAGTAGCTTAATAATATAAACTATGGTATAACTTCTCATAGTTATCAAGTAATAGGAATATACTATAAGTTTTCTACTTTTCCACGCCTTGAGAATGTAGGTTGGTCGATGGAGAATTCTGGATTCTCGCGTTTTCTCTCCCATGGATTAGCCTTGACGAAAGAAATCCTTTTAACATCCTAATGTTTCCTTAGCTCCGTTAGGTTTCTAGATCTCAACTATCCCAGACAATAAATTGCCTAATATATATAGAAAAAAAACTAATAGTAAAATTTCTTTATTTATTGACAAACCCTTATTTCTTCTACACTTTCCTCAAACATTATTCTACAGACATTCCCTTGAGGAGTTATTGTGATGCGTTCTCCCTCATTTTTAAGGTGTTTATATCTTTCATTTAAAAATCGTAATTAATCTTTCTTAACTTGCATTACAGTAGTCATGCACATTTTGTTTAGCTAATTGAGTAAGGCTAATATAGTTGCAGCATATGTATCACTGATATTGATTGTTTAGTTAAATATTGATGTTAAACAAATTTTCCATGAAAAGGTACTTAAAATCACTCTTAATCATTTGAAATCTTATATACCAATATTTTTCAATGATAATGTAAGAACACGATATTTCCAAATATTTGGTAGAACATGTTTGTATCCTTTATCTTAGGTTGTACAATTTTTAAATATTGCACGATCATGTAGGGTTAAACTACCCATTTTCTCACATAAATTACTTAAAAAAGAAGTAAGTCATTTATAATTATGTAATAGGGTAAAATCACGCCTCTTCAAGCTAGTTTTCAACCTTTCTCTTTAATTTGTTTATTGCTCCAATGATACAATGTTCTTCAATTGTACTGAAGGTTTTCTAAAAGGTGATAACAATAGTTGACAGTCGCCATGTTACTCCCAATCAAAAACTAATTGTTAATTGTTTTCAATTATAATGCACTTCAATTACAATAAAGTTAAATTATCTTTATTGCTGACAGGACAAGCATAACTATCTATATATTAATAAGCAAGCATGTTTCGTTTCCCCCTTTTTCTCAGCTCGTGTGCATCGTAGAAGAAATACCGCATAAGAAAAGCGCATACCGTTAGAAACGTATAATCCTGTAGATGAGCAGAATCACATTCTAATTCACATCGGACTCCAGGGCTACGCCCCACAGGGTTTCAAAGTTCCAATGTTAATCTTATGGAGGAAGGAGTATTGAATGAATCATTGGACAGCTGTTGTAAAAACAACTGCTAGAAAAACAGGAAGAACAGATATTTTAGTTCTAAAATATTTTTAAGCTTCTTGGGTCCAGATAAACAGAAATTTTTATCGAATTTCGATTAGGAGGCGATCTCTAGTCCACATTATTCTTCTCCGTCTTTTAATTTGAACTTATTTATAGAGGAACTATCCTCGCTGTAGATATTTCCTTATCTCGTCTCCCCCGCATGACCTCCTGGTAGCCCCCGGCCGCCGCCTCGGACCGTTATCCTCGTCACCCGGGTATGACCGAATTACGGCCACATGGAGCATCACCTGGGGCCGATTTCTCCCATTGTCGGCCAGTATGATCGTCCGGAGGTTTCTCCTTAATGGATAACCTACTGACTCCTGGGTGACCGGTGAGGCCACGTGCCGTCGACTCCGCCCCCCGGGACGATGCTCGGGGGTCGCCATGGAGGTATATAGACCGACTAACCACGGGGGAACACTTTCTAGGTCCTGAAGGCCTGAGAGATGCCCTTACAAACGTCTGTGATTGGATTTTCCTCAATTTTATGGTATAGGCTAAAGGTTATATTTGGACTTTAGTTTAAGAGGTGACGGGTTTTATTCTTGGGCCAGAACAATTTGATGGGTTCACTAAAAGCAACGAACGAACACATGGTACAATAGTACAACCATAGATGAAATAGACGACACACTGAATTTCATCTATGATAGGCCTACAACTCTTAAGTAAAAATCCCCCTTGCGTATAGACAGTACGAAAAACCTTGTATTGGATGTACCCACATGTTAGAGACGACGAAAGGGGAAAATATAGTTGCCACAGTTATGTTAGTAACAAAATATCAACGAAATGTAAAAACTGTTATTAAAAGCCGTTTATTTCAAATTGTGCTTCTCCAACTGCGCTTTCGGTATTTGTATTTATGTGCATAGAAGATAAAACCATACTCAAAATAAAATTGGACAAAACATATTTCTATTTTAGTTTATAAAATATTATTATATGCTGTATGTGGTTTAAAAGATATAATATATACATGTTTTACCATTAACAAAGGGATTTGAAATCGTTTAAGCAGTTTCCCTTCTATGATACAAAACTTACCAAGTATACAGACATATACAGCATTAAAAAACTATTAGAAACTTGAAAGCTATGATAAACATTAATTTAAAATAAAATAAAACATAAGGGACATAAATCTATATTAATAATATGCCATGTTTGGAATAATTATTTTTAAATTCTTCGAATAAGATTTTATTGTAGCTGTTTATTGTATCTCAAGAAAAAATTGTTTAGATTCTCTTGTGCTATTGCAAATAAGGATCTTAAATCCATGATATTAGATACAAATACTTTCCTTTGATCCATTTTAAGAGGTAATTTTCATATGTTTGTCAGTTTGATTACTAATACAGGAGTTACAAAGAGATTGGCTCGATACCTGCTTATGGAGACTTCAACGGCGGTACTGATTGAAGCTTCGAATGTAGCCTATCGTTTTAACGAGCCAAAATTTTTATTCCTTTTATGCCATCCTTAATGTTATTGAAATATCCTTTAAGTGAGAGTATAATATGTTAAATATTTAAAAAAAAAATCGCTTCTTTATTATTTGGCTGTTACCTGAGGAACTACTATAGATCAATTAAATTTATTAATGGAACTGGGTTAAATAGTAAAGAGCAATTCTAGCTTTATATTTGAAATTATTGAGGGTTATAAATATGTCGTACGGCTAGTTTCTTTTGAGTAAAATGCCGTCCCACGCAATAATTATAATTTAAGGCGATTGATTATATGTCTCAAATTTCAAATGATTCCTAAATAATAAAAAAAACGGGCAATTGTATTTCCTTGTTAATTTATTTCATTCACGCTGTATAATATTAAAAAGACGCTCATTATGATACGGTGACAACTGTTGTGTATGTTTGATATGCCCAAAGTGGTACAACCGCCTGTCAGTTAGTATATGTAAAACCTTTCCGAACAGAGAAGTTGCCCGTTCAAGTTTCCTAATACGACACACGGTTAACCACTCACATGGACGCCTATCTTTTGGAACACTTCTTTAATTTATCCCATCCTCTTGTTATTTTTGATTACCTTTAAATATTAAACGTTGAAAGTAGTGATCCAACTAGAAATTACACTTGTAAGCTCTAGATTTTACAACTTTCAAACATCATGGACTTGCAGTCCATGAAATTGACAATCTCTAGTTTGAACACGACCACTCATAGAGGTAATTTTTGCAGCCCTCGGAAAATTATGTTTAAAATGAAAATTTATCAAATAAATTATAATATAAACGCTTCTTCTACAAAAGAATGCAATACAAATGTTGACAAGAACATCATCATAACTCGAGGTCTACATCCGAATACTTTTTTATCGTAAATTGTTATAATCCCAGCAAGTCATATTTCAGAAATGTTTTCACTGTCAAAATATAGAAGTTCTCATGCCAATCCGTTGAAAGATTTGTCCCAAAGTAAATGGACACCATAACACCAAGAAGCTAAAGCAATTGTGATAAGCACACTGGTTAAAGATTTCCTTCCTATTACCCTGATCATAAAGAAAATCGTTTAGCAGCAAAGCATAAAGGAATCCAGACGCCTACCCAACTTTGACCATAGCCTTTTACTTTACCATGCCTTCGGTGCGGTATAGGTGTGATTTTTTGGGAGGGAATCTTTTCTTTTTGCCGTTCCAGCCTCATTCATAAAACTTAAATTGAACAATGGACAAAAACTAATGGAGGAATCCCGTCTACTCACCGTAGCCCTTCATGGTCCCATTAGTCAGGTACAAGTCAGCTCTCCTGCCGACCTCTTCCTTGGCCAGCACTTCCCAGATGACCCACGGATCTCTGCCCTTACACAACCCTTATCATAACCCATATCCGTCTACTCACCGTAGCCCTTCATGATCCCATGAGTCAGGTACAGGTCGGCCCTCCCGCTGAGCTCCTCCTTGGCCAGCGCCTCCCGGATGACTCATAGATCCCTACCCGTACACAACCTTTGTCGCAACCTTGTCGCAACCTTGTCACAACCCTTGTCGCAACCCTTGTCATAACCCTTAACATAACCCTTATCCGTCAATCTGTCTACTCACCATAGCCCTTCATGATCCCATGAGTCAGGTACAGGTCGGCCCTCCCGCTGAGCTCCTCCTTGGCCAGCGCCTCCCGGATGACCCTCGGGTCCGTCAGCACGACGGCCAGCACCCTCCCCAGCCGGATGCTGTACACCGGGCCGTGCCGCTCCCCCAGGCGGGTCAGGCTAAGGTATGGCTCCGTGGGCGAGATCCGCAGCAGAGACCCCAGCACGGGCAGACCCCAGGGCCCCGGGGGGAGGTCCCGCTGGTCCCAGAGGAACCGGAGGATCAGGTAGACCCCCAGGGCGGCGACCACGGCGAGGAGAATCGGCAGCATTGTGTCTGCAACATTGATAATTTTAAGTTAGGGGAATATAGTTTTTGTTCTTTACTCTTATGATTAAAATAGAACTAGAAATATTTAACAGGAAAATTACAATTGTTATATTTCATCACTTGTGGCAAGTAAGGCTTTACAAGGTCAAGTTTTTAAGATCAAATCTCCAGCTGATGACGCAAAGTGACGCGAAATACAATTTAGGACCCTGTAAAGAACTATTTTTTTTCATTGTACAGCTCAGTGTATTTAACTAACTGCATAAAAACAAAGATACTTTGTACAATACTCACAATTAAACAATCCATCTTGCAGTTTTATTATATTGTTAAAGTGAAAAGCTCTACAACATCTAATTCTTTTTCTCGCTTGGGCGTAAAAGAATTATTACTTTAATTTTGCAATGATTGCATTTAAAATAGCTGTTTTTTTTTTAGATGTGTATGATAGAATTAAGTAGTGTATCGCTTTTCTAAATAGGATATACCAACTTATATTGTAATTGATTTGAACTCAAATCAAGCTCAAAGCATTATCATTCGTCTATCTAGGGCCTGTATGGTATACGTGCGTGTAAAGGCAGCGGCTCTCCACTACCCTCAAAGATATGACCATGAACCAAAACAGAAATTTTAAAAAATTTACGATATTCTTCCATTCTATGAATCTTACAATCAATTAGCCTTCCTCTTTAATTAGCCAAATAAAAAAAAACTTCCATAGGTGGATTGTCATTGTGTGTAGCTTGTAACTTTACAACACCAGTCCAAGTTAGTTGGGTAACCGACCAATGCTCCCCAAAAAGAAGCCGAAGAGGGCGTAGACCCCGTCTGATCCGAAGTTACGCAAACCGAATTAACACGTGTTTCATAATATGAACCCGGTGCAATCGGCTCCCATAACAGGGCCGGCGGCCGCGACAGCGACAATGGGCTACGAGGCGACAACGCGCGACAAAGCGACAAAGCTACTTACGAGGGACACGTGACAGTGAAAGTGGGGTCGATGAACCTTCGCTCGGACTGCGGCCTTTCTCCACAGTCCTCCTCGGCTCCTAACCGGAGGAACGAGGAAAACTACCGAGGCTACTTTCCCTGGGGTTCGGCTGTAGATTGGTCATTTCGGGTTAATTGATGGTCTCGACTAAAAAGTCATTCGATGGTTGTACAGAAAGTAACGAAGCAACACACCGCATGTGACCCATCCTTCACGTTCTGTGTTCACCTTGAAATACTCGTAGATAGTACAGATGTCACACGACATCGGACAGTTGTAGGACTAAACAGTGGTTTGGAAATGGTGAAAAATGTTGGAGAGAAGATTAAAGAGTTGAAAGTTTTATTTTAAGATAAGAATTTAACTGATTAGGGTTTCCGAGTGGTAGTCTTTTGGGGGTATTTGATAAAACCTCTATGACAAGAACTGCAATGAATGATATAATGTATATCAATCACAAAAAAAGAGTTTTGGTCCTTACTTGACAAGAAATCACTTGTGGTGTAGATAAGGAAAATTTATATGTAACTCCAGATAAGAGAGAATTGGAATCATTTTGAAGTTTTAGAAATTGTTACAAATACAATACATTAATTACTTCCTTAAATTAGATTACGCAAAGCTAAAAAATAAAAATGTCATAATTCTTTGCGTTTCAAAATTATATTGTGAATGTAACTTTTTTTAATCTTTGTTTTTGAACTAACGGAATGGATTAATTATTACTATTCAAATATTTCTTATAAATAAAGTTGCTTTGAAACTGAGACAGGACTTTCCACCACCTCATTTTTCCATTTAAAGCAAAATAATCACATTATTTCTGAAATATATTGGTTATAAACTTGAAATAGGTGGAGCTTGATTTCTCTTCGGTTGACGTAGTGACGGTGTCCTCCTATTTGCGGACAGTCCTATTTGCGGACAGTCCAGTTTGCGGACATGTCTGGTTTTACGAGGGGGGTAAACAAGGCCCTTGGGGTGGGAGGATTCCAGTTTGCGGACAGGTCTCGGTTCATGATGTAAATTTTTCCCCTTCTGAGATTGCCAAACCACTTACATATTTTTATTAGGTTAGGTTAGGTTAGGTTAGGTTAGGTTAGGTTTGGTTAGGTTAGGTTAGGTTAGGTTAGGACGAATTTTCTTGATAAAGAGAAACTAAGAAAATTAAAGATTGTACTGTATATACATTTAAGTAACTTTAGCACTTACTAGTAACAATTATTAAATTTGTTTTTTTCTTTTTCCTTTTTGTTAATTTTTTCAATATGCGTCATGTAAACAACAAGAAATACAAATAATAATAACACCTACAGCGTGCGTTTACTACATTCTTCCTTGGGTAAATGGTTTTTATGACAGGTTTAAAATATGTGTCCGCAAACTGGACAAATCTAATTAGTGCATTCCACTACATTTTTGGGTTGTCCGCAATCTGGAAGGTTTTTCCCTTGTCCGCAATCTGGACTGTTCGCAAATAAGACGTAACCGTAGTGACTTGCCAATAGAACAATTTTGTATCCAGGTCAAAATCGGCAATACTTTGAAATTCTAACTCTACTAAAAACCCCACTTTTACTCATATCGGTTATTTTCCACAGGTACTTTTCTTAAATCAATAAGGTCAGGATTAGCACTTCAAGGAATTTCCACTCGACCAAGCGACCGATAAATATGACCAGGTGATTATGGTGATTTGAAGAGAACCCGATAACAGTAATCAGCTGGGCGATAATGACTGATCAGCTGATAATCACTGTAATCAACGTAACAGCTGATCCTGTTTCGCCGTCAGCTGATGTCAATTTTGCAAGTTGGTGATCCATTATAGCCCATGAAATATAATTCAATTATTGATGTATTGGGTGTTGTTGTTATTTACTATTCTAGGACTGCGGCTATGTTACGTGTACGTGGGAAGGATTACAAACTAACGAATTTTTAACGTTTCGTTTATAACCCAAGCATAGACTAATATATTGACTATGCAGAAAAATTTATAATTTATTATTGAATTTAAGTTGGGTAAGATTAATTCTCGGTATGAGGGACGATCTTAGAATAAAAAGAAATCAATTTTTTAATTTAAGAAAAAATAATAACCACCCAGTATTTTTGTTTTGTAGTCCTAATGAGCCAAAAGCTTCGTTCGTCAATACAAGTTTGTATATTTGTGAACTAGCCTTTCCCTGAGCATTACTTCAAATTCAGAATAAAAGTATGATAGAAAATAAGCGGGGGCTGGTTACAGTTTTTCTTCGTGAGTCAATAGTTAGACATATTTAGTACATATCTGCATAATAAATTAAAAGATGATGGCCGGGGGGGAGGCCAGCATTTGCTCGGTAAACTTAAAAGACTTTACTTTGGAAATGTAATTTCCACTGTTTATTTCTACAGTCATCGTCTAATTTTTATCTAATTTAGTACGGTACCTACAAAAAGTGTCCTCGAATTTTTAGCAGGGCCTTTGGATTAAACCATTATATAGGGGAGAGTTGGGTAATCGTGCGCGGCGGGTAAAGGTGTGCATCGTAGTTTCTTATGAATGAAATAAGTTTAAAAGCTCCAGTATGTGCTGCAGCCTAGCGGGGGACTCAACAACTAATACCCGACCTCGTGGTTTTCGATAGGCCTACTGAAATTTTTGAGGTTATGAGAGGCCAAAATCTAAAAGTCGTGTGTGTCATGTTATTTTTGCGCCTCAGAAAATAGTAATGTTAGGGCAGATCTTTAGATAACTTAATACTTATTTAGTATTACAATTAATGGTAGTCTTGGCTTTATCGTTTGAACCAATTAATTTATGGTTTCATCCCTTCTTAAGATAGTGAGAAAATAAAATACTTTCAAATGCAATATCGGGTAATGGTGCGCGGCAGTGGGCACCATGTAGTTATAGGTAAGAAAAAAAAATTACTTCCCCTTTTCAAATTCTTGTTTACAGATGCTCATAAACTGTTCGTCCTGGAGTCATGCAGACAGCTCAGGTGCAGCCAAAGCAGAAAATTAGCATACGTGTGTTAATTTTGCATTAACCCTTGAACAATTTTGTAATTTTAATCAAAACTTTTGTTAAGTGTATTGTAAAGCTCAAATAAAGTATTGTTTAGCTTTAAGACATTCCATATGTTATATTGATATTGGATTTATATTAATGAAACACATTTATTCTAATTATTTCAACCCATACGTCCCTGCGCACCATTACCCACCCCCATGCGCAAAATAACCCGATGGGTAGGAAAATCGTGCGCAAGTGCATATTCTTATATAATGGTGTATATTTAATCAATGTTAATATATATGATAATGATAATTTTTTATAAGAAACTACATTAAATACCAAAGAGTTTAACACATGTATTAGTAGTTTTTGCCCGCATATTTCCTGGGAAGAATTTTTTTTCCCTTAGGTGCACACCATTACCCTTCTTTCCCCTACCCAAATCCAAACTAGTGCGGGGTGTCTGGTAGCTGGTATGAGAGTAGAAAATTAGTATTTTTGCTTTATGAAAAGTTGCTGATGTACAAACCTGGTTTGTCGGAAATAATTAAGAAAAATATGCGGCAAAGATCTTTTAGACCCATTTCATAAAGCACACAATCCACCTAGATCAAAAAGTCGTAAATGTAATGGGGAAGAACAATAGAACTCTTAGATCTTTAAAGATCAATAATGTTTTGTTCTGCTATTTTACACTAAAAAGGGGATTGCCGAATGTAACGATTTCTATTACGGTACGTTGGGGGACCTTTTTTTGCGGATGTCAAAATCATTTAAGAAGTATTATAAAATCAAGATGTCCTAAGAAAGATTATATTTCCCCTCGTTATTTCCAGTTATACGATTGAGTGCGTCCCACGGTAAAATTCCCAAACATCAGTAATTAAATTATTATTTAGAGGACGACGGAGAGTCCTTAGCCAGCATCTCATTAGTGCTTGGACTCTCAGTCCTCCTCAGAAAGCAGGTACAATCCCCAGGTGGCCATCAGGGGGTGAGCCCGACACCGACAATCCATGCCACCTGAAACAACGGTCACTTGATACATCTTGCATCGCAAAGCGGTCCTTCACTTTCTATGCATAATCCAACCTCTCCAAATGAGCACAAAAGACATGTGTGAGTGCGGTCACTCAGTCGTACTGTTAAGTGCATACTAAACTCTTAAATCCAGTGGGAAGTGGGATAGACCAAATGTTTTGAAACGTACACAGTTGCAAACAAGAATATTTGACGATTCTAATGGTATGATTTTGTCACCCGTTGTGGGACGGGTGATCATTTGTAGGCGCGGTGGGCCCGGGCGGCTGTTACCAAAACCTCTGTGTTGACACCGGCGCGGACGTCCCATGACTGGCAATGGGACGGCGGGACGGCGACCTTGCGAGAGTGAGAGTGTGGGGAGTGGCGGTCAACGCCGCGGGAGCGCGCCACCTCACGGTACATGACTCTCGCTAACTCAAAGTCCTCGAATGATTTTCAATCCTCTTGGAAACCCCTGCCTAAGTTGAATAAGAACGATCCATAGCTCAAAATAATGTTATGGTTATACTTTACCTCTGTGAGTCGAAGAGACTCCATAAACTACCTTTATAACTCGAAGTTCCGTACATAAATTGATTTAAATTTCCATTTTACCGCCACAAATCGAATTTGCCTCTATATCTCGAAGTTTTCTCTACAACCTCTGCTGTAAGTCAATACCCTGGCGCACACGTCAAAAGTCAGTGGTAGGCCTACATTTTTAGTGTCTATCTGATCTGTGCTCTTACTATACTGTGTACCTTACCAATGTCGAATTTAATAAAAAAAATTATCTTTGTGCCTCGAAAAATTTCTACGTCGAACCATATAAGTAACTTGAAGAAAAATGGTAGTGTCCTATGGATTTCGAGTTAGGGAAGAGCATGGGGAAGGTCGACCGTAATAAAATTTTCTTAGGAAAGGTAAAGCTATTGGCAGTACTAGGATGAAAAGACCCGGAACTGCCATATAAGTACATAACATGACCGCTTAGACACTTTTAAGGAGCCGTTAAAGTTTATTCAATGAAGCGCTCGCAGTATATTATTGTTTTGTCTGAAATTTTATATACAAACCCTATTTTCTGTAAACTGCTAGTCAGACAAACAAATCGGGAAATCTTACCCTCTTTCATGACAAAATCTCGGGCTTTCGGTAATGAGAGGTCACTACCGTAGTTTGCCATCTAGAGAAATCAGTTGAACGCAATGAGACAAATATTTGGATCCTTTTCAAATATGTCAAGTTAAGTGATCAATATTATCGTATATTCACCCCAAAGAATATCTTAATTTTAAGGCAATCCTAATACAAGAAGATTTCTAAAATTCAGTCTTCGGTTTTGGTAAGTAGAGAGCATGTTGTTTTTAATTGAAATATCCAATTTCCGTTTTTTGAGCGTGTCGTATTTATAAATAATTTTCAACATGGGGTACAGCGAATTTTAATTACCACCGCATAGGTGTGACGAAGAACACACATTTCTGTAGAATAATTTTCCAGAACAATCTTAGTACAGGGGTTACTCCTGATCTTCACAAATCCTTATGTGATTTTTATTATACTAGCTTCTCAAAGCAATTCCGGATGCTACTAAACCGGCACTAATTCCGGATGCTACCGGTGCTTTAATTCGTCTTTGGTAATGTATAGGAGTAGAATGAAAATGCATCGTACATAATTGGTGCATTGTTGCTTATTAATAGTTTAAACAGTTACACAATTAATGCAGTGACTTCGTGTATACTCAAGAAATCTAAAATAAATAAAGACAAGGTAGGGGTCAAAACATGAACGCTCTCTATGCACCAGATGTTCTTTTGCACCTACGACATCATCATAATCATTACCAGTATTAGTAAATGGAAACGTCATAGGTGCAAAAGAACACCTGCTGCATAGAGGGTGTTGCATCTTTGACCCCTACCTTCTCTTTAATTTAATTTAGATTCCTTGGTGTATACTTGACTTCAAAAGTCATGTGATTTCATCCTGAATTCAAATGTCTTTTAACATGATCGTGGTAGAAACATTACGCAAATAACAAAAGCCTGAGCAAGTTTAGTTGACGTGGAAAACAGAAAGCCCAGAGCATCTAAGTTTGAGCGGAAAACCTGGAAAGTAGAAAACTGTTTACTGACGCTTGGGCGAGCTTTCTAGAGTACTGTAATTGCAGAACAAACAGCCCCAAGCTGCCACTTTCTAAAAGAGACTAATTTAGAAGAACATTTCTGGCTTTCTGTACACACGAGATATTAAAACTAGTACGTTAAAATATTAAATGCATAATATTTTAGACTGACTTTTAGCTGAAAAAAAATTGATTTTATAAAAAAGGTAAATTTTTTTATAAGTTGTGCTTTGTGTAAGCAAAAGTAGAAAGTAGGATTTTAAAATTACTTTGGTTGGTAGAACAGTTGTTTTGTCGACCTGACCAACCCAAAAGAAGAAGTCAAAGGCATTAAGACAACCAGCATAATTTATTTTGTTCCCTGAACGTATGAATAAATTTACAGTATGCCTATTTGAATTAAAATGTATAGAGTTGATCAATCTTTTTGATCAATTTGAATTTTGAACTGATGATATTTTGGAAATTACTTTGAACTGGATTTAATTAATTTACGAGAAAGATGTTTAACGATTTTTTAATTAATTATGATAATTAACAACCACATTCATCTTGTTTTTGGTAATAGTTTGTAAGAGCTTCCTTTCTATAAATCAATACAAAAATTTTAGACTGATACATTTATATACGGCCGGAATCAAACGAACGGACCTGGTCGTGGAATTGAGGAGGGTCAGAATGAAAACCAGCAGCGGGGTCGATGACCGCTCGAGCTCCAAACAAAAACTGACCCATTTTGGACCAAAGTGTGGCACCAGTGCCGCGTCCGGCTCCGCGTTACAGATTTTGGGCTATACGTGACCCCCCCCCACAACTGCGGGGCTAAGCGAGCCCCTGGCACTCGGGCCAATAGGGAAAAGGCGTCCAAGAAACCCACTGTGGAGGTGGAGGAGAGTCGGTTGTGGTGTACCACAAGGCTCAATTGCAGCGCCAACGGTTTTCTAGAGAAATCGAGTGTCTATAATAAGTAATGAATTTCTAAATTAAAACTTTTACGATGTACTCCATTAAAAATAGAAACACCGTTATCGAGTTATACACTGAAAAAACGAGAAGTTAACCGAGTCCGGGTTAAGCTATTGCAGGGTTGAATTGACTAATTTCGGGTTTATACATAATCAATTCTACTTTAATTAGTAACCATCCTACAAGGGGAAAAAATTAGTCGCCATTCCAATACAAATTTGTAATTAAAATTTTATATTTAATAAACATCATCACAATGATAAAGAGTCATTAATCTCCCTTACCTTCTCCGTTTATGGAGGAATCTAAACTATTGAATTCATTATGGTCAACATTGTAAACCGAGTGAATCACAATTAGACAATCATGATATTATTCGGAGTCTAATTCCTACTCTTCTTAGATTTATTATGACTCTTCTACCACCTCTCCTCCAAGATTCTCTGCACCCCATTTCCTATCAGCAATGGTAAACACTGAGGGTGGTCTTCTAATGGAATGCCTACCCCTGCAAGGTATAAATAGTTGGGTGTCACCCGCTAATGGCGCTGAGAGGTCCGCCGGAATCCCCTGGTAGCGTTTGTGTACAATGGGCGATAATATCGCATATTACAAATTTAAATCCAATATTGAGCCGATCTGGGTCATGTCCTGGAGGGTCGGGGTGTCGCACCTGTTACAGAGGATTCCGATTCAGATCCAGGGGGTAGCGTTTCGGCTCGATTCCGTTAAGGTCAATACCCCGCACCCCCTCCACGACGAGGACCTCCTTCCACACGGGTTTTCTAATTTTCTACTGAATCGCTTGGAATTGGTGTGAAAAATGCGTGTCACATAAAAAAAAAAACTTTTAACATTAGTTGTGTAGAAGTTGTCGATAAAAAAATAAAATAATTTTAGGTTTTTTTAGTAGAACAGGAAGAAACTATGAAGCTCTGTAAAGGATTTAGGGTGAATTTATTAATAAGATTAACATGGTTTAGGGAAATTTATTACACAGCATTTATATGAGAAATACCCTTGGATATGTTTACGATTGCATGATTATATAAAATTAGGCCGAGGAAGAATTGCGGTGATTTGGAATGTTATTTGAAGACGCTGAATACCCATGTATTAAAATTATTTAAGCACATTTAGCGCACTTATGCTTTTTGAATGATTATAAAATATATCATGACTGAATAACCAAGTCATTAGAGTATGTACCTCATGATTATTGAGGTTACCACTTGTCAATTTTAAGGCTACAGTAGTAACAAGAGGACGACGATTAGTAATTAACAAGACCGGGGGTTTGAGACATCCCTTATCAAAATAAATATAAAAAAATGCCACAAGCATATAGAAAGCCCCATTTAAAATTATTATACTCTTCCAAGAACTTAATAATATTTATTGAACCCATAGTAATTTTGTTCTACTCTTATGATGTGCTTCAAAAATATCTACAAAAAGTACGCTTCATGCAGAAATTTTGTGACAAGTAAAACTTAACATTAAAAAAATATTGCAGTTACGGTGTTCTCCAAGTTGAGAATACTGTAATGAAAATCAATCATGCTGTTTTTGTTGTTAATTGTTTTAAATTTGCGGTGTAGTAGTATAATCGGTTCTCCAAATCAAGTTTTTAAGTCGCGCAACCAAAAGAAGAAAAAGGAGCTTAACAAAGAAACCACTATTCAAAATCCAGTTTTAAGGAGGCAGTAGTGGATGTCCTAGTGACCCGCGAGTCGTGATGTTGGTAGCACTGTCGGTCAATGACCCGGTCAGCTGTGTTTCCAGGGCTGCCAACTACCCACTTTCACTATCATCTTTTGGCAACCCTGATTGCGCAACTTTCGCGCTCGTCGACGCCGCAGGTGCCGGCCGGTAACCTGCTTCGATACATAACCTATCTTGTGATAAGGAAAAGTTAGGAATTTCAATTTATTTCTGTTTGAAAGTTGAACCAGCAACTTCTAATTATTGACAATTAATTTAGTTTCTGAGGTAGTTTATTATCTACTGATAACCAAAGAGACTAACTAAATTGTTAAATACATTGAACAAATGTTCTATCGAATGGATTCTTGAACAAAATCAAAAGATTTCAAACCGATTTCTAACGTCCTTGGTTTTAATACTGAAAGTATTTTTTATTGTTTCTTGTCTGTCCACCCTTTGGTGAAAATGCAAAACATTATTTTAACAATTTAATGTTCTTGTGTATCCTTTTTCACATTATTTCAATTGGCCGAATCCCTACAACTCGTCTAACGTAATTCAAACTTAGGACATTTGATTGCTTTGCCTTTGATCAAACACATATTATGTGCTAAACCAATTAATGGTTTTATTTGTAATCTTTTTTTGACATGTATTGGTGTATGAGGCGTAGGTAACCTGTAACCGTCTAAATGGAAAATGGAAATCCAGTCTCAATAACCAACAGACTGGTCTATTTCTGTGGAGTCTCCTTTGCCCACCACAATAGATGTTTTCCATCACGCAACACCTTTATGCAACCGACCACTCAAATCCACTAACAAGTTTGTTCCCAAATTCCGAAGCCACTGTTCGGTCCCTCCTCGGCTTACTCTAAAGGTTTTTAACCCCAGTTCAACGCAACAGGGATCCACAACACAACAGATCAACACCACAAAGGCGGACAGACAGATTCTTTTGGGATCTTTGAGAATGTCCACAAAAGCGACTTTAGCGGGGAAGCTTTGTTCTTTTCGCAGAATCGGGGCCGGGGGACCTCGTAGCGGGGTTGATGACCTCGACGAGAGAAAAAATACTTTCTAACTGGATCCAGAAGACAGGACTAGGCGGTCCAAAGCGGCTCTTCCGCATGGTAACAGAGTTGGAGGACTAGTGGACCACGGACCAGGACCGGGGGGACCAGGAGAAACCTTGAACCGAGGGAAAGTTGGGGGAAATTCGGTCATCTGCCAAACTCGCTAAATTTGGCTTTTAGTAGACGATCATGATGACTTTTTTCAGAAGTAAGGACCTTTAGTATTAAATACATTGTTTTAAAGTTACTTTATAAATTTTTAATGTAAGAAACGTCAAATAAAAATTATTTTGCAGAGTAAAAAGGTATTTTAAATGAAACCTATTGGCAAATTATATTTGTTTGGTCCCTTGATTATAAATATCATAAAATTCAGATCACGGCTTAAAGTGTTTAATTTTGCTTTCAAATGATGCAAACAAAGGAGAGAAAAAATATCAATTCAAAATTACAAAGTAAAATAATTAGATGCAGATATTGAGAAGATAGATACAAAAATACATCCTACTATCTGTCTTGGATTAGGCTACTTTGCATATTCTTTAAGGAAGAGGTTTTTTTATAACCCTTATTAGGTATTACTAATGTTGAAAACATTACATTTTAAATATCATAAAATACAGATCACGGCTAAAAGTGTTTAGTTTTGTTTTTAAATTATTTAAACTCAAGCTAGAAAAAATTATCAATTCAAAATTACGAATTGAAAAAATAGGTGCAGATATCCTATTGAGAAGATAGGTACACACAAAAATACATCCTATACTATCTGTCTTGGATTTCTTCGCATATTCTTTAAGGACAGGGGTTTAGAGGTTTTTTGACTACCGATTTTAGTATTAGGCCTATTAACGTGGAAAACCGTTAAGAAGGCCTTTAAAAAATTTTGCTGCAATTTTTGTTGATCACTTACAGGTTTTTGCAGCTGATACATGCTACGTTTTCAAGCTTGAAGGATCGGGTGATAAAGATAAAGATATGCAGAGAAATGTATTAGGCTTATATCTGCGACAAAGCAAACCTTGTAATTTGAATTTGACCAATATGATTGTGTATGTGAATAGGTAAAAAATGGCTCCCAGATCACAGCCCTGAGGTACACCCATCGAAATATAATATGGAACTGATTTATATGCGTAGAAACACTAACTAGTAGTAAATACTTTAAGTAAACTTTAAGTGTTCAAAACAAAACAAGTATTTTAATACGGTTATCCAGCATTTGTTTTAAAATATCTATAAAAAAAACTAGGTACACCATTTAATACGGTACGTCTACTAGGAACAGACGTCGCAGAAGTATTCTGCGGCAACAGATTCCATACATGATCAGATTCCGCTCTAAGCTAACGAACATTTCCGCAGAGAAGAAAACGTAAATATACCAAGGAATTCTTCGGTTTTCAAAAACAGGAAATTGACAACGAAATGTCACATCTCACACAGTTGCAGGCGCTCTGCGTGGGTGGTAAACAAATTAAAAACGTCATTTAGTTTCCGAGAACAATAAATTATTGACGAAGGAAACTCAGAAGTGAAAATAAGAGGATATTTTTTTAGAGTTTAATATATTCCTTTACCTGAGATAAATCAAGTACCCAGATCAGTGAGTAAATGAACTAATGGACGAAAATAATAATTTCATAAAAATAGTTACAAAATGAACATGGGAAGGGAATTCGACAAAAATTGTCGTAACCTCCAAGATTCAAAGAGTGACAAATCTTCGCATATAGTACCGTAAAGGGAACAAAGAACATTGCATCACATTAAATTAAAAGACTCGAAAGACTCTTATATACTAGTGATACAGTAGTAATTTGCCTTTGTGGATATGTTTTAATTATTTATGTTCTAATTTTGACCCACCATTTTTTAAAGTACAGTTTCCTTTCTTCCAAACCAGAAAATATAGAAACTGTTTCCCAAATTTCGAATCTAATTTGAGAAACGAAAAACAAACGTCCACAACCATTCAAAAATACACAAAACATTTAAAAATATATTTACACTTGTACTGCAAAGAATACAGACGGTAAGTATATGAAAAGATGGATAATGGCTATCGATTTTTACCGGACACACCGACCATCATCAGGCCCAAAGAGAGAATCTCTGCGAAAAAGTCAATAATATTGAAGAGTAAAAATAAAACCGTTAGCATTTCTTTGATCATTTATTTGAAATCATCAAATAGGTTTCATTAAGTAATCAGCTACAGTATTGGTGATAGGAAACTAAAATCAGAATGTTATAATTTACGACGCAAGCAAAGACCGAGAAAACATAAAGAGAGAAAATGCGAAAAAGAGAAAAATTATTGCACAACTCGTTCAAAAAGTTCATCGTTTCTGTCATGCATCTAATTGGGTTTAAGATTCATAAAAGGTACGATACCTACTGTTTCTACGTTTGCAAAACAAAAATTTGGAAATTAAACGTGAAATTCGTTTCTTTCGTATACTTCCTCTGTGTTCCGGCTCAGTTCCGTTCCGAGTGTCACTTACAATTCGGTCCCAAGCGGTTTGGAACGATAGTAAAAGTGGAATGAGCGACTTGAACCAACCGACCGACTGCGGGGTCGACGACCGGCCCACAAACCAAAATCCCCCCTAGGTTATGGTTGCCACCTGCACCACCACGTTTTGGTTTACAATCTTGGTTTTCGTAATTATACAATTTATAAGTGAACACTTGAAATTATTTGGTCTTGAGCAAAAACTTTAAAGAATGTTTAACTTTCCAAAATATAATAAAAAAACCGTTCTAAAAAATAGATATTTAGTAAATTAGGTAGAAAAAAACGGCTTGTGATCATACATTTTCTAAATTATACTTTTCGTTTCCTAAATATGTGGATTCACCATTCAATGTAAATTTTCACAGTTTTGTGACTAGCTAATAGTCAGTATTCACTGGCGCCGACTCCATGGGGCCCGAGGGGCTCGAGCCCCCCCAGACCAAATTGAATCATGTTAAATTGTATAAGTAAAATCGTTTCAATTGAGTATTGATGCGAGTCTGCCTGGCAAGAATTAACTTAATTTTTGCCTACCCTTATAACTTAAAACTAAAAACATAATTTCTGAGGTTAACCTAGAAGGCAAAACGACATTTGATAACACAGTTAAACAATATTATGATTTTGGACGGAATGACATGGATTTATTATTAGCACAAGCGTTTTTGTGGTTTTTAATACATAAAACACTGTTATTAAATTAATCAAAACAAAGTTTAAATAAACTAATTTATGTATTATCATTGACTTTAGAAGTAGCGTTCAATAGTCATGGTATTAGGCCTATCTATTTTATTTCATACGCTAAGAGTTTTTTGCTTTCGGGACTCCAACTATATTTTTAACCGAATTTCAAGTTTTTGGTGCCGTTAGAAAGAGCTTGGTCCGTAGTTGTTTCAAACCTATGAGTATTAAACTTAAAATAAAGGGGCTATGTCCATAATTATAATTTGAAATTTTAGAATAACATTAAGTTTGGTTTGAGAATTTTAAACATCTGATAATGTACATATTTAAATAAAGAGTAGTTTTGAGTTATCAGTGTTCATCACAATCGGCCGGGTTAACTAATTTAGAACTAAACGTATTAATTTCAGCAATGCTAAGTGATAGACCAAATTAAACTGCTCGATTTCGAGAAATACACTAGTTCTAGTTAATTATTATTACAATTTTAAGACGAGAATCATAAAATTTCCCTCATTCCTTCGGGCCCCCCCAATAATTTTTGAAAGTCGGCACCCATGTCAGTATTCCTTGACGTAGATTCGTCCTAAGAATATAGATTTTTACTATCATTAAATCTATTAAATTTCAACCAGAACTCTAGAAGTTTTAGAAATATCCATTTAACTATTTGTAATAATCGAAGTTCATACAGTTTGCTCAAAGTTTCAGAGGCGGTTTAATATTGTATAGACTAAAACTTGGCGTTTGTTATATAATACATTTTTACGATAAAAATCTACTTTTAACAATCTACCACAGGCTTCCCCATGCCCCTTTCACTCAGTCATTCCTTGATAGAAGTCTTGGAAATGTGGTGGTTCTTAGGGATTCTCGACACATCCGATCTTATAAGGTCAAATATGTCAGAAGTTACTGCGTTTTTAAACTTTGACAGTATGATTTAATAACTCCTAGCAATGAATACAGAGTCTTATAAGAAGAACAGACCTTATGGCTTTAATTCTGCCGGTTTTTTTAATTGGGCAACTCAACACCAGGCTGCGCGCACTGTACTCCTGTGCCGTTTTTTTACGTGAAATCCCCCCCTTCAACCTAGCATCTACGGCGAAATCAGCGTTAATTTAATTATAGCGTGCCGCCGTTTACACGCCCCTGGACTTAACCAAACTGGTTGATAAGCTATAAAACGTATATATTCGGCTTCTGTATGAAATGCAGAATCTAACAATATGAATATTTTTTAATTGGTGAAATATATGTAATTTACAAGTTGGAAACTTTTAGTTTTTTATTTAGTCTGACATTAAAAAGTTACTAAGCGAGGAATTTTTTTTATTTTTGGGTCAGAAACAAACTTTCAGCGGGAAAGTTGTTGACATTTATATGAATTTCATCATGTAATTGAGTAATTTACGATTAAATGTTTTGATCGTTGGCAATTGAATTAATAGTGCCTTGAAGAATTCACTTTGAGTCTCGCGCTCTCTTAATTTGAATAATTTGATTAATTTGAAAGAAATTGCTTCGCAATGTTTTTACATATTTTTCATAACGATCTTAGATCTAAAATCAATTAACACCGTAGTTATTTTCATTTAGGCCAAGTTGTAGCCCAATTTTTACTATGAAAAAGATTACAATTTTCAATGTGAACGATTATTTTTTCTGCAATGAAACGCTGTAATTTAGAATTGGTGCTTTAGCGGCGGTGGCTGGAGGGGGATGTAGTGTAACTGGAACAGCCAGCTGTGTGAATCCGTATATATATTCATTGTTTGTACTTTGGAACAGCCAACTCTCGACGCAACCTGGTGGTGAGATGCCCAATTAATTACAACAATGAGAGGCGTGGGGGTGCGTAGAGCAGTCGGAACAGCCAACGCTCAGCGCAGCAAGGTGTTGAGTTGCCCGATTATAAAAAAAACGGCAGAATATTTAACATGGGGTCTGTTCTTCTTATAAGACTCTGTATTCATTGCTCCTAGCAAGTCCCAAAATTCTATTCATCCATGGGGTTTTGTACCCTAAAAATGGGATTTTTTCGTTTTTTACATGTAATTTTTTAATTTTAAATTTAGATTTTTACCTGGAACTAGCTCAAAAACACACAATTTAGTATATTGAAGCTTTGCTCCATAACCATTGGTTACGGAGATATTAAGACAGTATATTGTATTTTGTTTCTCCAATGTTATAATCATATGGAGAATAAGGATGTATTAATATTTCACTTATTAAAAAATATTTTTATGATACTTTGTATTTAGCTTCATTTGGTTGGGATCCATCCATTTATGGTGGAAAATCTTAGTTTTTGTAATCATAATGGCAGCAAACCTGCATACTCTTTTCCCATGTTTATCATATGGAGAATAGTCAAACTCCTTTATTTATGGACAGATATTAATTTTATTTTAAATATGGCATCATATGGTCGAAATATTTTTTACAACATCCGATAGCAGTAAACCTATGATACTTATCCCTATGGTGTTTATGATGAAAATACAAAGTGTCTAAATTCCCTTGGAAATTCGTTGAGTAGGCTACGCAAGTATGCTGCGACGGGGGTATATTTTTCAAAATTCATCAAATCTCGTGGTTTTGTGTACTCAATACGTATTGTTGCCCACGTCAGTCTGTTTTTTTTTTCTTTCTTTTTTTCAGTCGACTTCAGCGGCAGCGCCGCAGGTGGCTAGTCTTAGTCCGCGACCCGCCCCTCTGCGAAACACTTGCAGGGCATTCCTCTGCCCCGGAGACTGATGGTTTCCGGGGTGTCAGCCTCCCCCGGCGGCGACCCTTGACCTTGACCCCGACCCGTCAGGTGACCCGCCCTGGGAACCGTCGCCCCCTGCACACAAAAATGCCGCGTTTAGCAGCCCCGAGTCACTGACCTGCCGCCACTGCGCAAGAGGGTCGCCTCATGAGGGGGTGGGCGGTGGGTGCGACTGACGTGGGGAACTTCAAACATTGCAAAATAGAGTTGAACCTTTAAAGTTTTGTTGAAATTGAATGAATTATAAAGACGCATTTTTCGATTTTATGGATTGTAATGAGTATATTCCAGATTACCAGCCTACTCTTTATGATAACTTATATTAGATGTATTAGAAAATACTATGTTTCAAACATATAATCATAGTATGGAGCTCGCGATTTTATTCCAAGCATTCAAGCAGTTCGCCTATAGCAAGCAATGATGATTTTATCCTGAAAAAACTTGTTACAGACGGCCCTCGCACAACTCATGGATATCTCAAAATTGATTTACACAAACAATTTCAAATGTTTACATAAGCAAATGTGTAACAAGTATTTTTTTAGGGGGAAGTTACCTAAGATTCTGCAGCAGATATTTTACTATGATACACCATTTAGGTAGATTAGGTAAAACTGGGTTAATTTTAAAACAAGCACGGTATTTGTTTCGCTCGCAAATTAGCACAGAGCTGCTATCTATTGAGCAACATTGCAAGTTGTAGTGTGACAATCCGCCATGTGGCAGCGCCATCCAACACTACCGCCTTGTGCTGCCACCTTTATGCGAAACGGCGAACTGTTATACTAGTTGCCGAACATAGGAAGTCGCAGTTTATTTTTTTTCTTCACATTCTTCGGATCACCAAATTTAATCTGACATTATTGTTTTATATTTTTAATTAGAAAACGTATTTTTGTACGACCCCCCCCCCCCAAAAAAAACTATTATAGAAAAATAGAGTCAGCGAGGGATAAACTAACTGAACTGCATTACCGACCAACGACAAAAAAATAAATAAACTGAATTAATTCAATTAACTAACTGTGAAAACTAACTAGGAAAGCCGATATTTAAATTATTTTTAAGTTATATCTTAGCATATTGGCAGTAAATGTTTTTATAAAATTCTTTTAGTTAAAAGGTGGCTGGCTAAATGTGAAATACAATTTGTATAAAACTTAGGCCGAGTTAAATCATATTATGCAATAAGTTCTGTAAAGTAGCCTAATTCAATACACAAAACAATTTTAAAAATCCACGTCTGTTTGATTGGTAAAATCGACTTGTTATAATAAATATTAGCGCTTTTCAATCATAATTTTAAACGTTGTCACAGATTCAAGTACGATGTTTGCAAAGCCTAGAATGTGCTAGCCCAATGTATTAGTTTGTTTGATAAAATCAAAATCTCCATTAACAACAAACTTCGAAAACAACTACAGCTTATAAGACTTATAGAAGTTTAGATGAATCGTAAATTCGGAATTTTATAAGTTCCGTTACACTTTTGGTGTTGGATGCTGGAATCAACAGATTTTTACCAATTCCTAGTCCATTCCATTCCTTACCTTCACGGGTCTGTTACCTTTCATAATTTCAGTTTGGGAACGAGAACGCTCATGGCAATCAAGAAACTCCGGAATAAAGAAAAAAGCAATCTTACCACCAAGAGGAAGCCGGCGCGCCAAAACCTAGACACAAACTAGAATTGGCAACGTCGCATCGTGTTCAGCTGGGTGGCATGGAGGGAGGAGGAGAGGACAATGTCCGAACAGAACAGACGATCAGGTCAGCTGATTCATTGTCAATGCTTTCGTTGGACCAGAGTTTTAGGGATTTTAGGGAGGTTGACAGGAACTGTCATGTAAAAATCGGGGAATATGTTTTTCGGGTGATGACCAAAATAAATTATGTGTTTTTGTACTTGCACTGTATTTTATTCATCGTGTAAAATGCAGTTTATTATCCTAGTTTATGCTGTATTTTTTGTATGAAGTTTTTGTAAAATATTTTAAGCGTTTTGACCAAAGCTACATTTTTACCGACCCAGATCAACACTAGCACTTAAACGTGCATTTATTTTGTATTTACTTGCTACGTGCTACTTCCAAAATAAAAAATCAGCACAAATTCGTAATTTTCTTTTTTAGCGAATTTCCCTATAGGGAATACGCTATTACGGTAGTAGCCATGGTAAGACCTAAGCCCGGGACCATGTTATTTTTTCATTTTGAGGTCCCCAGAAGCCAAAAACACCGTTCGTTCATTTTCATATATATGTGTGTATATATATATATATTATATATATATATATATATATATATATATATATATATATATATATATATATATATATATATATATGTGTGTGTGTGTGTGTGTGTGTGTGTCCGTGGTACTGATAACTTTTGAAGGGGACCTCCGATTTTGATGAAATTTGTTATGAAGGTGTAAGACTAGATCTATTTTCATGAGTTCGCGAACCAGCATGATCGGGTTATGGGAACAGGGTTTTATGGGGTTTCAAAGGGGTCAAAAATGGGTTTTTTGCATTTTTGAAGCATAATTTTCAAAATTCAACAATTTTAACTGAAACCATTTAAAAGAGCTTTAAAAAAACAATGTAGTATTTTGAATTTTTAACTTAGCTTAACAGGTTACGGAGAAAAGCCAAAAATAGGTTTTCCATGTTAATCTTATGGGAAATCAACAAAACCCTGTATCTCACTTATTTATTGGAATAACTTGATAAAATTTGGTATATACATTCACTTGGTAGGGTTCAACTGATATTTTCTTACAACACCCATATGGCGGCAAACCTACGTACTCACCCCTATGGGGTTTATGGGGAAAATGAAAAGAACACCATAACTTGATAATATTTGGTATGTACATTCACTAGGTAGGATTTAACTGATATTTGCTTACAACACCCATGTGGCGGCAAACCTACATACTCAACCCCATGGGGTTTATGGGGAAAATTAAAAAGTGCCGAATATTGATACAGTTTGACATTTACCTAGTAACTATTACATCTAACATTTTCTAACAACATCCCAAGGGAGCAAACCTACATTCCCATTCCTATGGTGTTTATGGGGCAAATACAATATCTCAAGATCGTTTGGAAATTCGCTAAGTACGCAGGTCTGCTGCGACGGGGGTATTTTCTTTATGTACTTTCTTGCAAACAGAATTGAGTGCTCTTTAGGGGGATTGGACTGGTATGTTCTGATGGTATCGGAACAGCGATAGTAGGGGGACTTGGGGCTGCATACGCCTGCTGTGGGATATGTGGGATAATTTATGCAAGCCCCCCCCCCCCCCCGAGACCACCCACGGCGGCCACCCTGTTGTGGGATAATTTATGCAACTACAGACCACCCACGGTGTGCAGCTGCAACCGACCTGCCCCACACAAGAAGATTACACACCAAGGGGATGCCGAACAATAGCCCTCACCCCTGCGTGGGAACATCAACCCTCTGAGTTATATAACAGCGCGTCTATTATTTCCCGCCGTGCAGCTGCGCCCGACCCTCCGACCACATTCCAGAGAGAGGGGAACTACACAATGGACTCTTCCCTGAACGCCCGCTCACCAACTAGCTAGTTACGTAACAGCGCGTCTCCTATTTCCCGCCACTAAGCTGCGCGTCCCTTCCACGACCGCCATCTTAAATCATTCTGCTTCGAGTCGCTGCCCAGTACAGACGTGTCTGCTCATCGCTCCGCCACTTCTGTCTTCCAGCGTCAGTACCAGTGCTAGTGTTTGTGCATTCCTTGGAATACTCTTCACTTCAAATGTAAGTATCATTTATCATCTACAATAACTAGTTATAATTAAATATAGTTTTTTTTCTTTTTATTACGTTTCTGTAATTTTGACTTGGTCAAGAAACTTAAGGAGTATGATGGCAATAGTTTTCACTACATCATACACATATGTGAATAAATATTTTAATTTTCTAAAACTTTTAACAAATAGTAGATTAGTTTTATTCCATATAAACTATGGCTCGTAGCGTTGAGTAGAATGTTCATACTCAAATTCTCAATCATACTTATATTTTCATTTATTTTGTTTATTATTTTAAATTTTTATTTATTTTATTTTTATTTTATAAAACTTAAAAAATAGTAGATGGGTTTGGTCCATCCTGGGCTGTCTTTTCGTAGCGCAAATCGTTTAAACATCTACCACATTTATTCATATAGCATGTAAATTATAATAAATAAATTGAGTTATTAAAACGTTTCATTAGGCTAGTAACGTATTTAGAGACTTTTTTAATTTTCTAAAACTTTTAACAAATAGTAGATTAGTTTTATTCCATATAAACTATGGCTCGTAGCGTTGAGTAGAATGTTCATACTCAAATTCTCAATCATACTTATATTTTCATTTATTTTGTTTATTATTTTAAATTTTTATTTATTTTATTTTTATTTTATAAAACTTAAAAAATAGTAGATGGGTTTGGTCCATCCTGGGCTGTCTTTTCGTAGCGCAAATCGTTTAAACATCTACCACATTTATTCATATAGCATGTAAATTATAATAAATAAATTGAGTTATTAAAACGTTTCATTAGGCTAGTAACGTATTTAGAGACTTTTTTAATTTTCTAAAACTTTTAACAAATAGTAGATTAGTTTTGTTCCATATAGACTATGGCTCGTAGCGTTGAGTAGAATGTTCATACTCAAATTCTCAATCATACTTATATTTCCATTTATTTTATTTATTATTTTAAATTTTTATTTATTTTATTTTTATTTTATAAAACTTAAAAAATAGTAGATGGGTTTGGTCCATCCTGGACTATCTTTTCGTAGCGCAAATCGTTTAAACATCTACCACATTTATTCATATAGCATGTAAATTATAATAAATAAATTGAGTTATTAAAACGTTTGATTAGGCTAGTAACGTATTTAGAGACTTTATATTCAACAAAATGCGTATTCACAATTAGAGCAGTTTTGAAGAGTTTATTTAGGACTTAAACGTTCAAACTTATTTATATTTTAATTTGTACTAGTAGTATGGTGATATAGTCGGATTTCATGTGACCCCCCCCCCACCCCCCCCCCGATTCATATTACTCTTAGAATAGTGTCAGAGATCTAATAGTCAATGCTCTTTATTTACAGATCATCATGAACAACGTTGACCGTCGTTTTTCCTGCGTCCACTGCGGCAAAGCCTTCAAAAACAAGTGCCATGTCACCCGACATGTTCGCTCCGCCCACGGCGGAATCGACTTTACGTGTCCGGAGTGCAACAAGGATTTCTCGAGGGAGGATGCTCTGCGCCGTCACATCAACAGTTTTCATCGACCTCAACCGGCAATGAACCCAGCATTTAGACCAGGTTAGTATCTTAAACTTTATATATGTCCACTAAACAGTCAGATGTCTATATACTTCACAATTTCTACTCTTATTCGTACTATGCATAATGATGAGAAATAAATCCAATTTAGCATCCGCCCCACTGTAACTAGACTCACTTTTAATCTCAATTTAGTTAAACACTTTGTTGCACACTCACATATCTAACGTAAATCAACATTTTCATTTCTATAACATTTGCGTTTTGATGTACTTTGTGTTTGAAAAGATTTACACCTTTCACTGTGTTTATACATCTAATATAAAAGTTTCTAATCATGTCTGTGCTTTTGTTATAGACTTCGTCCCTACTCCTGCCCCTGCGGAACCACGACCCGGCCCCTCTTCTGCTCCTGACGTCGAGCCCAGACCCGGTCCCTCTAATGCTCCTGACTTTGAGCCTAGGGCCGGACCCTCTTCCGCTCCTGACGTCGAGCAAAGACCGAGTCCACTTCAAGCCCCAGAGCCCGCTGGAGCCCCCACAACAGGTATGTGATTATCCATTACTTTGAAATATTAATTTACAAACTCACCTCAAATAAAATATTCATTCAGACATTTCGTCTACACTAAATGGATTACAGCGTCAAAGGGCTCTATTGTAAAAACCATACAATCTTAATATTAAATGAAACTCAGTCACAATGCAGACATTCACAATGCAGACATTCAGAAAAGTATTATTAACTTTTGTCAATTATATCTTTCATTGAATTCCAATGTGAAATATCTATATTGAATTCCAATGTGAAATATCTATATTAAACGTTGAACTTAAACTTTCATATTGGTTTGAAAACTGAATCTTTTCAGGTTGAGCATTATAATTACACACGAGACTACAATATTTTGTATTTTTTCAGGCCATGCGTGTGACGGGTGTGGCAAAAGCTTCACGAGGAAGTCGAATATGCTGATCCATGCCCGCAAACACTGCAAAGCCCGCCGTGCGGAACAGCAGCCCAGCGGAGTCCAACCACCTTCGCCTGCCCCCTCGTCGCCAGCATCAGTGGCAACATCAAGTGAAGACGACGAGGCGCCTGAGATCCCTGGCGGCTTAGCTCCTGCGGGTTTCGTGGAGATTGAGACGGCGTTCCGTGGGCGACTCAAGACCTACAGCCTAGCAGAGCCCGCGGACGAGTCAATTACCCTGCAGGAGTTCCTTCTGTCGCTCAGGACTCAGGTAACCACACTCATGCGACAAATACTAAATCACACTCATGCCATCAAAGCCAACATCTGGGTCGAATGCGAATTTGTAAATATCCATGGCGATACTTGTAGGCGTGCCTTCAAGACAAAGAATGTCGAAATTCTCCATACGAGTGACATTGATGAAATTTGTCAAGCGTTTATTAATAAAATCTTGTTGGAGAAAGAGACATGCGAGATGAAGGGTTCGGGTGGAGTTTTGTTAGGGTTTTAGATATGGAAGTGAGGAGTCAATGTTTACAGCCCTATCAGAGGTAGCTCCTTCATCCCCCTTCCTCGCGATATCGCCATGAAAAAAGCCGTGGTAAATGTGTTCAACGTTGCGGATGAGCGTTGTTTTGAATACGCAATGCTTTCTAAATTTATTGAAAATGCTCGACGTGACAGGCTTACTGCTAACCATTTCACGGCAGAAGTCAGAGCACGGTCAAACCTAAATTTCGATGGACTGGAATTTCCAGTAAGATTAGATAAAATCCGCACGTTTGAGCGCAACAACCCCGGCGTAAGCATAAATGTGTACGGTTTGGACAAAAAGAAGCAGAAACACCACCAAAACAAAGAAGAGCACTATGTTTTCCGCCTTCGCGTCGTGGATCAAGAGCTACCGAACCACTTCGATCTGCTATTCCTAACTGATGAACGAACCACCCACTACACTTACATCTCAGACTTTGAGAGACTAGTTGTTAGGCAAATAACACTAGGTCATCGAAGACTATTCATGTGCAAGAGATGCTTTGCACATTTTGATAGCCGACCAAACAAACTGGGTCTCAACGGAGAGCAGCGGTTAGAAGAACACAAGCGTTACTGCTCCAAAAACGCGCCATTGAGAACCGATGTTGCGGAAGAAGAGCACATCATGTTCAATCGGCCCGAGCGTACAAAGAGGAGTCGGTTTACGATATATGCCGACTTCGAGAGTATGCTCGTACCCTTTGAGGCTGAAAGGCCCATTCATCCCGCACCAACTGTTCAACCGCCTGCTTGGGACCCAGCAACTAACCGAACGACCGGCCAGCAGCGCGTGGGTGGTTTGCCCAACAATGTTAGGAATGTCCACAGACCGTACGCTTATGCATATTACATTCGCGACGACCTAAGAACAGCCGACGAGGGAGACTGCGATGACGATGACCAGGATTCCAACACCTTCTCCAAGCTGCGAATGTACAGAGGCGAGGATGCTGCGCAACATTTTATCAACGCTGTACGGGATGACGTACGGAAGATTGGCGACATCCTTTACGGCCAGCGCATGCCCGGAGACCCACCGCAGTTGACAGAGCAGGAAGAACTCCAATTCCGACGTGCCACTGTCTGTCACATCTGTAAGCGGGAATTCGGCCCTAACGATGGTGAAGATAAAATGAAAGTTAGGGATCACCAACACTCGCCTCCGTACAATTACAGAGGAGCTGCTCATCGTTCGTGCAACCTCCGCTACAGGGAACAGGAGACCGTCAATATGTATTTCCACAACCTTTCTGAAAAGAGAGATGATAAAATGTGCCCCAGGGATATATGTGGGATGAAACTATTTAATTACAATAAAAAAGAACAAAAGTTGAACATTCATTTTTACTATCAACAACACAAAACCAGAATAAATTCAAATGTAAACAAACAAAGTTAAAACATCAGGTGATTAAAGTTGAGAAACATTACACAGAGAAATGTCTCTCTAACACTACCCCTTAATGTTTATCCACTTTGTTCAGTCCAATTATATTTAATAATTCTTGATGTCGTGGGCCAGGAACACCTTTTGTCAAAATATCCGCTGGCATCTCGGCTGTTGGTTTATACTTCAGGATTATGTCCCCTTGTTCCACAGCTTCCCTTATGAAGTGATTCCTTATATCAATATGTTTGGTTCTGCGGTTCAGCATGTGATTTACGGATAACTTCTGAGCAGACTGGCTGTCATTGTAAATCACAATTGAATTCTTTCTTCCCAACAGTTCCAACAAAACATTCTGTAAAAACTTGGCTTCCTTCGCTCCATCACTTAAGGCCATGTACTCAGCTTCCGTGCTTGACAACGCCACAGTACGCTGTTTTCTGCTTTCCCAGCTCACGGGTCCGCCTGCCAGCTGAAAGATGAATCCTGTATAGGAACGTCTATCTTCCTTATCATTGGCCCAATCAGCGTCAACATATGCTGTAACTGCCAGACTTCCTGTTTTTCTATATTGAAGAGCCAAATCGATGGTTCCCTTCAGGTACCTTAAGATTCGTTTTGCTGCCTTCCAATGTGTACCATCGTAGCAGCTATTAAACTGGCTAAGGTAGCTAACTGCATGAGCAATATCTGGCCTACAATTTACAGCTAGATACATCAAACTTCCTATGAGTTCCCGGTAAAGATATGACTCGTCACAAGCTGATTTGTTCTTTTCGAGAGATACTCCTACCTCGATCGGAGTGCTCACAGGTTTACAATCAGTCATTTTAAATTTCTCCAGTAGATTCTGAATGTACACCGACTGATCCAAACTTAGAGAGTCTTTTCTTCTCTTCATTCTCATTCCAAGGATGTGTTGAGCTGGTCCTAAATCTTTCATCTTGAAAGAACTCATTAGCCGCTCAATCAACTTATGTTTTTCAGTCTCATTATTTGAAAACAAGTAGAGATCATCAACATATAGTGCAATTATACAAATGTTACTACCATTGTTTCTACGGTATACACAAGGTTCTGAGTTTAATCTATTGAAGTTCAAAGATTTGAGTACCTGGTTGATTTTCTCGTTCCACATCCTCGATGACTGTTTCAGACCATAAATAGACCGCTTTAACAAACATACCTTGTCTTCTCTTCCTGGTACGATGAAGTTTTCAGGTTGCTGCATATAAACAGTTTCTTTAAGTTCTCCATTCAAAAAAGCAGTTGAAAAGTCCAAATGATGAATGTCCAGGTCTAACTCTGTGGCAAGAGCCATCAACATCCTGAGAGTAGAGTTTCTGATAACAGGAGAAAAAGTTTCTGTGTAGTCAATGCCATATTTTTGAGTAAACCCCTTCGCTACTAACCGTGCTTTATACTTTGTTACATCGCCGTTACTATCTCTCTTGATCTTGAACACCCATTTACATTTGACGGGTTTTGCCCCTTTTGGTAAGTCAACTAAGGTCCAAGCGTCATTTTCTTTGAATGAGAGATATTCTTCTTTCATTGCTTTTTCCCACAGATCTTTTTCTTTTCCGTTTAGGGCTTCAAACACACTAGTTGGCGTATAGTCAAGATCATGAACCACGTTGTAAACTTGAAATGGTCCCATGTCCTTTGGTTTTCGCTCCCTTTGCGGATACCTTCTTACCTCTTGAATTTCACTTGTTACTTCGTCATTTTGAGTTTCAGTGTCAGTTTCAACTTCAAGATGAGAAACATCTTCAGTGGAGGTATTTCCAGTTTCTGTATCTGATCCAACTTCCATACTAGAAACATCTTTAGCGGAGGTAGAGTCTGAATCAACCACACTTTCCAAGTTCTCTGCAACCTTAGTGGATTGTTCTTTCTCATCATTTGTCAGATCAAAAATCTTGTAAGATTTCTTATCTGCACTTCCATCGCCCCCTTCAACTGGTTTTTCCTCTATGAAGACAACATTCCTAGATACAATTATTTTGGAAGGATTTTTAGGATCAACAAGTCTGTAAGCTTTCGAATCTTGGGCGTAACCGACAAAAATAAGCTCTCGACTTTTATGATCAAGTTTCTTCCGCAATGTACTAGGAACATGAGCGAAAGCTCTGCAACCAAAAACTCTCAAATGGCCGAGGTCGACCTTTTTGCCAGACCACATCTCTTCAGGTGTTTTCCCCAAAACGGCTTTAGTAGGGGATCGATTCTTCAAATAAATTACCGTGTTAGCTGCTTCAGCCCAATACTTTTTGTCCAATCCTGAATCATGCAACAAAGTGCGAGTTTTCTCAAAAATCGTGCGATTCGCCCTTTCAGCAACACCATTCTGGGACGGTGAATATGGAGCACTTGTCTGATGTTGCACTCCAGAAGCTTTAAGAAAATTTTCAAGTTCCCTGTTAACAAATTCACCCCCATTATCAGTACGAAGTTTCTTTAAGCGCTTCCCAGTTTCATTTTCAACCAGCAATTTCCTCTCTTTAATTTTAGAAACAACTTCATCTTTCTGTTTCAAAAAGTAACCGAATGTCTTTCTTGAAAAATCATCAGTGAGAGTTAGCAAATATCTTGCACCTCTATGAGAACTAACACTCATCGGGCCACATAAGTCGGAGTGTACTAGACCCAGAATCTCTGTAGCGCGAGTCCCTTTCTTACATTTTGAATAAGGAGTTGTAGTTTGTTTTCCTTGTATGCAAGAAACACAGGGTGAACCTTGACCAGAGTATGATATTCCAGTCGACATCTTGTTCCGCAACATATTCATGGATTTTCTATTCAAATGAGCTAATCGACGGTGCCATAGCTCTTCCATATTGTCTTTACCTTGACCAGCAAGATTAGCTGACATTTGGTTATCAGAATCAGTATCCAATTTGTAAAGACCATCCACATTTGTAGCATGTGCTACCGGTTGACCAGAGATAGTACAGTCCTCCTCTTTATATACGTTACAACCGTCATTAGAGAAAACCAATTTCAAACCTTTATTTACCATCTGACTTACGGAAAGTAAATTTAAGCTTAAATTAGGTACATAAACAACATCAGTGATTTTTCTCTCAACAGAATCTATCATGACCGTCGCCTCCCCCTGACCTTCGACTTTAAGCTTTTCATTATTCGCCACAGTGACCTCCATACCATTTTTGTTATATTTTTGGTATTTAACAAGCAAATGCTTTTGACTTGTCATGTGGTTAGTACAAGCTGAGTCAAGATACCAACGATCTGCACTGGTTTTGGCTGCTAATGCCGACAAAACACACCAATCATTATTTTTGTTAGTTTTAATTGACTTTTGATTAGCCTGTTTGTTATTAGCATTACTCTTCCCGGAATTAGCAGGGTTTTTGAAACATTCCGAAGCTTTATGACCGGTTTTGTGACACCGAAAACACTTTACAACAAAACGTTTTACATTGTGACGTGAAGCTAATGCGTTTTGACCAGAGTTGTTTTGGCTAGGACTGACGGACTTTAAATCTTCTTGAAGTAGCTTAGATTTAATAAGTTCTGCTGTCAATGAGACTCCCGAATTTTCTAAAGCCATTACCATTGGTTCATAATGACTCGGTAAGCCATTTAACATAATTACAGCAAGAAACTCATCCTCAATAGGTTTACTTATGTCTGCTATTTGTTGTGCTAGAGACATAATTTTAGTAACATAAGCATCCATAGTTTCAAATTGAGAAAGTTTAATATTGAATAAAATCCTCAATAAACTTAGCCGTCTTACTAATCCCTTATCTTCAAAAGCATTTTGAAGATTGTCCCAAGCCTCTTTGGCGGTTTTAGCATTTCTTATGTGAGGATAACAACAAGGTTTCACAAATAAACACATTTTAGCAAGTGCTTTCTGATCTTTTTTCTTTACACT
Source organism: Neoaliturus tenellus (assembly GCA_030545055.2). Lineage (NCBI taxonomy): Eukaryota > Metazoa > Arthropoda > Insecta > Hemiptera > Cicadellidae > Neoaliturus > Neoaliturus tenellus. The sequence goes on from CM061535.1 coordinate 85,501,986, forward strand.
TACCAAATCCTCTGGTGTTCTTACCTCACCTTCCTTAGTTTCATCTGGTTCAATGGAACTCCATATATCCTCATGCATCAGGAGTAGGGATCTTTGGCCGAAGACTGTCAGGAGGAGCAGGAGGAGCCGACCCCCCCCCCCCCGAGGACCACCGGCGGCGAGCCCCCCCCCCCCCCCGAAACAGTAGGGGACTTTGGTCCAACTGGTCCAACTTTTTTTTTTTTTTTTTTTTTGGCTAAATAGTAGGGGCATTTGGCCGGTTATTATTATTTACGGTGTCGTGGCCGATGGTGGGGACGATGGTGGGGCAGCGGTGGGGCAACGGTGGGGCAACGGTGGGGAAAAAGTAGTGTGTTTTGGAGACATATAGGTCAAGAAGTCTAATGAACCTCTTTCATCTATCGGTGGTGGGGACGGTGGTGGGGCAGTGGTGGGGCAATGGTGGGGAAAAAGTAGTGTGCTTTGGAGACATGTAGGTCAAAAAGTCTAATGAACCTCTTTCATCATACGGTGGTGGGGCAGCGGTGGGGCAACGGTGGGGCAACGGTGGGGCAACGGTGGGGAAAAAGTAGTGTGTTTTGGAGACATGTAGGTCAAAGTCTAATGAACCTCTTTCATCATACGGTGGTGGGGACGATGGTGGGGCAACGGTGGGGAAAAAGTAGTGTGTTTTGGAGACATATAGGTCAAGAGGTGTAATGAAACTCTTTAAACATTTGGTGCATGTACTTTTCATATTGAATAATAAAGAACTAGAATCTTTTAATATGATTACCTTAATAGCATGCAACTCTTTTTAACATTTGTTGCATATACTTTCATATTGAACATTATTTTCACTTAAACTTTTGCACATGACACATTGTGTTTCATAGCTATTTTTCTTTTCCCTGATTTTGTTTCATTTAAATTAATTTACGTATGCTTTTTCTTTTCTGTACTTACAAGCATTACTGAAACTAAGGTTTTAAGGTTTAACAGTAATCTTCTACTGTCTCTGGGACTTCCACTCGTGAGACAACTGACTCTGTGCAGCTCCTCGACGACTCTTCTACTGCTCACATTGATGCGATGATCAGAAGTTTTCACTAAATTGTATTAACACAACTATTGTTTTCTATTCACATCTATTGGTTGGATTGTAAAACAATATTTCTCTTGTATGTTAAGATATTTCTTTTCTTGTAATAAAAATTAGAACTTAACAAACATCTTTCTTCTTTTAATTCGTATGTAAGTTTCACTTTTGAAGGGACTCACTATTTCAAAGTAAAAAGTGCATTTGTAAAAGTTTTCAAAGTCTGTTAGTTTAACCTTTCTGCAGACTCGACATTACGTTTACTATCAAAGACAAAAGAGTCTAGTAATTCACTTTCAAAGTCAAAAGAGTCTGTTAGTTTAGTCATCGCACATCTTTGACTTAGCATGTAAAAGTTTTACACTTCAAATTGAAAAGAGCACTTTCGTTTAACCATTGTGCAGACTCGACATTACATGTTTACTTTCAAAGACAAAAGAGTCTAGTAGATTGCTATTTTACTTTCAAAAGAGTCTGATAGTTTAGTATTTGTGCACCTCTGTGTAGACTCATCATTTATATTTTACTTTCAAATTGAAAAGAGTTTGATATCTTTAGTATTTTTCAAAAAGCAAAGAGTCTGACAGTGAATGATCTTAACACTATGTGTAAAACTGGAAAATGAAAACAAGTATGTCAATACAAACTGTCAGATTTATTGAAACAATCTTAAAACTAACATCAAGTGTATTGAAAAATGAATCAGCAAAATAGAAACTTTATACATTATCCAAAAATCATAACATTTATAAAAAGACAACAGAATAAATGTTCATATCACAGTTCATCACAGTCCAAAACATTCCTAATATCCAAACAGCGCCTAAACGATCACACTCATGCGACATAAATTAAATTGTGTATTCGTCTACGTCCATCGGTGCAGGCAGAGCTGGAGGTAGCGGTGGTGCTCTTGGTGGTATTGCATAGTGCCCCCACGGAAGAGTGTTTATTCCGTCCTCCGGCATCACGTATCGTTTGTCATCAAACGGAGCCAGAGATCTTTTTCTCACTACCACTGAGTAAATCATATGGTATTTACTTTGAAAGCGTTGATTTTCCGTACTCTTTGTCGTTCTGTTATGAAGACAATCAATGTAATCTTGTACGGTTAGATCACGCAGAGCGACGGCACGATTAACACCCTTTGCTCGTTTGATAGGGGGAGGCGCGATGCAATCATCTCCATCAATTGCATTATTACAAGTACACATACCGAATGTCATACAGTAGAGTTTTGCCATCAATCCGACAAACATTTCAATGGCCACTCCTCCGGCTTCATCCTTAAACTTTCCCAACACCCTAGCGTTCCGTCCATCATAGCAAATGTGTGTCCTGGGATAGTTACTTGTGTCGAAATCGTCGAGGTGTGTCAACATGTCACGGTAGACGTCTCTGGTACGGATCGCGTAGACTATCCCATCGGTGTCCATGTAGACCATTCTAATCCTTTCGATACCGTACCGCTCTACCATGTCGTAGTGGAAACCGTACATCCATCGTTTACTATGGTCCAGAATGCACATTCCCGCGTATACAGGCTTGTCCAGTACGACTCGCACTTTGGCCATATGTAGCAATGCTAGGTTTTCATTGTACCAAACACGATCATTGAAATTTGCTTTAGCTACATGCTTCGTATACATTTTATGGGATGTGACTAGTTTTACGTTTAGGTGTTTTCTCACATTCTGGAGACTCATACCGTATACTGCATTGACCATCAATTTGAACATCTCCACTTCAAATTTATTGCTGGCCTGCTGTCTTAACTCAGTATTTAGCGTCACGTACGGTTTCAACCACGGTGACTGTTTGAAACGTAGAACTCTGCGGATTCGACGAACACGTAGTCCATTCTCTAACGCCTGTTGAAGATAGCGATAGTGGATTACATATTCCTCCTTATCCGTCAGGGTGGCCATTAATTTCTTAGATGATCCAGCACCGCTGTTGATCACTTGCTCCGATGTGTATGGGAGTTGATACGATGGTGATTTCCTAACTTCTGGACAGAAGGGCAAGTCTCTGTGTTTATCATGTAGAACTTGGTCTTTCGGGTACTCCAAGTCTACTTCCAATACGTACCCGCACTCGCCATCTGCCGGTATGCTCGAGATGTCTAATGCGTCAATTTCCTGCTGTGTTAGCCACTCAAAATCTTTGTACGGAAGCGGTTCCGACATGGCCCATCCGTATAGGTTGTTAGCGTCATAATACATTAAAAATGTATCATTATCACTCTCTACGGAACCTCCACTTGTCGATGCGCACTGGCCGTTTCGGTCACCGCGTCCTCTAGTGTATTTATTATTGGCGATGACGTGCCGAGTTACACATTGAGTCAGACCACCTCGAATACCCTTCTCAAAAAATACATATTGATCCACATCTTGAAGGGTTTCGAGTACCACACCAGTTTTGTAAAGCATGACATCCCAAGCGTACGATGGAAGCGTAAGATAATGTGCAGGGTCGAGCTGATAGTGTGTTAGACACATCTCCCTGAACCCCTCAAACACATCGGCTAATAGTAGCACATCGGTTCGTAAATATACATCTGAGTATTCACCGAGCGTGGTACAGTTGAATTTACGCCACACTTGTTGTGCATGTTCATAATCAACATCAGTTACTTCATCTCCGAAGGCTCTTTAGGTGGAAGTAGATCCTCGTTCAGAACATCCTGTGAAGTGATGTATTCATAGGGGAAGACTCCTTTCCTACGTAATAGTCGGAAATCATCATTGTCCGGGTATCTAGCTTTCATGATTTTCATTTTGTCATCAGGTAGTATGGACGCAAGAGTCGCTAATGATTTTGCCATCAGACGATACGAATCGACAAACTGTAGCTTGATGTTACTATGTCGACCAGGATATTTAAATCGTTTTGAAAATGTAATGTACTTTTCTTCCGTGTTGGCGAGTACTTCTACATCACCTTTGTCGATACCCAGTTCTCTGACTATGAAATGCGCATCATAGTTTGATAAATTATGGAAATAGATGTTTATAGTTTCCTGCTCTCGGTCCTCGGGTCTGTGACGTGCATTCAAAACTTCTCCAATCTTCTGTACGTCATCCCGTACTGCGTTTATAAAGTGTTCAGAGGCATTCTCACCTCTGTAGAGTCTCAATTTTGAATATGTGTTGCTAGTCGGATCAATGTCGTCACAATCACCATCGTTGACGTTCCTGTGATTATCATGAATGTAGTACGCGTACGAGTATGGCGTGTGGAGTTTCTTCACATTACTTGGCGCATTCTTGTTGTGATTTATATTAGCACCTCTTGAAGCGGCCGGATCCCACGCTGGTGGAAGAGACGTTGGTGCGGGATGAATAAGTTGATTTGGTTCAGTCGGTACAAGCGCACACTCAAAATCCGCATATATAGTGAAACGTGCTTTTTGTGTACGCTCGATGTGCTTAAACCGAATCTCTTTATCTTCAGACAAATCGGTCCTCAGAGGATCATGCGAAGAGCAGTAACGCTTGTGCTCCTCCAACCGTTCAGCTCCAGTGAGACCCAGTTTGTTCGGCCGGTTGTCGAAATGTGCGAAACATCTCCTGCAAATGAACAAACGATGGCCGCGACGTGTCAGCTGGCTGGAAACTAACCTCTCGAAAACACCGCTCATCCGATTCGTTTAGCACATTAACCACAGAGTGTCTCCTGGAGATATCGCGAGGAAGGGGGATGAAGGAGCTACCTCTGAGAGGGCTATAAACATTAACTCTCACCTCCATGTCTAAAACCCTAACAAAGCTCCACCCGGAACCTTTCATCTCGCATGTCTCCTTCTCCAGTAAAATTTTGTTGATGAATTGTTGACATATTTCATCTACATCACTATTTTGGAGGATAGGGACATTTTTGGTCTTGAAGGCTCGCTTGCAAGTCTCACCATGAATATTTGCGAATTGACATTCGATCCAGAGATTAACCTTGATGGCATGAACTATCAATAAAATCCGTCGCATGAGTGTGACAATCGTTGTTCGCAATGAGTTGACAAACTCCTGGAGAGAAACAGTCTCATCAGCGGGCTCCGCAAGCCTGTACGTCTTCAAACGCCCGCGAAATCCTGTCTCGGTCTCCACGAAGCCATCTGGTGCCAAATCACTGGGAATGACGGAGGATCCTTTGTCGATGTCGTCACTGTCTGTTCCTACAGACGCTGTTGACGAGGGGACAGGCGTTGTGGTCGAGATGACAGGCACTGGTGGTTGGACTCCACCGATCTGCTCTGGCTGTTGGTTCACACGTGCAGCTCTACAGCGGAATCGGGCGTGGAACTGCATGCTATCCTTGCGATTGAAGAACCTTCCACATCCACCACACGCATGCTCTGAAAAACACATATAGTTGTAGTCACATGCATAATAAAGGAAAAAAGAAACAGTTTATAAACCAATATGAAAGTTCTGAATGTATAATGCAGTAGCTGAAATTAACTAAATATTAAAATTGGTTAAAAGTCATTACATCAGAACTCATTTAGGAAATGAAGATGGAAGAACGCATCATTTATTGTGAAATCAACTACTGCAAATTTCGTATCTGAATAATATACCGGATGAACTTTTTAAAAAAGTAAAAACAAACATTATTAATTTGAAGTCAAAGAAAAATGCATACCTGTTGTACGAACTCCAACAGACGATGGGACTTGTGTTGGGTCCGTAGCGTGCGATGGTTCCGGTCTCGAATCGAGGTCAGGAGCGTTAGAGGAGCAGGGTCGCGGATCCGAAGGAGTGGAAGCGAAACCTATAACAAATGAACACATATGTGATTTCATCACAACATTTCGTATCTTAAAGTAGATTTATAAGGAGATATGATGAATATTGGGTAAGTAAATACTCGTACATTCCATTCAATGGAGTTGTTTTGATCGCTTTGAGAGTATTCCTAAAATTTTCACATCTTTAAGAACATATTTTCTTGAAGCGAATGTCTATGTATATCCATTTATTTGTGTGAATGATCAGTGTTATGGAGTTAGTGACTATAGCTAAAGTTCGAGGTATTATTAAAAATTTTACTAACCTGGTCTGAATGCGGGATTCATCGCTTGTTGGGGATGTGGGCGATGGGTGATGTCGATGTGACGACGAAGGGCATCATCCCTGGAGTATGTTCGACCACAATCTGGACAGTCAAATTTGACTCCCCCGTGGACGGATCGTACATGTCGACTCAAGTGATCCTTCTTCTTGTACGACTCACCGCACTCCCCACAACAGAAGCGACGTTCCAAAGTGTTGTTCATGATCTACAAACAAATAACTCTACGTAGTATAATGTCTTCAGAGAAATTGTATGAAAAAAACTCAAAGAATGTACTCAAATAAGTTTACTAGTAGTTTACTAGTAGTAGTAGTAGTAGTAGTAGTAGTAGTACTAGTAGTTTTAATATTACAAGAAGCTTTCTTCATAAGTGACCCACACAACAAGCAAGTGTAAAAGAGTTTCATTACGGTCAATTTTCACATTAGTGACAAAACTATTAAAATTGTTTTGAAAGTAAATATTCTACTTTGCATTCAGGAATGTTTATCTTTGCTTAAGAAGCTATGCATTATAGTTTATTAACATTCTTCTCTGTTAAACTACGCAACAAAGGTGAATTTAAAGGCAAGGAGAGTATGAATCAGTAAGTTTGATTTTCTATTACAATTTTACATATCGCAAAGTAAAACACGAAAATCATGTTATGAACTTTTCAGCTAGTACATGATAGAAAGAACGAAGAAACTTGACACAAATAAAATCCACATACATCATACGTATTTAAATATAGATAACTATTCTACATTACGAATACTACTTACATTTAAATTGATGAGTACCCAGGAGTAAGACAGTAGTACTATGGCACAGGGCGCAGCGGAGCACTGGAGCACTGGAAAACACGTCCGTTCACCTTGAAGTCCGGAGAGAGACTGAGCGAAGAAAGGCAGTAGCACTGGACCGCTGGAGCACTGGAGCACTGGAGAACACGTCCGGTCACCGTGAAGTCTGGAGAGAGACTGAGGGCAGCGGAGCTAACGGAGCACTGGAGCACTGGAGCACTGGAGCACACGTCCGATCGCCGCGAAGTCTGGAGAGAGAGTGAACGAGCAAATACAGACGCTGTGGGTTGTGAAAATGGCGCAGGATCGTACATAGTATGCAGCGGCACGACAGACGACCATCAACGGCTATACTCAATTTGAATCTCAGCGTATGCCTAGAGTGTAGAGGTTCATTGAAAATGAGTCAACGCGAGAGTGACAAAATTTTAGAACCAACTGTGGCCATTCGGGGGAAGAGGCAGTGTTTTAATTTGTACGAAGTCACCCAACACATTTAGTTCAATATAGAGAAAGAGGTATGAGAACTCGAGGCGTAAGGATAACGTCTCGACACTATTGACTGCGGCTACACCGAACACCGCGCAAACAAAAATCAAGTTGGTGGCGTAGGAATACCGGTTGCCTGCCACGCGCACTATGCATCGGCACGATAGGTGACCATCAGCGGTCATACTCAATTTGAATCTCAGCGTATGCCTAGAGTGTAGAGGCTCATTGAAAATGAGTTAACAACGCGAGAGTGACAAAATTTTAGAACCATCTGCGGCAATTCGGGGACAAGGCAGTGTTTTAAATTGTACGAAGTCACACATCACATTTAGTTCAATATAGAGTAAGAGGTATGAGAGCTCATTACACAAGATAACCACTTAAAGACAGTTTTGATTATGTCGAATCATTAGTCAACTATTTTGTGACTCATAAACATTTAACCCATTAAATGAAGTCACATGTCCCTTGTGCATCACTTCAAAGGAGTAAACATCGGTTGAAAGTTCAACCGCAGCATCACTTCGCATGCAGTACACTCTTTTACATAGAAGCGAGTCGTGCGTAGAAAACCCAACGAAACATTATCAAATTATTTTGACCACCTTAGATTGTCTCCTCGAACACATACACCGAACACATGCGCTTATAAAAAATCAAGATGGCGACGTAAGGATATCGCCTCGACAATGTGGACTGCTGCTACACCGAACACCGCGCAAACAAAAAATCAAGTTGGTGGCGTAGGAATACCGGTGGCCGGACACGCGCGCGGCGGCGTAGGAATACCGGTTGCCTGCCACGCACATTCAAGTAAAATGCGAGCTTTCACATGGTTTCCAGAAATATTGAGGTTTAAAGAGGCCGGTTAAGGACACTTGATGCATGCCGTTCGCGCGCTCGCATTCTATCCGCGCGTAAAATTCAAACACGCGCATTTTTGCGGCATGCATCAAGTGTCCTTAACCGGCCTCTTTAAACCTCAATATTTCTGGAAACCATGTGAAAGCTCGCATTTTACTTGAATGTGCGTGGCAGGCAACCGGTATTCCTACGCCGCCGCGCGCGTGTCCGGCCACCGGTATTCCTACGCCACCAACTTGATTTTTTGTTTGCGCGGTGTTCGGTGTAGCAGCAGTCCACATTGTCGAGGCGATATCCTTACGTCGCCATCTTGATTTTTTATAAGCGCATGTGTTCGGTGTATGTGTTCGAGGAGACAATCTAAGGTGGTCAAAATAATTTGATAATGTTTCGTTGGGTTTTCTACGCACGACTCGCTTCTATGTAAAAGAGTGTACTGCATGCGAAGTGATGCTGCGGTTGAACTTTCAACCGATGTTTACTCCTTTGAAGTGATGCACAAGGGACATGTGACTTCATTTAATGGGTTAAATGTTTATGAGTCACAAAATAGTTGACTAATGATTCGACATAATCAAAACTGTCTTTAAGTGGTTATCTTGTGTAATGAGCTCTCATACCTCTTACTCTATATTGAACTAAATGTGATGTGTGACTTCGTACAATTTAAAACACTGCCTTGTCCCCGAATTGCCGCAGATGGTTCTAAAATTTTGTCACTCTCGCGTTGTTAACTCATTTTCAATGAGCCTCTACACTCTAGGCATACGCTGAGATTCAAATTGAGTATGACCGCTGATGGTCACCTATCGTGCCGATGCATAGTGCGCGTGGCAGGCAACCGGTATTCCTACGCCACCAACTTGATTTTTGTTTGCGCGGTGTTCGGTGTAGCCGCAGTCAATAGTGTCGAGACGTTATCCTTACGCCTCGAGTTCTCATACCTCTTTCTCTATATTGAACTAAATGTGTTGGGTGACTTCGTACAAATTAAAACACTGCCTCTTCCCCCGAATGGCCACAGTTGGTTCTAAAATTTTGTCACTCTCGCGTTGACTCATTTTCAATGAACCTCTACACTCTAGGCATACGCTGAGATTCAAATTGAGTATAGCCGTTGATGGTCGTCTGTCGTGCCGCTGCATACTATGTACGATCCTGCGCCATTTTCACAACCCACAGCGTCTGTATTTGCTCGTTCACTCTCTCTCCAGACTTCGCGGCGATCGGACGTGTGCTCCAGTGCTCCAGTGCTCCAGTGCTCCGTTAGCTCCGCTGCCCTCAGTCTCTCTCCAGACTTCACGGTGACCGGACGTGTTCTCCAGTGCTCCAGTGCTCCAGCGGTCCAGTGCTACTGCCTTTCTTCGCTCAGTCTCTCTCCGGACTTCAAGGTGAACGGACGTGTTTTCCAGTGCTCCAGTGCTCCGCTGCGCCCTGTGCCATAGTACTACTGTCTTACTCCTGGGTACTCATCAATTTAAATGTAAGTAGTATTCGTAATGTAGAATAGTTATCTATATTTAAATACGTATGATGTATGTGGATTTTATTTGTGTCAAGTTTCTTCGTTCTTTCTATCATGTACTAGCTGAAAAGTTCATAACATGATTTTCGTGTTTTACTTTGCGATATGTAAAATTGTAATAGAAAATCAAACTTACTGATTCATACTCTCCTTGCCTTTAAATTCACCTTTGTTGCGTAGTTTAACAGAGAAGAATGTTAATAAACTATAATGCATAGCTTCTTAAGCAAAGATAAACATTCCTGAATGCAAAGTAGAATATTTACTTTCAAAACAATTTTAATAGTTTTGTCACTAATGTGAAAATTGACCGTAATGAAACTCTTTTACACTTGCTTGTTGTGTGGGTCACTTATGAAGAAAGCTTCTTGTAATATTAAAACTACTAGTACTACTACTACTACTACTACTACTACTAGTAAACTACTAGTAAACTTATTTGAGTACATTCTTTGAGTTTTTTTCATACAATTTCTCTGAAGACATTATACTACGTAGAGTTATTTGTTTGTAGATCATGAACAACACTTTGGAACGTCGCTTCTGTTGTGGGGAGTGCGGTGAGTCGTACAAGAAGAAGGATCACTTGAGTCGACATGTACGATCCGTCCACGGGGGAGTCAAATTTGACTGTCCAGATTGTGGTCGAACATACTCCAGGGATGATGCCCTTCGTCGTCACATCGACATCACCCATCGCCCACATCCCCAACAAGCGATGAATCCCGCATTCAGACCAGGTTAGTAAAATTTTTAATAATACCTCGAACTTTAGCTATAGTCACTAACTCCATAACACTGATCATTCACACAAATAAATGGATATACATAGACATTCGCTTCAAGAAAATATGTTCTTAAAGATGTGAAAATTTTAGGAATACTCTCAAAGCGATCAAAACAACTCCATTGAATGGAATGTACGAGTATTTACTTACCCAATATTCATCATATCTCCTTATAAATCTACTTTAAGATACGAAATGTTGTGATGAAATCACATATGTGTTCATTTGTTATAGGTTTCGCTTCCACTCCTTCGGATCCGCGACCCTGCTCCTCTAACGCTCCTGACCTCGATTCGAGACCGGAACCATCGCACGCTACGGACCCAACACAAGTCCCATCGTCTGTTGGAGTTCGTACAACAGGTATGCATTTTTCTTTGACTTCAAATTAATAATGTTTGTTTTTACTTTTTTAAAAAGTTCATCCGGTATATTATTCAGATACGAAATTTGCAGTAGTTGATTTCACAATAAATGATGCGTTCTTCCATCTTCATTTCCTAAATGAGTTCTGATGTAATGACTTTTAACCAATTTTAATATTTAGTTAATTTCAGCTACTGCATTATACATTCAGAACTTTCATATTGGTTTATAAACTGTTTCTTTTTTCCTTTATTATGCATGTGACTACAACTATATGTGTTTTTCAGAGCATGCGTGTGGTGGATGTGGAAGGTTCTTCAATCGCAAGGATAGCATGCAGTTCCACGCCCGATTCCGCTGTAGAGCTGCACGTGTGAACCAACAGCCAGAGCAGATCGGTGGAGTCCAACCACCAGTGCCTGTCATCTCGACCACAACGCCTGTCCCCTCGTCAACAGCGTCTGTAGGAACAGACAGTGACGACATCGACAAAGGATCCTCCGTCATTCCCAGTGATTTGGCACCAGATGGCTTCGTGGAGACCGAGACAGGATTTCGCGGGCGTTTGAAGACGTACAGGCTTGCGGAGCCCGCTGATGAGACTGTTTCTCTCCAGGAGTTTGTCAACTCATTGCGAACAACGATTGTCACACTCATGCGACGGATTTTATTGATAGTTCATGCCATCAAGGTTAATCTCTGGATCGAATGTCAATTCGCAAATATTCATGGTGAGACTTGCAAGCGAGCCTTCAAGACCAAAAATGTCCCTATCCTCCAAAATAGTGATGTAGATGAAATATGTCAACAATTCATCAACAAAATTTTACTGGAGAAGGAGACATGCGAGATGAAAGGTTCCGGGTGGAGCTTTGTTAGGGTTTTAGACATGGAGGTGAGAGTTAATGTTTATAGCCCTCTCAGAGGTAGCTCCTTCATCCCCCTTCCTCGCGATATCTCCAGGAGACACTCTGTGGTTAATGTGCTAAACGAATCGGATGAGCGGTGTTTTGAGTATTCAATTCTTTCTAAGTTTGTTAATGAAGCTCGTCGTGATCGGCTCACCTCTAAACACTTTACTACAGAGGTTAGGGCCCGAGCTAATTTAAATTTTGAGGGACTTGAATTCCCAGTAAAAATCAATGACATCCGCAAGTTTGAGCGCAACAACCCGGGGGTAAGCGTTAACGTGTATGGTCTGGACAACAAGAAGCGGAGCAAGCAACAAAACAAAGACGAACACTATGTCTTCCCGCTTCGCGTCGTGGATCAAGAGCTACCAAACCACTTCGATCTGTTGTTCCTAACAGATGAACGGACCACTCACTATGCATACATCGCAGACTTCGAGAGGTTAGTTTCCAGCCAGCTGACACGTCGCGGCCATCGTTTGTTCATTTGCAGGAGATGTTTCGCACATTTCGACAACCGGCCGAACAAACTGGGTCTCACTGGAGCTGAACGGTTGGAGGAGCACAAGCGTTACTGCTCTTCGCATGATCCTCTGAGGACCGATTTGTCTGAAGATAAAGAGATTCGGTTTAAGCACATCGAGCGTACACAAAAAGCACGTTTCACTATATATGCGGATTTTGAGTGTGCGCTTGTACCGACTGAACCAAATCAACTTATTCATCCCGCACCAACGTCTCTTCCACCAGCGTGGGATCCGGCCGCTTCAAGAGGTGCTAATATAAATCACAACGAGAATGCGCCAAGTAATGTGAAGAAACTCCACACGCCATACTCGTACGCGTACTACATTCATGATAATCACAGGAACGTCAACGATGGTGATTGTGACGACATTGATCCGACTAGCAACACATATTCAAAATTGAGACTCTACAGAGGTGAGAATGCCTCTGAACACTTTATAAACGCAGTACGGGATGACGTACAGAAGATTGGAGAAGTTTTGAATGCACGTCACAGACCCGAGGACCGAGAGCAGGAAACTATAAACATCTATTTCCATAATTTATCAAACTATGATGCGCATTTCATAGTCAGAGAACTGGGTATCGACAAAGGTGATGTAGAAGTACTCGCCAACACGGAAGAAAAGTACATTACATTTTCAAAACGATTTAAATATCCTGGTCGACATAGTAACATCAAGCTACAGTTTGTCGATTCGTATCGTCTGATGGCAAAATCATTAGCGACTCTTGCGTCCATACTACCTGATGACAAAATGAAAATCATGAAAGCTAGATACCCGGACAATGATGATTTCCGACTATTACGTAGGAAAGGAGTCTTCCCCTATGAATACATCACTTCACAGGATGTTCTGAACGAGGATCTACTTCCACCTAAAGAAGCCTTCGGAGATGAAGTAACTGATGTTGATTATGAACATGCACAACAAGTGTGGCGTAAATTCAACTGTACCACGCTCGGTGAATACTCAGATGTATATTTACGAACCGATGTGCTACTATTAGCCGATGTGTTTGAGGGGTTCAGGGAGATGTGTCTAACACACTATCAGCTCGACCCTGCACATTATCTTACGCTTCCATCGTACGCTTGGGATGTCATGCTTTACAAAACTGGTGTGGTACTCGAAACCCTTCAAGATGTGGATCAATATGTATTTTTTGAGAAGGGTATTCGAGGTGGTCTGACTCAATGTGTAACTCGGCACGTCATCGCCAATAATAAATACACTAGAGGACGCGGTGACCGAAACGGCCAGTGCGCATCGACAAGTGGAGGTTCCGTAGAGAGTGATAATGATACATTTTTAATGTATTATGACGCTAACAACCTATACGGATGGGCCATGTCGGAACCGCTTCCGTACAAAGATTTTGAGTGGCTAACACAGCAGGAAATTGACGCATTAGACATCTCGAGCATACCGGCAGATGGCGAGTGCGGGTACGTATTGGAAGTAGACTTGGAGTACCCGAAAGACCAAGTTCTACATGATAAACACAGAGACTTGCCCTTCTGTCCAGAAGTTAGGAAATCACCATCGTATCAACTCCCATACACATCGGAGCAAGTGATCAACAGCGGTGCTGGATCATCTAAGAAATTAATGGCCACCCTGACGGATAAGGAGGAATATGTAATCCACTATCGCTATCTTCAACAGGCGTTAGAGAATGGACTACGTGTTCGTCGAATCCGCAGAGTTCTACGTTTCAAACAGTCACCGTGGTTGAAACCGTACGTGACGCTAAATACTGAGTTAAGACAGCAGGCCAGCAATAAATTTGAAGTGGAGATGTTCAAATTGATGGTCAATGCAGTATACGGTATGAGTCTCCAGAATGTGAGAAAACACCTAAACGTAAAACTAGTCACATCCCATAAAATGTATACTAAGCATGTAGCTAAAGCAAATTTCAATGATCGTGTTTGGTACAATGAAAACCTAGCATTGCTACATATGGCCAAAGTGCGAGTCGTACTGGACAAGCCTGTATACGCGGGAATGTGCATTCTGGACCATAGTAAACGATGGATGTACGGTTTCCACTACGACATGGTAGAGCGGTACGGTATCGAAAGGATTAGAATGGTCTACATGGACACCGATGGGATAGTCTACGCGATCCGTACCAGAGACGTCTACCGTGACATGTTGACACACCTCGACGATTTCGACACAAGTAACTATCCCAGGACACACATTTGCTATGATGGACGGAACGCTAGGGTGTTGGGAAAGTTTAAGGATGAAGCCGGAGGAGTGGCCATTGAAATGTTTGTCGGATTGATGGCAAAACTCTACTGTATGACATTCGGTATGTGTACTTGTAATAATGCAATTGATGGAGATGATTGCATCGCGCCTCCCCCTATCAAACGAGCAAAGGGTGTTAATCGTGCCGTCGCTCTGCGTGATCTAACCGTACAAGATTACATTGATTGTCTTCATAACAGAACGACAAAGAGTACGGAAAATCAACGCTTTCAAAGTAAATACCATATGATTTACTCAGTGGTAGTGAGAAAAAGATCTCTGGCTCCGTTTGATGACAAACGATACGTGATGCCGGAGGACGGAATAAACACTCTTCCGTGGGGGCACTATGCAATACCACCAAGAGCACCACCGCTACCTCCAGCTCTGCCTGCACCGATGGACGTAGACGAATACACAATTTAATTTATGTCGCATGAGTGTGATCGTTTAGGCGCTGTTTGGATATTAGGAATGTTTTGGACTGTGATGAACTGTGATATGAACATTTATTCTGTTGTCTTTTTATAAATGTTATGATTTTTGGATAATGTATAAAGTTTCTATTTTGCTGATTCATTTTTCAATACACTTGATGTTAGTTTTAAGATTGTTTCAATAAATCTGACAGTTTGTATTGACATACTTGTTTTCATTTTCCAGTTTTACACATAGTGTTAAGATCATTCACTGTCAGACTCTTTGCTTTTTGAAAAATACTAAAGATATCAAACTCTTTTCAATTTGAAAGTAAAATATAAATGATGAGTCTACACAGAGGTGTACAAATACTAAACTATCAGACTCTTTTGAAAGTAAAATAGCAATCTACTAGACTCTTTTGTCTTTGAAAGTAAACATGTAATGTCGAGTCTGCACAATGGTTAAACGAAAGTGCTCTTTTCAATTTGAAGTGTAAAACTTTTACATGCTAAGTCAAAGATGTGCGATGACTAAACTAACAGACTCTTTTGACTTTGAAAGTGAATTACTAGACTCTTTTGTCTTTGATAGTAAACGTAATGTCGAGTCTGCAGAAAGGTTAAACTAACAGACTTTGAAAACTTTTACAAATGCACTTTTTACTTTGAAATAGTGAGTCCCTTCAAAAGTGAAACTTACATACGAATTAAAAGAAGAAAGATGTTTGTTAAGTTCTAATTTTTATTACAAGAAAAGAAATATCTTAACATACAAGAGAAATATTGTTTTACAATCCAACCAATAGATGTGAATAGAAAACAATAGTTGTGTTAATACAATTTAGTGAAAACTTCTGATCATCGCATCAATGTGAGCAGTAGAAGAGTCGTCGAGGAGCTGCACAGAGTCAGTTGTCTCACGAGTGGAAGTCCCAGAGACAGTAGAAGATTACTGTTAAACCTTAAAACCTTAGTTTCAGTAATGCTTGTAAGTACAGAAAAGAAAAAGCATACGTAAATTAATTTAAATGAAACAAAATCAGGAAAAAGAAAAATAGCTATGAAACACAATGTGTCATGTGCAAAAGTTAAAGTGAAAATAATGTTCAATATGAAAGTATATGCAACAAATGTTAAAAAGAGTTGCATGCTATTAAGGTAATCATATTAAAAGATTCTAGTTCTTTATTATTCAATATGAAAAGTACATGCACCAAATGTTTAAAGAGTTTCATTACACCTCTTGACCTATATGTCTCCAAAACACACTACTTTTTCCCCACCGTTGCCCCACCATCGTCCCCACCACCGTATGATGAAAGAGGTTCATTAGACTTTGACCTACATGTCTCCAAAACACACTACTTTTTCCCCACCGTTGCCCCACCACCGTATGATGAAAGAGGTTCATTAGACTTTTTGACCTACATGTCTCCAAAGCACACTACTTTTTCCCCACCATTGCCCCACCACTGCCCCACCACCGTCCCCACCACCGATAGATGAAAGAGGTTCATTAGACTTCTTGACCTATATGTCTCCAAAACACACTACTTTTTCCCCACCGTTGCCCCACCGTTGCCCCACCGCTGCCCCACCATCGTCCCCACCATCGGCCACGACACCGTAAATAATAATAACCGGCCAAATGCCCCTACTATTTAGCAAAAAAAAAAAAAAAAAAAAAGTTGGACCAGTTGGACCAAAGTCCCCTACTGTTTCGGGGGGGGGGGGGGGGGCTCGCCGCCGGTGGTCCTCGGGGGGGGGGGGGGGTCGGCTCCTCCTGCTCCTCCTGACAGTCTTCGGCCAAAGATCCCTACTTACAAAGTTTCCATTAAAATCATATGGGTAAAATTTTAAAAATGTAATAACTTTCTTAATACTCAACCTTTTGACGTCGGGTTTGTAACTAATTACTCTAAATGCAAAGACGTTTAAAACTATGTATGATGTGACAAGGGCCAAAGCATATTTCTGTAAGACTTCCAGGAGGGACATCCCTTAAAGGGAGTGTAAATTAAAACTTCTTTGGCCCATGTCACATCATACACCATTTTAAACGTCTTTGCATTTGGAGTAATAAGCTACAAACCCGACATCAAAAGGTTGAGTATTAAGAAAGTTATTGCATTTTTAAGTTTTACCCATATGATTTTAATGGAAACTTTGTATGCCTGCCATTTCGGTCTCGGTCATCCGTTTGAAGTCTAGTTTGCGGCATTGTACTCTGCTAAGTGAGACCTTTAATTTGATACCAAATATGACCTATGCTGCTATTTAAGAATTTTGACTGACTCCTCGTGGGCCGTCCCCCTTAAGGGATAAAAAAGTGATAATAGCTTAAAAGAGTAGATATTTATGGCTATTATTGGTATAAAAACTTTCATTACTTCATCTATAATGGTAAAAAATATATTTCACCGTTCCGGGACTTTTCAATCACACTGTATAATTTATGAGTTTTGAAGCTTATCGCGACCAATCAGAATTGATAAGAGTGGTAACCAAGGAAGCGGGGGAATTGTGAGTAAAATAGCGGTGATAAAAAAGGAACAATCACTCTAAATGTAGTTTAATCTCTCTGGGTAAGATCTATTTGATCTATTTGATCGACTGTCATCCCCACGGCAGCACACCTGCATACTAAGCCCCATTGAAAGCTCTCTGTTTTTTTTCCTGGGTATATTATCTGCTATTTTTTTCTCTTCACTTATTGTATTTAAGTACCTCCGTATGGCCATTTTTTATTTATTCAAACATTTATAGTAGATAAAATGATTAATTTTGCTCTCTGAAGTTTTTGAGTTTTTAAAAACTGTCAAGGGGAGTATAAATGAATTTATATTTACAAAAAATATATATATAGGGAGTAACCTGTCTTATATTCAATTTATATGAAGGCCATATAGAATTTGTAGAGTGATAGAGAGGCTATATATTTGTAATGAATTATAGGTTACTCATTTTGAATTTTAGTTTATATCAATGGGGTATATAGCACTTGTTTTGCGGAAAGGCTATTTTTTTACTTTTGAGTAAAAAGTAGTCATTGAGATGATAAGTTACCCAACATTTCATTGTCACGTCTTCTGTTTTATCAATTTTAGGGATGACATTTTTAACAAACAGTTTATATTGTATTTAAGTTAAACAATTTTAAGAAACAGAAAGAAGTTAAGGCAGTCGAGTTCGAATTTATTTTACATGAAATATTAAGGAATTTAAGGAATTCAACTAATTATTTGATTTCTTCTTAAAGAGACCATTTTCAGTTATAAATTTAGAGTTGACCCAAATAATGTACAATTATTATTTTAAGCGGTTTTTCATGTTTGTAGGATACTCTTTTGTAGAAGCTTATTTTCAGTTTACACATCAAATTTAAATTATTTTACCAATGATCATTTTATCAATTATCATTTTATCAATTTTCGATAATAATTTTATTTATTGTCATTTCACAACATTAAAATTAGCAATATTTTACAAAAAAAAAAAAAAAAAAAAAAAAACATTCTTTATCAAAGGGGTTAAAATATGGTTTGGTTTTAAAACATATTTTATAAATAAAAACACATAAATAAATTTTCCATACGTGTTTCATAATTTTTATGGGAATGGGTTTAACCCTAAATCACAAATTGGGAGAAGCCGGGCAGGATTAACAGACGCAGCGCGAGCTTCGTCGTCGTCTGGTGGGCAACTAGATCAGGGAGGGAATAATGAACTTGTGAAACAGCGGGGGAAGGAAGGTGCTGAAAAACCGACGTTGCCTCACGCCAATTGTGACTCGGCCTGGGCCTGCGAGCCTGCAAGCCTACAAACACTGACTGTACCTGGTGTCCCAGAAGTCCCTGAACGCTCTTTTCAAAAATGTTGTTTTATTTGACAACCCAAGCCTTCCAATTTGGCTCGTCATTTCAATGTCGGGTTTGCGGTGTTGTACTCTACTAAATTAGACCTTACATTTGATGTGCATATAAAAATATATTAACTGTGTTTGCATTTAAGATTTTAAGGACTTTCTCAGTAGTTCCTCCCCTTTTAGTATGAAATTATAAATATTACTAATAATTATTACTAATACAGGGTGAGGCAAAATGATCTGGCGGGCTTAAAATGAAAATAACTTATAGGTTTAAAGTGATATAAAGGGTTTTATTGCATATTACAGATTGTTGTTTGTGAAATTTAATAAGAAATACTCAATAAGAGCTGATTTATTCAGAGTAAGATTTGAAGACGACGTCTTTCTAATGATGTCTGTCTTGCTCAATGCGCATTCTTCCAATGTTGCTCTGACGTTGTCAAACACTTTCCCTAACATAGCTTTAGACAGGTTGGCAATGTTTTGGGCATATGGGTTCCTTCAGGTAATCCAACTAGCTGGGATGACTTCACCCCCCCCCCCCTCCCACCACCAAAAAATCACAAATGCTGAGATGTGGCTAACGAGTTCGCCATGCAATGCCCCCGAAACGCTATGTGATTATAGGCTACGAAACTTACTTCTTAAGAATATTTTCACCTCATTGGCTGTATGGGTAGTTGTCCCATCTTTCCAGCAAAAATGTCATTACGTCTGACTGTCTATACATCTGATGAGGTGATGACATTCTTAAGAAGCAAGATTCGTGGCATGGTCATCACGAATTTCTTGGATATTGCATAGCAAGGTCGTTCAGATCCCAGCATTTGCGATTTTATTGGGAGGATCCTGTTGAAATCAAGAGTTTACACGAATAAATGCGGGTAGCTGGATTACCTGAAGAAAACCATACGCCAAAGAAATTGCCAACCTGTCTCCTGCTATGTTAGCGAAAGAGTTTGGAAACATCAGTGCAAAATTGGAAGTAACATCCCCCACTCCCAGACATCGTTAGGCTCTTTTCAAAAGGGGAATGCATTTTAAATTTTCCTGTTCTATTTTTACAACAAAATTAGAAATATAAAGGAAACGACAGGTTCCAGTTTTAAGAAAAATCTAAGGTAACTTTTAGTTGAGAGTTTTAGAGTGTCCAGGAATTCCTGTCCTAATCACAATTCGCCTTCACGAAGTGCCTTTTTTAAATTACAATATTGCAAAAGCTCGATCTTTCCCATTATACCGATTAAGACTATAATTAAATCTTAAATTATAATTATCAAATTCTTACACTTTAATACATATTGAATGTAAATAAACCGGAAAACTATAATCAATATACAAAAATTAATACTTATTACATAAAAAAATTATAAAGAAATATTTGTCATATTACTGATTTTAACTCATTATTACACAACATCTCTCTCTCTCCCTCTCTCTCTCTCTCTCTCTCTCTCTCTCTCTCTCTCTCTCTCTCTCTCTCTCTCTCTCTCTCTCTCTCTCTCTCTCTCTCTCTCTCCCTCCCTCTCTCTCAAATGTGACAGTTGTGTTACCGGCATTTTTTTTAACAACTTCATCTGAAGTTTTTTCTACCTCGCTCGCATCGAAAAGGTAGCCAGTGTGCACGATGAAACATAACATATTTTGTTTCTTACAACGTTCATCTAATAAATTCGTTTTAATGACAACGTTTCACAGTTTTTCTTCAACAAATGACATAGAAAAATCTAGTCGCGGGTTACAATTATTGATTATGTACAAATCTGTTTATAGTTTTCCCTTCATTATTCAGAAAGAAAACTCGACTAATGAGTTTTCCAAAACTTTGAGTCGTTTCGAGCAGTAAAAACTCGGCTCGAAAAATACACGATACTGTAGTTCTCGCATACCCATAATTAAAATATAATGATGTATGCCGATTATAAAAGATTAATTAATAGACGCCCTTCTTCACTTAAAACTCAAATGATTTTTTTTTTAAATAATAATTTAAGTTAAAATTGAAAGTAAAAATAATGTTTCCCAGAATGTTTAAGCTATCAGCATTTCCTATAAATACCTCAACACTAGAACGTAAAATAAGTTACTAAATAAAGAAATTCCAAAGTGTAACAAAAATTACAATAAAAGACCTTTCTAACTTTTGAACTTATTTCTTGCCATTTATCTTTAACTTCAAAATCTTAAGTTAGTCTTTTAATTTCAATCTTTTTATCTAAAAAGTATGCTTGGGTTTGAATTGGACATTACAGCTAAAGAAAACGAATAACATCTTAGGCCTATCTCATATAGTAAAAACAAACAACAAATTAGTTTAAAATGAATTTTAACTTTGCATAGAGAAATTGTTTTTTTTTCGTTTCCTTCATGGCAAATTTATTTCAATTTTAAAAATTTGGTTTTAAATATTAAAGTTTTTCTTACGAAGGGTATAGCTTCTTAATTAATTTTAATGATTGAAAACTCAATATAAAATATAATCGGTGTAATAATAAGCATCTCTTAGTATCATGGAATACTGAATATAAACAATAATATGTTAAACTGTGACACAGTCAAAAGTTTAAGTAAAACTAATAACACAGCTTTTACTATCTCACAGTAGTCATAGTAACTGGTGAGTCACCTAAAGAGGTTTTTAGTCAAAATCATAATTATTCGAAGATTTTTTCTGTTTAAAATAAACAAAAATATATAGGGCTGCAATTTTGATGCAATATGTTCAATATTTACTACTTATATCATACTTTATGTAGAGTTTCCGTTTTAATACCAGCAGCAGGATAAAAGAAAAGTTGATTTATTTTTAATCTTTGCACAGAGTACTATGAGATATTCTATACCTTTCTTCTCAAATATGGGTTATGTTTATAAACAATAAGGTAATTAATTGTATTTAAATTGGTTTAAGAATACTTTACTATTGAAAGTAGAGCATTCATAAATAAATCTAAACTTAAATAAACTTGTTAAAAAAATAATAAGTTAAAGCAGCAGTAACTAAGTGTAAAATAACTGTGGTATTTCGTCTGTCTTTGTTACAGTATGATGAAGGAATGCAATTGAAATCACCAGACATCTACGGAATCCCTGCAGCTCTATTTTTCTCAACTCTAGACCGTTTGTCCATCGTAATTTCCACGTTTTCTATTGATCGTTTAAATCGTCCGTAATTGTTTCGAGCGGTTCATCTCGAAGAATTGAAAGTAATTAAAGATGGTTTTGTTAATTGGTGAGTTAGTTCCATGTTATTATAAATGAGGAAGTCGTCCTCAAGAAGACTTTGACCAGGGGGTCGGTAAACTGTGACAGTCTATTGTTCTTGGAAGAGGAAGGGTATTATTAGACTCCGAATCGGAATTGTGGAGCTGAAATTACGTTTGTACCAGTTTTCAAGCAAATAATGTGCCAAAACGTATAAAATCAGTTAAATAAATTGATATTTTTGAGTAGTCTATAACTATAATTCATTCTTAAATTATTTTTACACATTTGAAGCTGGGTTATACTTTCACTCGCTAAACTTTGCAGAAATGTCTCTAACAACAATTGGTATCATCAATAACAATTAATTAATTTTCATGTTTGGTTATTTTTTTATTAAAACAATTTCGTTGTAATTAAATGCCTTATGACATTATGAGTGGTTAGTTTAATCATTGAAGTTCTCAATTATCTACAGACTGGCAAAGTTGCCATCAAAGATCTCTGGGTGTTTTTTTTAATATTTTAGTGCCAGTTATATTTTTTTACATTTTTATAGGCAACGATACAAACCCTAATCTTGTTACTTTATTAAATCAACCTGTTGTTAGAGAGCATCATTATAGTTAATACCCCAATGAAAAATCCTAACTCTAATACGAGTAAGGTTGCACATAGATCTCGAAAACAGCTCGAACGATTTTCTTCACACTTTGCAATAAACTTAGTTCTGGAATAAAATTAATATTATTCTCCATACTAGGAAAATTCTTATTTCGTTATAATCTTAAATTGAAATTCTAAACATTTTATCATTTATCTTATGGAGTTTAAAATAAAAACAAAAGAGTGGCTGTAAACAGCTGTCTTAACTGTCAAAGCACGAACCACGGGCTACAGTATAAACATATGATTTTTCCATTGTAGCCAGTAACTGAGTTACAGAATTATACTATAATTAAAAAAATTGATCAGTTATTAAACATTAATTATACTGTTGATTATGACTATTTAGTGAAATGAAAGTAAAAAGGCTAAAATAACTAAGAAATTTGTAGAAATGAAATTGAAAACAAAAGAATTAGAAACAATGATGAAATCAGCTGTTAACAGTAGAGGTAAAATCCACGTGTTACAGTTTCAACAAACTCATACCAGAGTGCAACGCCCTTAGTACTACATTAAAATATCCTGAAAGGCGAGTGAGGGGAGCGATCGAGCTATAGTCTTGAAAGAAACAAGCATTGTGGGCTTGGAATTTTATCGTACAATCTGTGACTGATATTTATATGACCAAAGAATTGTTTAAGTTTACTAAGCAAATGCTCGGCCCAAGGTACTGATTATTTTAAAATAAAAGTAAAGAATCTACCCCACCGAGGATCAAACTGGACTCGGAATCCACTAGGATTGTTAGGTCAGCACTAAAGTAGGCCTATACCTTGCAAAACAACTAAAGAGTCAGTTAAATAACATTGAATATACATATACATCCTAGTAAGAAGAAACGTAGGCCTAATCATTTTAATTAAAGTTTTGTGGCAGCAAATATTTCATACCCGAAAAGGCTACCAGAAATAAGCGAGTCACTTTATATCAATTATGAGTTCACAAAACCGAAGTTAAGCTATCAATAAGTCAACCAGGGAACAAAAGCATTAGAATGGTCGATACAAACTTACATTTCACAAGCAATTTATTCTTTCTATAGACGATAAATAAGACATAAAATATCACTACGATTCAATCAACAACTCGGCATTTCAAATTAAAACCAAGAAGTCAATCTCATGCCTCGGCCTGTACGATTGAAACTGACAAAGACGCCTACACAATGCGGGGTGACGGGTATCCTCTAGCCACAATCGATTTGTTCGCGGGCTACTTTCGTGTATGGGTAGATCTAGATCGGGATGGTCTTGTGTGACGTGTCGACAGTCACGCCTGTCCATCAGTCGATGGCGATTCAATCCGAGCAAACAAGCCGGTCGCCGGTCCCCGGTTCTGGCACACCCTGCATTGTGATTGTGAGGTGACAACGGAGGATCTCTGGTTGCTCGTGCTTTTGGTTTTGGTCACGGGTGGCGCACGGTAACGGAGCCGCGTTCCAGTCTCTAGTCCTGCAGTATTGCACCTGCCACAGTGCCCGGCCCGGCCCGGCCCGCTCCTCTTTTGGGTCCCCCGGTTGCTCTGGAAGCGACCCAAGTCAAAGTTAAACTCCCTTTATTTGATATAGTACATGCATAATACAGAATGATGTTAAATTATCTCCTCTAGTTTGATAATACCAAACAAATTACTTAGAGTTATGCATCAATAAATATTTATTTTTCTCAACGGTACAAAATATACTCTTGGTATACAGCAGTACAAAATCTTACGACGTAAAAAAGTCAGCCCAAAATGAATATCAACCAGGCTGACCCATCATATATGTATCAACCAATACTGCAGTACAAAAAAATACTGTCCCTAAGACATAGTCCGTCCAGGGGTTGCTTTATAATACTGTATAAAATTCACAATATTCTGAGAGCTCAAGTGTTCTGCGAAAAACATTATGTAAGCCAAAAAATAGTATCAAGTGCTCCCGATATAATATAAAGATAAACCAATGAACTTATTACCGTATAGTAACTTCCATGGTAACTAACTACGGTAGGCCTACCATTTAAAACTCATATACAGTTTAACAAAACAAAGAAATAACAGTGGTAAAGAATATTAAAATAATAACAGAAACATACAATTTATTACATTTGCTTTTCTTTTTTATATTTAACTGACAAAAATAATTACTTTACTATTTTTATTCTTGGGCAGCACTCACCATTGAAGAATATGATGTGATGCTAGACGTGAAGTCGTTGTTAGAAAAACACAAAACACGGACACACATACAGGGTGGATTCCACAGAAATTTTTGTTCCGCGAAATGTCGAGTACACTTGTGTGTGTGAAGTCCGCTCTCTGTGTGTGTCCGTGTTTTGTGTTTTCCTAACAACGACTTCACGTCTAGCATCACATCATTTTCTTCAATGGTTTAAAGTTTGGAAGTGCTGCCCAAGAATAAAAAATATATACTTCTCGCCAACAATAGAAATGCCATGTAAGAACAGAAAATAACTATGAATCGTGTGCATTCCTTTGTTTAAGGTAGAAATAACATTCCTTTAAGAACTAAAGTGGCTTGGAAACCAAAATAATCTTTAACTTTTTTATATATTTAATGCAATTTGAGTGATTTTTATGTCATAATGCAAAAGGTTAATATTTAATGCCATTAAGCTAAGGTTTTATTATTAAATGCCTGACATTTATGTTTATATTTAAAAAACCTTTTAAAATATTGATAACTTGAAGCGACAAAACACATAATCATCGAAAAATCATGATTGCACTTGAGGAGATAAGGGATTCAATAAGATTCAACAATCATTAATCTTGCCATTTATCTCAAACGACTATTGCTTGATCTTAGTTTGGGGTGGTTCATGGTGTTTATCAATGTATATTTTGTAGATACAAAAACCGATTATAAAATTATCTTACAAAAACAACAAATTAACATACTTCTCACCCTAGGTATAATTTTGAACCGAAAGTTATTAATAACGTGACATGGCTTTGTGTGCAAGTGAGGCGACTAAGCAACGATCCTCAAGTTAAAGTAATAAAATAAAATGGAATAATATTCGACATTAGTAAAAATGTTTCAAGTATTATTGAAATTATTATATTTTGAAATTGTTAAGAATGTACAATATAATATGCTTCATGTTATATTGTATTTTTCATGTTATATTTTATTTGTTATACTTTAACTGTTTTCATGTGTGGAATCTTTTACAGAAGATTTGATGACAACAATCAGAGAGAGATTCAAGCATCTCCTCTTGGCCGGGTGCCCCAGGAATTCATTGCTTGATCCTGGATCAAAATATAAGACTCCTGACGTTAGCCTAGAATACCCATAGGGGCATGCAAATCTTAAAACCATTCGCAAAACTTAAAATCCAAACGGACAATTTACAGGACATTGAAAACAGGGACCCAAGGTTGGTGCCAACAGAGCAGATTACGGTTGAACTCCTACGCAACAATCGCAAAATTGAAAGGAAGCCAATTTTCCGTAATTATGTAACGTTAGAGGGAAGAGTCTCGGTGGGAGGCGGGCTGGACCGTTCCTGGGACTCTCGGCCTCGGCCTCTGTCGCTACCGCCGCCGCCGCCGCCCGCCGGGGCAGGCCGTCCGGAGGGTCGGGAAAAACTTCGGCAGGAGATTCAAATTTGTATTCATTTATTTCGCAAGATCATTTTTGTACCAAGTAGTCCTGAATTTATCTTAGCTTATCCAAGCTGTTTTTCAATTATTCAGTTATTCTTCTTAAAGAACTTTATTTAAATTCAACTTACTAAGAAAACGTGAACAAATTATTAAAAATGAACATACATTTAAATCGACTATATCGATTAAATAACCCAACAGTAACAGATAAATTTGTTATAAAAATAAATTTAACAGCTATCAACGATAACAAAATATCATTCGGCAATGATATTACAGTTAGAAAAAATAAATTTACTAACTTTCATACATTTATTCCGTTTTTACTCTGTGGCACCGGCATATGCATATCAATATATGTAGCCCGGCCAACGAAATATGGAGTGCTACCAAGACAGGGAAATTTGCCCCCTGTTGATTGGCGCCATTTTACCCACAATTCCCACTGTTTCCTTGGTAACCAACCAGTCCTTTGTTTACAGTTCCTCATCTTATATCTGCCATTTTCCCCATACCTATCCGACGTAGACGTATCTAGGTTAACCAACTTCAAGAGTCTGCCCACAGATCATAAAATCAAGGTGGGTTTGAAAACAAACAACAAATAATCAGATGTTTTAAAGGTATAATCTGTAAATTTTGAAGCTAGTTGTGACTAATCACAATAGCTAAGACTGGTAACCAAAGAAACGAGGGTAAAGTGTTTGTGGTTACCAAGGAAACAGCGGGAATCATGGGTAAAATGGCGTAAATCAACAGGGAGCAAAAAGTTGACATGGGTTTATCACTAGTGGAACCTCGATATATCGAACCTGAAGGGGAATGTAAAAAATTCGTAATATCAAGGTCTTCCATATACTGAGGTTCGTTATATCAAGGTTATTTTTTACAAACTTCGATATACTGAGGTTCAAGACCTCATTACTTAGCCTATTTCCAGTAGGCATAGAAATTGAGGAATAAATAAGTGTGTACTGTGATTACATAACCAACAATTTTCTATTGCACAAAAGAATATAACAGTCCACTGAAACACTATAAGTTGCTTAATGTTTATAAACCCTTCTATGAAAATTTTATCACGAGCTGATCAGGACTAAGACTATAAATGGTGTCTCAAAAAAACTAAACAGTACTGCAAACACAAAATGTATTTAGGCTAATAAGCATCAGTCGGGACTATAAGACATTTTTACTCTTATAGTCCCGACGGGCGGATGCTTATTATACATTTTGTGTTTGCAGCACTGTTTAGTTTTTTGTGACACCATTTATAGTCTTTGTCCTGATACATATTTACTGCATGTATAAGACGTTTTTACTTTTATACATGACATGCAGTAAATATGGGGTTTTAAAATTATTACTCATAACAATAATTTAAAATGCATTTACACAAAAATGCTAACGTTCACCTAAAAGACACTTAAGGTAATGAATGGAACAACACTAACACAGTAAGTTAACTGCAAATGTGGGAAACAAGAACATCGCTGTGAACACAAGGCACGGCAAAAGGCAACTTCTGTATAGCGACAGGTTGCAACATGAAAGAAAATGGATGAGCTTAATGATTCAAATTGTTGTTCTTTTTATAACTTCGATATGTTGAGGTTTTGTAGTCAAAACTTCGATATGTAGAGGTGATTAGGTCACGCATCGGTGCTCCAAAAGTTCCTTATATTGAGGTTATCCCCACTAATCTGTCGATATATAGAGGTAGAAATAACATAAGATTGATAGGAAGGTTCAAGGGGAATGAGAAAACTTCTTTATATCAAGGATTTCGATATATTGAGGTTCGATATATCAAGGTTCCACATATCTAGTTTAAAACCTCGTTGATCCCGACATACCGATCATTCGACTTCTTCCTATCCACTGATTTAGTGACATGTCCTAATCGCTTTTTTGCCCTGATCATGTTCAATTTGGAGAATTTCCTAACAAATAAAAAAATGTGTTGAATAAATCACAGAATTATTACCGTTATCCTTTATTTTGTCTTCTTAAAATTTATACGGTATGTTAACATTCTTTGCGTTGTGTTTTGTAGATCCTAACAAATAATAAACTCTAACCCAGTGAGTGCCAAACAGTGTGCCAGGTCACATAGTCCAGGCTCTAAACAGGTTGAGCATGCACGAAAGTCTAACAAAATTTTACTTTTGATTATTGTTTTGAACTTCTGAGAAATAAAGAATATCTATGTTGCCCCCTTTCCAGTGTGGGCACATGGGGAACGCACCCTAGAGGAAGTCGTAGAGGAAAATGGCCTATGTCATGTCATACATAATTTTTAAGGTCTTTGAATGTAGAGCAAAACTATATGCAAACCCAATCTCAAAAGGTCAAATATAACGCAAGTTATTGCATTTTGAAATTTCGGTAATATGGTTTTATGCCCAGTTTGACTGCCTGCTATATCTGGCTCGAACGTTCATTTGAGGTCGGCTTTCCGATATTGTTTCTGTTCTATTTCTATTATATTTATCTATAGAATTCAAAGCCAAGCAAGACCCTGAACATTAAGTTAAAGGTTTTCTTGTAAGTTTTCATTTGTCGTCCCTGTCTGCTGTCCCAAACATTATGACTACAGTACGATTTTCAGCCCGGTCAGTGACAACCTATGAAAATTTACAATGATATATTTCAAGTAAGCTATACGGTCCTCCTTAACAGAAACAATGCCGCAAAGCCGATCTCAAATTAACGTTCGAGCCAGAAATGGCAGGCAGTCAAACTTTGTAAAAAAGCATATTACCGAAATTTCAAAACGCAATAACTCGTATTGTATTTGACCATTTGAGATCGGGCTTGTGGCGTTTTGCTCTACATATTCAAAGACCTTTAAAATTATATACAACACGGCATAGTCCAATCCAGTTTCCTCTACGACTTCCTTTAGGGCGCGTTCCCCATGTTGTGTGCCCACGCTTCAAATGTGGCGCGCCATGAAATGGGGCAACATCGATTTTTTACATGTACTAATTATTGTGTCCAACAGTAATCAAAAGTCAAAGTTTGTTTGATTTTCAGAGCATGCTCAATCTGTCTAGAGCCTGGACTAACACTGGTGTGCCGTTAAGCAGGTTAGATGTGGGGGAGACGAGAGAAAATAAGTTAAATATAACAAAGGGAGAAATGAAGTAAAAATAAATTGTTGTGAACTCTAATTTACTTTATAATCGGGACGCCGTCAAGGTCTGACGGCGACGAACCCTGACACTTTTAAAAGTCACGGGGCGTCAAAGTCTGACGAATAAAAAGTCGGGGGGCGACAAAACAGGACGATTTAAATTCGTCAGGTTTTGACGGGTGCGTCAGGCGTCAAATCAGGACGTTTTTAAATTCGTCAGGTTTTGACGGGTGCGTTAGGCGTCAAACTCTGACGATTTGAATTCGTCCTGTTTTGACGGGTGCGTGAGGCGACAACTCGCGACGTTTTTAATTTTTGAAAAGACTGTACTGCCCCTCATAAATTACGGACTTCACGTGGCTTATTGGCATGCCGTCTGTCCAATGGTGGGCCTTTTGGAGTTTATGGATTATGTACAATAGAAGGTAGCCATTGTTGTAAGAACCGCTCAACCAGTCCGAGCTGCTTTGTCAGGCTTATATTACGGTGTTACTAAAACTGTGTTGTACAGTATAGCCAATTTAAAATACTATTAATTAATTAAGCAAGTCCTTATATACGTGAAGCCGTTTTTTGTGAACACAGCTCTATCAATACCTAACTAATTTTAACATTTTATGTTTCAAAGTAATGGCTCAAATTTTTAGTTATGCGATGAGGTCTTGGGTTTTAGAAATTTATTTAATAACGTTAAAATTGAGTAGTCAAAATAGTATAAGACTGTATTATTTTTACAAAACATCGCCCTATAATTTCTCTGCAGTGACATCCGGTGAGATGCCGAGTTAAAAGGCTATGCATTGTTATTTTTCAAGACGGTCCTCGTTCGCTCACTCGCCGGGCAAGTAGGTGCTGCACTCTGGTAACATTTGTTGAATCACATGGCGAATATGTAATTTTTGGGTTATTTATACTGTAATCACCTGTACACCGTTCAAAATAAATGTTCGGTCGAAAGACAGAATTTTATTTCCCGTCACAATGAAAATTCCCTCAATATCTTCTGTTATTCTAATCTTATTCTGTTTAATCTCAAATTCCCTCATGGGATCTGACTTTATTTATATTTTTGTATTGATTGGTAAAATTATTAAACGACTAACCAATTTGTAGCTTTGCAATTGAACTGAAAATAAAAGACTAGTAAAAATTATAAAAATCACCTATAGTATCAAAATAATTAGAATTCACGTGTAACAGATTAAACATGTGGATTAACAAATATACATCAGAGTGCAGCACCCATATTCCTACATTGAAACAGTCTGAAAGGCGAGTGGGCGAGGCAAACGAATAAATAAGTTTTTTTGCACTTGTCATTTTAGGGCACCAAAATACCAACGCATGTTG
The DNA here is from genome assembly GCA_030545055.2 of Neoaliturus tenellus. NCBI lineage: Eukaryota > Metazoa > Arthropoda > Insecta > Hemiptera > Cicadellidae > Neoaliturus > Neoaliturus tenellus. The sequence goes on from CM061535.1 coordinate 85,532,936, forward strand.
GTTAGCGTTCTTCAGGTAAGTTCGAAAACAAGGCTAATCGGATTACATGATTGGGTTTCAAATGAATAAAGCATAGAGTAAAAAAAAAAAAAAGCTTATTTCTAAAGGAAATTCGCTAAAAACTGGACATCTTCTAAAAGCATGACAAAATGAGCAGCTATATTTATTTTATAGCTATTATAGCTGTTAAATACCTCATTCAGGCCGCTTACTCGCCATGAAAGTAGGCCCTACGTGCTGCCCTATGGTATAAATTTGTTGAACAACATGTTGAAAATATGGCATTTTGGTTTATCCATACAATATGCTGGCGTTGGTTAAATTATTGTAGTATATTTACCGAAATTCCTAAAATTAAATGCAAATTGAGAAACTATATAGGTCTTAAAATAACACACAGAATTTATATTAAAGAAATTCGCTAAAATACATAACTATAAATGCTGCATTGCAATATGTTTTCTTTGCAAACATCAATGTTTTGACTTTTTTCAAATAGTTAACCATTGTACTGACTTGCGTACTTAGCGAATTTTCAATAGCTGTTCTAGTTCAATCAACAAAATATTTGGTTTTATATATGTAAATATTAGGGGAAGGCCTATGTAATAATAATTATTACAAACGAACAAATATAAAATATTTCTTTGTGTTATATTTACATTAAATTACACATAAATTTAATCACACTTATACTTGATGTAATAGGTTTCAAGAATCGTAAAAGTTTTGCATAGCAAGAGCAACAATGCACAAAGAATGATCTGTTTATAAATATGACAAATGCAGAAAATCAGAATATAGACCACGTTACAGTAAACATGTGGTTTTGCATTGAAGCCAGTTAGTAAATTATGAAATTGTACTAAAATAAAATAAGTTTATAATTTTTAAATCGTACTTTATACTGCTGATTATGAATGTTGAGATAAACGAAAGCAATGGAAAAGTATACATAGCAAATAAAAGAAAACTTTTTCAACAAAATGGTTCCAGTTATTACATGGTAGGTCTACATGTTCGGTTGTATACATGTTTTAATGTTGTAGTGTAAGCATATGGTTTATCAAAACATATTTTCCATAATAATAATAATACAACTAGCATGGCCTTTGGGTCAGAGCAACACCTGTCAGGTGGTGTTGGTCAGAGCCCTAATGAATTAAAACAAGTATTTAAATTTCTTTAATATAAACATTAATATGACAAATGCAGAAAGTAAGCTAATCAGCTGATTATGTTCAGATACCTCAATCTATTCCTTCTTCAATTATTCAGTTATTGTTAGCTAAGATTTTTACCTGTACAATATCCTTTTTGGTGGTATGACGACCGGTTTCGTGACGACAGACAGTTCAGTTATTTTTAAGACAGTTCAGTTATTAAGACAATACAGTTATTCAGTTATTTTTAAAATGACATGGGATTTAATATACAGCTTTGCTACCATCTGGGGTTTTGAACAAATATTAGTTACTCTTAGCCTAATAAAGTTATATACCAAATGTTATTTAAAAATGTTAGTAAATAAGCGGGAGATAAAAATTTATATTCTTTTATTACTTTCATTCGGGCTTAAAGTATGAGTAAAGAAACTGCCAATCAGTCTATGAACTGGCTTTGGAAGAATTTACAACAGCGTCAGGCGGGCGCGTTGTTGTTCTCTTACAATTTTTTCTGTCGAAACCTTCCTAGTATAATGAGGTCTGTACAGTGCAGTACAGTACAGGCCAAATATCTGGACTTAGCACTTCCCACCCTTCACTTCTTGACTTGTGTTTAATAGGTTTAATAGAATTTATTTGAGGTTATGTTTAATAGAACTGGGGACGGGGACTACTACGTAAGGAATGTTATACCTGTTTCCCGGCATGGTTAGGAGAGGGGTTTTGTGCCGTGTCGTAACATCTTGTCCCAGGTAACATTTTGTCCCAGTAACATTTTGTCCTAAATTCCTCAGATGCCGAACTCTCTACCTGCTCCCTAGTAACATTCTGTCTCAAAAATTATTTGACAGGTCTTCTTCACTAACTGGGGTCATAAAAATGCCAAAATCCATCTCGCTCCAAATTAGCTGTTAGTCAAATAGGTAGATTCCCTGTGTTACAAATTCAACATGTGGTTCAACAAATATACACCGGAGTGCAGAACCCGTAGGCCTACAATGAAATAGTCTGAAAGGCGAGTGATCGAAGCGTACGAGCTCGTCTTGGTTTTCAACAAATCTTTTGCTACTTGTTACTTTAGCGCACTGTCTGTAACTGATATTACAATACAGAATTGTTTAAGTGTCTACCGGGAAAATGCTCGGCCCCCAGGTACTTAATGTTTAAATAAATAACAGTTATGTAAAAGTATAAAACAACTAATCAATTTGTAGAATTGCATTTGAATTTAAAAACAAAAGCTTTAGAATGATGATAAGGACTGTTAACTTAATAATTAGAATCCACGTGTTAAAGATTTAACATGGGTTTTATAATAAGTAACATGGTAGTCTCACAAGCCCGGCTATTTCGCTGTTGTCTTGTGTTCGGACCCTCAAAATACAGCCGGCGGCTGTGAAATGGAACAGATTTCCGGGAGTTTAGCCGTCCCGTGTGTCCAAGACCTTTAACGCTGTTTTGACACACGTTCCTTACTCTGTGATTATAGGCTATACACGGTTGTCAAGGCGTTAATTTTTGTAACTATCAAATAACACCGTACTTTTAATCTGCGCCCCTTCCAGGCCGGCGCTCCATGCGGGCGCATGCCGCTCGGACTTGATCTGCTCTTACTACCTGAGCTGCGTTCCTCAACCCTTGTCAAATTTTCGTTGGGACAAGATGTTACCTCGTTAGCTGATTTAATCAACTGTAAAAAATATTGGGACAAAATATTACTGGTTTTCCAAGAAATTCAAGTTAGGACAAAATGTTACTGGGACAGAATGTTACCGAACCTTTTGTGCAACAGAATATGGACGCTGCCAGGCAACCACCCCTACATTTGGCTGTAAAATATTTGAGAATTACCAAGTCCCCTTTTTCAAGAGATTATTAAAATGCATTCAAGCTGACTTAAGAGAATGAAATTCACTTGGTCTGATTCAACACACCACACGATAGAACAACTAACTTCATCCTACTGAAGATATGCTCCACCGGAACACGATTGCTTAACATATTTAAATATATATATAATTATACACATTTATTAATATTGTGGCATAAACAAATAGGGTAACAAATTAGGTGTGGGGATAGTGGCGTAGGAAGACAGCAATTAAAAAAATTGGGAGTAAACGGGAGGTGAGAGGAATGATTCCTTATTAGACGGGTGTGTGAGTTGTCGTAAAGAATAATGGAGGTGTGGCCTAGTAGGGACGTGTCCTAAGAGGACAGACAAGTTAAACTGTACAGTCAGGTGCATAAAGAGGGGTGTGAGAGAATCGTCAGGTTTTGACGGGTGCGTCAGGCGTCAAAGTAGGACGTTTTAAATCCGTCAGGTTTTGGCGGGTACGTCAGGCGTCAAAATAGGACGTTTTTAAATCCGTCAGGTTTTGACGGGGGCGTGAGGCGACAAGCCCTGACGTTTTTAAAAACCGTCGAGGCTTGACGCCTGACGTACCCGTCAAAACCTGACGAAAAACGTGGTAGGTTTTGTCGCCGTCAGACTTCGTCGCCGTCAGACCTTGGCGCGGTCCCTTATAGGGACGCCGTCAAGGTCTGACGGCGACGAACCCTGACACTTTTAAAAGTCACGGGGCGTCAAAGTCTGACGAATAAAAAGTCGGGGGGCGACAAAACAGGACGATTTAAATTCGTCAGGTTTTGACGGGTGCGTCAGGCGTCAAATCAGGACGTTTTTAAATTCGTCAGGTTTTGACGGGTGCGTTAGGCGTCAAACTCTGACGATTTGAATTCGTCCTGTTTTGACGGGTGCGTGAGGCGACAACTCGCGACGTTTTTAATTTTTGAAAAGACTGTACTGCCCCTCATAAATTACGGACTTCACGTGGCTTATTGGCATGCCGTCTGTCCAATGGTGGGCCTTTTGGAGTTTATGGATTATGTACAATAGAAGGTAGCCATTGTTGTAAGAACCGCTCAACCAGTCCGAGCTGCTTTGTCAGGCTTATATTACGGTGTTACTAAAACTGTGTTGTACAGTATAGCCAATTTAAAATACTATTAATTAATTAAGCAAGTCCTTATATACGTGAAGCCGTTTTTTGTGAACACAGCTCTATCAATACCTAACTAATTTTAACATTTTATGTTTCAAAGTAATGGCTCAAATTTTTAGTTATGCGATGAGGTCTTGGGTTTTAGAAATTTATTTAATAACGTTAAAATTGAGTAGTCAAAATAGTATAAGACTGTATTATTTTTACAAAACATCGCCCTATAATTTCTCTGCAGTGACATCCGGTGAGATGCCGAGTTAAAAGGCTATGCATTGTTATTTTTCAAGACGGTCCTCGTTCGCTCACTCGCCGGGCAAGTAGGTGCTGCACTCTGGTAACATTTGTTGAATCACATGGCGAATATGTAATTTTTGGGTTATTTATACTGTAATCACCTGTACACCGTTCAAAATAAATGTTCGGTCGAAAGACAGAATTTTATTTCCCGTCACAATGAAAATTCCCTCAATATCTTCTGTTATTCTAATCTTATTCTGTTTAATCTCAAATTCCCTCATGGGATCTGACTTTATTTATATTTTTGTATTGATTGGTAAAATTATTAAACGACTAACCAATTTGTAGCTTTGCAATTGAACTGAAAATAAAAGACTAGTAAAAATTATAAAAATCACCTATAGTATCCAAATAATTAGAATTCACGTGTAACAGATTAAACATGTGGATTAACAAATATACATCAGAGTGCAGCACCCATATTCCTACATTGAAACAGTCTGAAAGGCGAGTGGGCGAGGCAAACGAATAAATAAGTTTTTTTGCACTTGTCATTTTAGGGCACCAAAATACCAACGCATGTTGGTTAGCGTTCTTCAGGTAAGTTCGAAAACAAGGCTAATCGGATTACATGATTGGGTTTCAAATGAATAAAGCATAGAGTAAAAAAAAAAAAGCTTATTTCTAAAGGAAATTCGCTAAAAACTGGACATCTTCTAAAAGCATGACAAAATGAGCAGCTATATTTATTTTATAGCTATTATAGCTGTTAAATACCTCATTCAGGCCGCTTACTCGCCATGAAAGTAGGCCCTACGTGCTGCCCTATGGTATAAATTTGTTGAACAACATGTTGAAAATATGGCATTTTGGTTTATCCATACAATATGCTGGCGTTGGTTAAATTATTGTAGTATATTTACCGAAATTCCTAAAATTAAATGCAAATTGAGAAACTATATAGGTCTTAAAATAACACACAGAATTTATATTAAAGAAATTCGCTAAAATACATAACTATAAATGCTGCATTGCAATATGTTTTCTTTGCAAACATCAATGTTTTGACTTTTTTCAAATAGTTAACCATTGTACTGACTTGCGTACTTAGCGAATTTTCAATAGCTGTTCTAGTTCAATCAACAAAATATTTGGTTTTATATATGTAAATATTAGGGGAAGGCCTATGTAATAATAATTATTACAAACGAACAAATATAAAATATTTCTTTGTGTTATATTTACATTAAATTACACATAAATTTAATCACACTTATACTTGATGTAATAGGTTTCAAGAATCGTAAAAGTTTTGCATAGCAAGAGCAACAATGCACAAAGAATGATCTGTTTATAAATATGACAAATGCAGAAAATCAGAATATAGACCACGTTACAGTAAACATGTGGTTTTGCATTGAAGCCAGTTAGTAAATTATGAAATTGTACTAAAATAAAATAAGTTTATAATTTTTAAATCGTACTTTATACTGCTGATTATGAATGTTGAGATAAACGAAAGCAATGGAAAAGTATACATAGCAAATAAAAGAAAACTTTTTCAACAAAATGGTTCCAGTTATTACATGGTAGGTCTACATGTTCGGTTGTATACATGTTTTAATGTTGTAGTGTAAGCATATGGTTTATCAAAACATATTTTCCATAATAATAATAATACAACTAGCATGGCCTTTGGGTCAGAGCAACACCTGTCAGGTGGTGTTGGTCAGAGCCCTAATGAATTAAAACAAGTATTTAAATTTCTTTAATATAAACATTAATATGACAAATGCAGAAAGTAAGCTAATCAGCTGATTATGTTCAGATACCTCAATCTATTCCTTCTTCAATTATTCAGTTATTGTTAGCTAAGATTTTTACCTGTACAATATCCTTTTTGGTGGTATGACGACCGGTTTCGTGACGACAGACAGTTCAGTTATTTTTAAGACAGTTCAGTTATTAAGACAATACAGTTATTCAGTTATTTTTAAAATGACATGGGATTTAATATACAGCTTTGCTACCATCTGGGGTTTTGAACAAATATTAGTTACTCTTAGCCTAATAAAGTTATATACCAAATGTTATTTAAAAATGTTAGTAAATAAGCGGGAGATAAAAATTTATATTCTTTTATTACTTTCATTCGGGCTTAAAGTATGAGTAAAGAAACTGCCAATCAGTCTATGAACTGGCTTTGGAAGAATTTACAACAGCGTCAGGCGGGCGCGTTGTTGTTCTCTTACAATTTTTTCTGTCGAAACCTTCCTAGTATAATGAGGTCTGTACAGTGCAGTACAGTACAGGCCAAATATCTGGACTTAGCACTTCCCACCCTTCACTTCTTGACTTGTGTTTAATAGGTTTAATAGAATTTATTTGAGGTTATGTTTAATAGAACTGGGGACGGGGACTACTACGTAAGGAATGTTATACCTGTTTCCCGGCATGGTTAGGAGAGGGGTTTTGTGCCGTGTCGTAACATCTTGTCCCAGGTAACATTTTGTCCCAGTAACATTTTGTCCTAAATTCCTCAGATGCCGAACTCTCTACCTGCTCCCTAGTAACATTCTGTCTCAAAAATTATTTGACAGGTCTTCTTCACTAACTGGGGTCATAAAAATGCCAAAATCCATCTCGCTCCAAATTAGCTGTTAGTCAAATAGGTAGATTCCCTGTGTTACAAATTCAACATGTGGTTCAACAAATATACACCGGAGTGCAGAACCCGTAGGCCTACAATGAAATAGTCTGAAAGGCGAGTGATCGAAGCGTACGAGCTCGTCTTGGTTTTCAACAAATCTTTTGCTACTTGTTACTTTAGCGCACTGTCTGTAACTGATATTACAATACAGAATTGTTTAAGTGTCTACCGGGAAAATGCTCGGCCCCCAGGTACTTAATGTTTAAATAAATAACAGTTATGTAAAAGTATAAAACAACTAATCAATTTGTAGAATTGCATTTGAATTTAAAAACAAAAGCTTTAGAATGATGATAAGGACTGTTAACTTAATAATTAGAATCCACGTGTTAAAGATTTAACATGGGTTTTATAATAAGTAACATGGTAGTCTCACAAGCCCGGCTATTTCGCTGTTGTCTTGTGTTCGGACCCTCAAAATACAGCCGGCGGCTGTGAAATGGAACAGATTTCCGGGAGTTTAGCCGTCCCGTGTGTCCAAGACCTTTAACGCTGTTTTGACACACGTTCCTTACTCTGTGATTATAGGCTATACACGGTTGTCAAGGCGTTAATTTTTGTAACTATCAAATAACACCGTACTTTTAATCTGCGCCCCTTCCAGGCCGGCGCTCCATGCGGGCGCATGCCGCTCGGACTTGATCTGCTCTTACTACCTGAGCTGCGTTCCTCAACCCTTGTCAAATTTTCGTTGGGACAAGATGTTACCTCGTTAGCTGATTTAATCAACTGTAAAAAATATTGGGACAAAATATTACTGGTTTTCCAAGAAATTCAAGTTAGGACAAAATGTTACTGGGACAGAATGTTACCGAACCTTTTGTGCAACAGAATATGGACGCTGCCAGGCAACCACCCCTACATTTGGCTGTAAAATATTTGAGAATTACCAAGTCCCCTTTTTCAAGAGATTATTAAAATGCATTCAAGCTGACTTAAGAGAATGAAATTCACTTGGTCTGATTCAACACACCACACGATAGAACAACTAACTTCATCCTACTGAAGATATGCTCCACCGGAACACGATTGCTTAACATATTTAAATATATATAATTATACACATTTATTAATATTGTGGCATAAACAAATAGGGTAACAAATTAGGTGTGGGGATAGTGGCGTAGGAAGACAGCAATTAAAAAAATTGGGAGTAAACGGGAGGTGAGAGGAATGATTCCTTATTAGACGGGTGTGTGAGTTGTCGTAAAGAATAATGGAGGTGTGGCCTAGTAGGGACGTGTCCTAAGAGGACAGACAAGTTAAACTGTACAGTCAGGTGCATAAAGAGGGGTGTGAGAGAATCGTCAGGTTTTGACGGGTGCGTCAGGCGTCAAAGTAGGACGTTTTAAATCCGTCAGGTTTTGGCGGGTACGTCAGGCGTCAAAATAGGACGTTTTTAAATCCGTCAGGTTTTGACGGGGGCGTGAGGCGACAAGCCCTGACGTTTTTAAAAACCGTCGAGGCTTGACGCCTGACGTACCCGTCAAAACCTGACGAAAAACGTGGTAGGTTTTGTCGCCGTCAGACTTCGTCGCCGTCAGACCTTGGCGCGGTCCCTTATAGGGACGCCGTCAAGGTCTGACGGCGACGAACCCTGACACTTTTAAAAGTCACGGGGCGTCAAAGTCTGACGAATAAAAAGTCGGGGGGCGACAAAACAGGACGATTTAAATTCGTCAGGTTTTGACGGGTGCGTCAGGCGTCAAATCAGGACGTTTTTAAATTCGTCAGGTTTTGACGGGTGCGTTAGGCGTCAAACTCTGACGATTTGAATTCGTCCTGTTTTGACGGGTGCGTGAGGCGACAACTCGCGACGTTTTTAATTTTTGAAAAGACTGTACTGCCCCTCATAAATTACGGACTTCACGTGGCTTATTGGCATGCCGTCTGTCCAATGGTGGGCCTTTTGGAGTTTATGGATTATGTACAATAGAAGGTAGCCATTGTTGTAAGAACCGCTCAACCAGTCCGAGCTGCTTTGTCAGGCTTATATTACGGTGTTACTAAAACTGTGTTGTACAGTATAGCCAATTTAAAATACTATTAATTAATTAAGCAAGTCCTTATATACGTGAAGCCGTTTTTTGTGAACACAGCTCTATCAATACCTAACTAATTTTAACATTTTATGTTTCAAAGTAATGGCTCAAATTTTTAGTTATGCGATGAGGTCTTGGGTTTTAGAAATTTATTTAATAACGTTAAAATTGAGTAGTCAAAATAGTATAAGACTGTATTATTTTTACAAAACATCGCCCTATAATTTCTCTGCAGTGACATCCGGTGAGATGCCGAGTTAAAAGGCTATGCATTGTTATTTTTCAAGACGGTCCTCGTTCGCTCACTCGCCGGGCAAGTAGGTGCTGCACTCTGGTAACATTTGTTGAATCACATGGCGAATATGTAATTTTTGGGTTATTTATACTGTAATCACCTGTACACCGTTCAAAATAAATGTTCGGTCGAAAGACAGAATTTTATTTCCCGTCACAATGAAAATTCCCTCAATATCTTCTGTTATTCTAATCTTATTCTGTTTAATCTCAAATTCCCTCATGGGATCTGACTTTATTTATATTTTTGTATTGATTGGTAAAATTATTAAACGACTAACCAATTTGTAGCTTTGCAATTGAACTGAAAATAAAAGACTAGTAAAAATTATAAAAATCACCTATAGTATCCAAATAATTAGAATTCACGTGTAACAGATTAAACATGTGGATTAACAAATATACATCAGAGTGCAGCACCCATATTCCTACATTGAAACAGTCTGAAAGGCGAGTGGGCGAGGCAAACGAATAAATAAGTTTTTTTGCACTTGTCATTTTAGGGCACCAAAATACCAACGCATGTTGGTTAGCGTTCTTCAGGTAAGTTCGAAAACAAGGCTAATCGGATTACATGATTGGGTTTCAAATGAATAAAGCATAGAGTAAAAAAAAAAAAGCTTATTTCTAAAGGAAATTCGCTAAAAACTGGACATCTTCTAAAAGCATGACAAAATGAGCAGCTATATTTATTTTATAGCTATTATAGCTGTTAAATACCTCATTCAGGCCGCTTACTCGCCATGAAAGTAGGCCCTACGTGCTGCCCTATGGTATAAATTTGTTGAACAACATGTTGAAAATATGGCATTTTGGTTTATCCATACAATATGCTGGCGTTGGTTAAATTATTGTAGTATATTTACCGAAATTCCTAAAATTAAATGCAAATTGAGAAACTATATAGGTCTTAAAATAACACACAGAATTTATATTAAAGAAATTCGCTAAAATACATAACTATAAATGCTGCATTGCAATATGTTTTCTTTGCAAACATCAATGTTTTGACTTTTTTCAAATAGTTAACCATTGTACTGACTTGCGTACTTAGCGAATTTTCAATAGCTGTTCTAGTTCAATCAACAAAATATTTGGTTTTATATATGTAAATATTAGGGGAAGGCCTATGTAATAATAATTATTACAAACGAACAAATATAAAATATTTCTTTGTGTTATATTTACATTAAATTACACATAAATTTAATCACACTTATACTTGATGTAATAGGTTTCAAGAATCGTAAAAGTTTTGCATAGCAAGAGCAACAATGCACAAAGAATGATCTGTTTATAAATATGACAAATGCAGAAAATCAGAATATAGACCACGTTACAGTAAACATGTGGTTTTGCATTGAAGCCAGTTAGTAAATTATGAAATTGTACTAAAATAAAATAAGTTTATAATTTTTAAATCGTACTTTATACTGCTGATTATGAATGTTGAGATAAACGAAAGCAATGGAAAAGTATACATAGCAAATAAAAGAAAACTTTTTCAACAAAATGGTTCCATTTATTACATGGTAGGTCTACATGTTCGGTTGTATACATGTTTTAATGTTGTAGTGTAAGCATATGGTTTATCAAAACATATTTTCCATAATAATAATAATACAACTAGCATGGCCTTTGGGTCAGAGCAACACCTGTCAGGTGGTGTTGGTCAGAGCCCTAATGAATTAAAACAAGTATTTAAATTTCTTTAATATAAACATTAATATGACAAATGCAGAAAGTAAGCTAATCAGCTGATTATGTTCAGATACCTCAATCTATTCCTTCTTCAATTATTCAGTTATTGTTAGCTAAGATTTTTACCTGTACAATATCCTTTTTGGTGGTATGACGACCGGTTTCGTGACGACAGACAGTTCAGTTATTTTTAAGACAGTTCAGTTATTAAGACAATACAGTTATTCAGTTATTTTTAAAATGACATGGGATTTAATATACAGCTTTGCTACCATCTGGGGTTTTGAACAAATATTAGTTACTCTTAGCCTAATAAAGTTATATACCAAATGTTATTTAAAAATGTTAGTAAATAAGCGGGAGATAAAAATTTATATTCTTTTATTACTTTCATTCGGGCTTAAAGTATGAGTAAAGAAACTGCCAATCAGTCTATGAACTGGCTTTGGAAGAATTTACAACAGCGTCAGGCGGGCGCGTTGTTGTTCTCTTACAATTTTTTCTGTCGAAACCTTCCTAGTATAATGAGGTCTGTACAGTGCAGTACAGTACAGGCCAAATATCTGGACTTAGCACTTCCCACCCTTCACTTCTTGACTTGTGTTTAATAGGTTTAATAGAATTTATTTGAGGTTATGTTTAATAGAACTGGGGACGGGGACTACTACGTAAGGAATGTTATACCTGTTTCCCGGCATGGTTAGGAGAGGGGTTTTGTGCCGTGTCGTAACATCTTGTCCCAGGTAACATTTTGTCCCAGTAACATTTTGTCCTAAATTCCTCAGATGCCGAACTCTCTACCTGCTCCCTAGTAACATTCTGTCTCAAAAATTATTTGACAGGTCTTCTTCACTAACTGGGGTCATAAAAATGCCAAAATCCATCTCGCTCCAAATTAGCTGTTAGTCAAATAGGTAGATTCCCTGTGTTACAAATTCAACATGTGGTTCAACAAATATACACCGGAGTGCAGAACCCGTAGGCCTACAATGAAATAGTCTGAAAGGCGAGTGATCGAAGCGTACGAGCTCGTCTTGGTTTTCAACAAATCTTTTGCTACTTGTTACTTTAGCGCACTGTCTGTAACTGATATTACAATACAGAATTGTTTAAGTGTCTACCGGGAAAATGCTCGGCCCCCAGGTACTTAATGTTTAAATAAATAACAGTTATGTAAAAGTATAAAACAACTAATCAATTTGTAGAATTGCATTTGAATTTAAAAACAAAAGCTTTAGAATGATGATAAGGACTGTTAACTTAATAATTAGAATCCACGTGTTAAAGATTTAACATGGGTTTTATAATAAGTAACATGGTAGTCTCACAAGCCCGGCTATTTCGCTGTTGTCTTGTGTTCGGACCCTCAAAATACAGCCGGCGGCTGTGAAATGGAACAGATTTCCGGGAGTTTAGCCGTCCCGTGTGTCCAAGACCTTTAACGCTGTTTTGACACACGTTCCTTACTCTGTGATTATAGGCTATACACGGTTGTCAAGGCGTTAATTTTTGTAACTATCAAATAACACCGTACTTTTAATCTGCGCCCCTTCCAGGCCGGCGCTCCATGCGGGCGCATGCCGCTCGGACTTGATCTGCTCTTACTACCTGAGCTGCGTTCCTCAACCCTTGTCAAATTTTCGTTGGGACAAGATGTTACCTCGTTAGCTGATTTAATCAACTGTAAAAAATATTGGGACAAAATATTACTGGTTTTCCAAGAAATTCAAGTTAGGACAAAATGTTACTGGGACAGAATGTTACCGAACCTTTTGTGCAACAGAATATGGACGCTGCCAGGCAACCACCCCTACATTTGGCTGTAAAATATTTGAGAATTACCAAGTCCCCTTTTTCAAGAGATTATTAAAATGCATTCAAGCTGACTTAAGAGAATGAAATTCACTTGGTCTGATTCAACACACCACACGATAGAACAACTAACTTAATCCTACTGAAGATATGCTCCACCGGAACACGATTGCTTAACATATTTAAATATATATATAATTATACACATTTATTAATATTGTGGCATAAACAAATAGGGTAACAAATTAGGTGTGGGGATAGTGGCGTAGGAAGACAGCAATTAAAAAAATTGGGAGTAAACGGGAGGTGAGAGGAATGATTCCTTATTAGACGGGTGTGTGAGTTGTCGTAAAGAATAATGGAGGTGTGGCCTAGTAGGGACGTGTCCTAAGAGGACAGACAAGTTAAACTGTACAGTCAGGTGCATAAAGAGGGGTGTGAGAGAATCGTCAGGTTTTGACGGGTGCGTCAGGCGTCAAAGTAGGACGTTTTAAATCCGTCAGGTTTTGGCGGGTACGTCAGGCGTCAAAATAGGACGTTTTTAAATCCGTCAGGTTTTGACGGGGGCGTGAGGCGACAAGCCCTGACGTTTTTAAAAACCGTCGAGGCTTGACGCCTGACGTACCCGTCAAAACCTGACGAAAAACGTGGTAGGTTTTGTCGCCGTCAGACTTCGTCGCCGTCAGACCTTGGCGCGGTCCCTTATAATCTCTCTTATAATCTACAGTTGTTGGTAGTCGGGTTTAATAACTAGCCATGCTGAATAATCAAATAATATAATATATTTTAAATATATTCATTAGAAGTCCAGCTATTATACTAAATGTACCGTATGAATCCCATCCCACTACTGTATTTCCAAGTATGAAAAAAGCGAGCTTCTTTGGTTTCAGAACACGAGTACTGTATTAACAGATCCCGAACAACCACGTGGGTTTAAATCGCAGCTTATGATCATTTTGCTTGTGTTTTATTTGAAATTCTTAATATTTTGGTTAAACTTACTATAGTATTACTTTTTTGAGTTTTATTAAAACATTTGAACATTTTAAAAGCTCAATGCAATAAAATTAATTTTAAATTTTCAAAAATAATAAGCTAATTAGTCAAATAAATAAGTTAGCTGAATTCAATGTTAGTAGTTTGAACATTGTTTAAGAAAAGATATATCAATAAAGAAAACAGTTAACATTGTGGATGAAGAAGAAGCTCGTTGAGTGCCTTCGATCGTTTCGGAAGGAGGGTAATAATTGCCTGATAGCATTGAGTTCAGGAATGTCCTCGCTTTGAAATTTTGCACTTATACATGTGAACAGGTTTAGGTTATGTAAACACTCGTTCTTAGGTACTGTATCACGAAAGGAACAAATTCACTTTTATATTACAGTCTTTCCCAATAAAACAAACAAGAATACATTGAATGACAATATCATAATAAGATTAACCCATATTGATTAACTCTCTAAACAGCTGAAACTATCCGTTAAGACATCGCGGTGTTGTAAGTCTACCGACTGAGAATTTATGCATTAATGAGAGTAAATCGAAAATAGCACAATTATTGTGCAGTGTGATTTAAGAATTTTATTTTTTTAGAAAACATCTGATAGATTAAAAAGGTATGTGGGATATGTTTAGACAGAATTATTTTTGTCTTTCTCTTTTTCCTCCTCTTGCTCTTATTTTCTATTGCACATTTTTTTAAAGGAACTACATCTCTTCTGGAAGGAAACTATCCCCGCCGGTACAGTTACCTTTGAGACGGAACTCGCAATCAATCTCGCAGGTAACTCCTCTCTGTGGTAACTGATCATCTAAAAGAACCTAGCCTAACATGATATTATAATGTTCAGTGTTACCACAGTGTTATCGCGAAGAAATGTTACCAACGGGAAAAGTTACCTGCCAGAAGTTACCGGTGCCTCAAAAACCTGAACAACGCCACGAGGAGCAAATATCTAAGTAGAAATCAATATACTACAGTAGCTAGTGGCATTTTCTGATGATTGAAGACATTAGATATAGTCTAAAAATACTATTATAGAAAATAATATTATGAATAAACTTAAAAGTATTAAAAATAAAATATTAAGATTGACCAACAGTTGAATAGGACGTATGAAAAATACTGAAAAATAGGACGTTCAGAGATTTGTACAGAAAACCAGATATTGTGGCTGTGATTAGAAATAAAAGATAGCTTTGAGCATAGATGAATAAGGGGGGGGGGGGGGAAAATACAATATTAAGATTAGTGTGAAGAGGTCAACCAGCAGGGAGGCACTTGCTGGATAAACCAAGATGGAGGACCTGGTGGTTAAAGATGAGAGTGGACCAAGGAAAGAATTTGAGGAAGCTGAGGACAGAGCATCTGGAGGGAACGTTTTGGCAAGGCCAAACAACTAATTGGATTTGAGTGGAAATAGGAATAAGTGTAAGCCGGTTCAAATCTTAAATAGACGTTGATGGCAGAAAAACACTATGTTATGTACATTTCTTGTTCAAATTAGGACTACACCGTTAAGGAGTAGTGAGTAACTAGGATTTATAACTACAAAATCATTATTAAACATCAATCAAACCTCAGCTTAAACACTTCCTGTATTTTCCATAGGCGTGCGCACGATGGGTGCCATGGGTGCCGCGGCACCCACGGAAGCTCCAGACTGGCCTGAGGGGGGCGCCATTGGCGCAAAAATCACAAGATTTACTTAAATTTTAAGAACTGTACGAAAATATTGATTATGTTTTTAAATATAGTTAAAATATATAGTAAAATGAAAAGTGGTGTTAAGTTACATAATTTATGTTAACAAAATTATTTATTAAAAATCAAAAACTTTAAATTGATCAGTCAGATGTTTTGAGTGTATGAAATTCGGCAAGGAACATGTGCGTGCGAGTGGTGTAGCTCAGCCGTTCCATTTCTCAGAAGGACGGGCAGGAAGTGAACCATTATGTCATATCTGCGTTTGGATTTGTATCAAATATTTTTTATCTTCTTTTATTATTCAAAAGGAACAGGAATAGATATACCTGTCCATAATTCCTCTTTCATTTGAGTTTCTTTCTCAGTTAGTTTCCAGCAGAGGTGGAGTGTAGATGTATGTTTTCGTTAGCGTTTGATGACATCGTGGCATGTAACGAAGAAATGGAAGGTAAGTTTTTGGTTTAATGAAGTTAGATTATTAAAATAAAAGCAATCAATAACGTAGGCTCTTAATAATTATGCTTTCGTTTTCGACCGTCCAAACCCTGCTTCCTGTCGTTTAACTCGTGATAAAACTGACTTTCACACCCAAGCTCATGCGTTGTTGGTACCGTGTTAGTCGTAGACTGGTAGGCCATAAAAAGGTCGATACTGTTCATCAAATGTTTAAAATGAAAAAAAACTATGAATTAGTTAACAAAATTCGTTTTATAAACAAATAATAAATATATTCATAAGAATTTAGTTTATTATGTTCAGCTCTTTCTTCTTTTGTTTTTTACGTTTCCGGTATCCTGCACTACTTAATTTTGTTCACATCTTAAACCAGAACTTAACTCTAAACTCTTAACATAAACAATTTTTAAATATTTGGAGGGACAGGGACGTAGATGTACACAGTACTGTATCTCTTTTGCATACTGACTAAAAATATTGTTATTAAAATATCATAAATGTCTAACAATTAATTGGTAAGCTCCTTTCAACAATACACCTGTGTAGACTGTGTGGGAAAATTTTATCTGAGCTGATCACAGGGCCGTCCGGTATGACGAAGTTCTGATTAAGAGAATTCAAACTTTAATACATCGTCTTAAGACAATGAATAGGCCTACACGGTACGGTAAATATTGAGCATTCGACAATATTCAGTCTTCAATTGCTCAAGTGTACCTGAATTGTTTTAAGTGATTTTTAAGTAATTTTATTTTTAATTTGGAACAAATCCATCTATTTATTTGTGTTGTTAAATCTGCGGCCTTTAATTTCATAGAAAAATTTCAATTTAATGGACGAAATGAAAAGATAATGTGGAGACAACACATTTGTATACGCTAAAAAAATGCGAGTTTCATACTGACTCTTTCAAGGGATCATTGGCCCCCGAAACCGGCAACACAATGAGGTCCCGTGCGGACGCACGGGCCGCTCGCCGCTATATCGTACCGGTGCACCGAAACTGCGATCTTAGTTTTAATCCTCAAAAGGGTTTGCTAATCCCACAACCGAAACTGCGATCCTGGCACAGCGGCCCATCAGCAGGTAGCGGAGGGTCCATCGGGGATTCCAGCGTCCGTGGCTCTAGAATGTTTCGCCGTCCGACGTGTAGCTCAAGTCACTTTTCAACTAATACCAATGAACTGGGATTTCCAAGTTGTACTAAACTCGCACATACCACCCCCTTAAGAGTCATCTTCACCCCTGGGCCAGTAGCCCATTGTTGCGCAGTCGGCAATGTTAACTATACGGCTTTTAATGCAAAACATAGTATTTTATTCCCCTGTTTCAGACGTCGTTTTTCTACAGATTTTGTTTCAACTTGGTAAGTGTTTAGTTGAATAGTTATTTTAGGCCCCTCATACCTCGAAATTTGGAAAATTTAACAAATATTACTAAGGAAAATCGAGTTACTTTGCGACGTCACAGAGAGTAATATTTGTTAAATTTTCAAAATTTCGAGGTATGAGGGACCTAATATAACTATTCAACTAAACACTTACAAAGTTTAAAGAAAATCGGTTGAAAAACGGCGTCCGAAATAGGGAAATCAAACACCGTACCATGTTTTGCATTAAAAGCCGTATAGTTAAAATTGCCGACTGCGCAACAATGGGCTACCGGCCCAGGGGTGAAGATGACTCTTAACCTGGACCAATAAACAAAGACTTTCAGGGTGTACATTCCTTTTTTATTTTCCCCCACAAATATATCAGTCATTCTCAGTTTGAGAGCAAGAGCAGCAGTGTCGTCTTGTACGTACAGTATCGTCAGTATCGTCCCGGGGGCGGCCTCCGTGCCAGGATCGCAGTTTCGGCGTCTGCCTGGGGTCGCCCTTGGGGTAAGGATCGCAGTTTCGGCGTCTACCTGGGTTTTGGATCGCAGTTTCGGTGCGCCCTATCGTACTGTTTGCGTTTGCGACTGTGTTGAATTGTCAGATTTCTACTTGATTAATCAATCATTAATAAAGTCAATTTTATTGTAGGCCTATCTACAATTTTGTCACAATTATGGTTATTTTAAAAGCCTATGGATTTCAACATAAATTTACTAATAGTAATATAATTGGTTTCTTTGGCAATACGCATTGGATAAATAGTTCCTATCTTCCTAATATTATTATAGAATTCTTCAATTAACATCCAAACTAAGAAATTCTTATCTTTGAGTTGGCAATCCAAAAATATGAATTCTAGCTATTCAAGTTTATGTTTTTAACAGCAAATAAGAGCAGTGGGAATGGGACATTTAGGCCTATGGGGCCGGGTTGGTGAGGGGCGGCATGGGGGCGAGAGGGGGCGCCATTTTCATGCTTGGCACCCACAGAGCTCAGACCCTGCGCACGCCTATGATTTTAACCCTCAGAAACAATAACCGTCACACTCCCCGTTATCCGTTATTTTTTCGGCCATTCGTCTAAACGCAGTGCGAGCGAGTAATCCACGATATCGCTCTGCTCCACTTGGCCCACGGATTCCCAGAACTGTGTAACGGCGGCGCAGCAATTGGTGAATCAATCATCTTTACTGCTGTACGGTCCGCCACGCGAGAAACGTCCGAAATAAGTGGTCGAAGCTTGGTTATCATGTGTTGGAAAATTCGCAGCGAGTACATACGGAAATATTTTGTATTTGGTTGGCAATTTTTTAAGTTTTGCTTTGAAAGTTACTTATGTTATAAAGTAAAAGTTTCTTTAGTTACAGAACATTTTAAAGATATATTACACAGCAGTTTTATGTAGAACCATCTTACTACCAAAACTACTACTTGAAAAAATAAAAAATATATCTGTTTTAATCAATAAATTGTGGGATAGAGATAAATTACATTAAAGAAGGATACAGGGTGTTAGCGAATTGTCTTGGGAATTTTTTTAGATTTGTTCCTTCGTTAAATTTTGTTTTTAAGCCATAATTTAGTTTTTTCACATAATATTTTTTATTTCCGTTACGGATAGTTGTATTCAGTTCATATTTGGTATGAGCCTCTAGTAAATTTTTCAAAGGTGCATTTTTAAAATGACCGCCATTAAAAGATTTAAACTCAATCAAGGCTTTACAAGGGACAAAACAATTGACAAATTACAGTATCTAACTAATAATACCAAATCTGTAAGGATCGATAACGGAGTAATTGAGATTTTTCTGCAGAAAAACGTTGATGTTCCTTTATAATTAATGCAAATTTAGGTTATTTTAGTAGAAAAATCACAATAACTATTTATTTGTTGATTGACCCTTTCAAACTTGGTAGAATGAGTTAGATAATTTTATTTTTAAACTTTTTTTGCCTCTTGTAAAATTTACTGGTTTTGAGATATTTGGTAAAAAAAAACAACAACAAAAAAACAAACCGCCTCCATTTTGAAAATACCTATGGGATTTTATTCTGGAAATGGACATTGGTATGATTAAGGTCCATACCGAATATGAACTTAATACAACCATCCGTTACGGAAATAAAAATTATTGTTAAAAATAGCGGCTAGAAACTTATGGAAGGAATTTAGATCCCTCTTTGGCTGTTTTTCTGTCTTGACCCAAGGAACAAATCTACAATTTTTTTAAATAGTTCACCAACACCATGTATATCGTTAAATAACTTCTTAACTCTGCCTCTCCGTTTTTAATAATATAACTGCCAGAGAGCTCTGAATCCAGAAGAATCATGATTTTTAAAGGAGCTGTTTTTTATACCAGCTCTTCTTTAAAATTTTTCTTGTTCAATAAAATCTGAAACTAAAAATTTACATAAGCTGTGATATGTCATGTTGTTACATGCAAAGATCTATGAAATAATTATAAAACATATAGAACTAGAACAACAACAAAAAATAACACTATTTTATAAAGGCACATCTTTACTCTTCTTATTTGTCTAAAAGAACAAAAAAATATTGTTCGTATAATCTCTTGGTACCGTAAAATAAAATAAAACAGGCAACACATATTTTTTTAGGATTAAGTAACTTATCTTTGAAAACAACATCCAGAGAGAATTTTTTCTGGAAATGTTATTTTTAAGACATTATCACTAATGGCTACTTATTCTGATGTTACTAGCTTAGGCCTAACTTTGTCTCTGTAGTAGTAAAATGTCACTGAAAGTAAAAATGAATATGAAAAAAATAGTAAAGGGATACCTACCACATTGTGGTGATACTAAAAATATTCCATTCATAAAAAGAAAAAACTACCGCATATTATTTTTAACTTTGATAATTAAAGACAACTTTTAAAAACCAAGATCAAATAATTTTTAACATAAATGGTAATCTTATATATTTTTTAAAGCTTTGGTGACACCTTAAATAAAAC
Organism: Neoaliturus tenellus; assembly: GCA_030545055.2. Taxonomy (NCBI): domain Eukaryota; kingdom Metazoa; phylum Arthropoda; class Insecta; order Hemiptera; family Cicadellidae; genus Neoaliturus; species Neoaliturus tenellus. Next base: position 85,553,427 of record CM061535.1, read on the forward strand.
TTCAGCTCCGTTTGAAAAAATAACCTTCACCGGTTATATGCAATATTTGATACCTTTTAACCGTAGGGGTGACTGTCATGTACACAACACTAGGAATAGAGATATGCTTAATATCCCTTATGCTTGATATGAACATAACTTTTGGTTATCAGCTATATAAATTTATCTGGTTATATAGCAGATAACCAAAATTAATTTTTGATCTGCAGTTATACATTTAACAAGGACAATTTTTAATTTTAACTACAATTATTCCGATAAATTTACCAAGACACAAAAAAAAACTTGGTTGTTACTTAAATTAGCTTAACTCTATTTCCCTTACTTTTAAGATTGTTTACTGAGAGCAAAAAATTCGATATTTATCTATAAGAAAACTTTTTTTCAAACTATGAACATTTAAAATTATCATCCAAAACAGAGGAATACAGAGACATGGGTGAAGAAGACTGTAAGGCTACATGTTCATATTGAGAGCACACATGAGCAATTGATTTTTAGACTAAACTACTTTTCAAAATGGAGATATTTTCAAATTTTTGATAAATGAGCTGTAAAAGAACAACTCATACAATTTATTTATGACAAATGTAAATGCGTCTTGGCATAAACTATTTGCATAATTAGTTTGTAATTTTTTCTGTGGAGGTTTATGAAAGACACTGCTTGTATCCTTCCGCTTCCAACAACATTGGGTTGAACTGAAGAACCGCATTAGAGCATTCATCGAATTCATCACTCAAGACATGCTAGCTAAGGTGTGTGACGAATTTAAGTATTTCATAGACATATGCTGGGCATCTAAAGGAGTGCATATGGTGCACCTGCACCTTGTTTGTAAAAGACCTTTATTAGTTATTATTTAATATAAAAACCCTCATGGCCATTTGATAATTAGTTTTGAAATTATAAGCCGGGCAATAATACAAGAGACACATCGTGTCATAATTCCATGACTTCCTTCTTCACTGCTATTGGCCAAAATTGTACCAATGGAAGATCAAAGTGTACGTACAGTACTGAAAAATTACAAAAAGACCAAATAAAAATACGAAAAAAATAACCATGTTGGTTCTGTCATTCTCTCTTTGGGCCTGATGATCGGTGTGTCTGGTCGAAATCGATTGCCACTTTCCATCTTTTCATATAATTACCTTCTGTATTCTTTGCAGTATAAGTGTAAATACTGTATATTTCTGATGTTGTAGACGTTTGTTTTTCATTTCTCTTTGCAAACAACACTTATCATGTTAATAAAAATGTGTTCATTTTTATACTCTCAAACAGGTCTGCTTTGACCTCTAACCGGCCAACCAAATTGTCCTCAGTTTCTTGTCTCGGGGTTCCCATGACCGACGTTGACATAAACCTCCTAGAGTCCCAACTAAAATACATCATGGGGAAGGACTACTTATCGTGGACAGTCGAAATATTTAGAAGGTAAAGATGAATTTCGCTTGCTTTACTATGTCAACTTTACAACATAAATCAGGTTTCAAGTTGTCCTGTAATATAACCTACTATAACCTTATCACACCTTCCTAAAACGGGAATTCCAATCATGAAAAATATCGAGTGACACTCTCGACCGCTGGGAACTGGCGTTAAGCTGTTTAACGAGCCTGGAAAACTGCCGTAAGGTTATTGCAGTGTTTGTTGGGAAAAATGGTTATTGTGAGGCAGTAAAAGTGTAGTGAAGATGATAAAGCTGAGTTGACGACGCGACGCAGGCGCGGGCCTATCCCACGCCCCCGGAAATGACGCGTTGCCATTGAAAAACTCATTCCAAAGATATAAAAACCGCCATCGGAATGGGTTAGTTTATGACATAATTATCGCATTATTTAAAAAAGGGAATAAAAAATCATCAGTATTAAATTTGCAGACCTTTGTTCACCAAGTGGATACAAAACAAAAATGTTTTTTAAATAAGTCCCCCTTTAGCCATAGGAGTTTCCTGATAGTACGGGGCTTAAATTGAACGCTCACTCTTTGCAAAAGCAAAGGAAGATCGTGTATACAATAAATCTATCCTGTGTAACTCTCCAGATCATTTGATTATAAAAAATAAAAATAAAAATAAAAACAAACAACGTTACTTAAAACAACTCTAAATGCTTTTTTCCGTTTGCTTTCCCTACATCATCTGGATCAAATATCCACTATTGGTTTTTGGTGATGAATAACGTAAGTATTTTCTAATATAAGTGCTGCCAAGAGGAAATTAAGACTGCACAAGACTACACGCACATATAAGGCCTAATGTATTATACAGTATACATCTAGTACAACACCTATCCTCTGTGGTGCGGATTTCAAGATTAATATGACTGAAGGGTAAGTGTAATGAGTGTGGTAGATCAGATGAATGGTAGTTTTGTTACTGACAATGACCAGCTGATTAATTTTTCAAGATCATTAATTAGTAGTAAAATTAAAAACACAGCTGAATCCAGTTTCGAACATTCAAAATGTTTCTAACTTTTCTCATGATCAAACTGGCAATCTTTAATTTATAAGAGTTCTATAAGTTACACCTTGCTACCCAGCCAAGCTGTATAATATAGCCTAAAATTCGAATTACTTGAATATTTCCATCAATAAATAATTAGTAGTTTATTATTTTTTTTAAGTTTTACGAATCAGTAATTCGTCATTCACAATCGGTCGTAGCAGAACACGGAAACATTAGAAAGTCAAATGCACGCCACGGTACATGCACGGTCTGGTTGCCGCGCTGCGCGTTGCCACTTGCGCTAGCCGGAACTGACCGTCCAGCTCTGCAGTCTGCAGATCATCCGCAATTGGACGTTCTCAAGTCACTTTTTCTCTCGCGATCGTAAAAGTCCTGCTCCATGTAAAACGGGTCATGGTCACTGGGACGGATTAATATTTTCCGAGAACTGGACAAGTTTTGGATTCAGAGGGAATTGTGTTGTGTTTATTGTAAGTGGACATAATGGATTATGTTGTTTTAGTAGTATAAGTATAGTTTAATTATTGACAAATAATATGAGTTTTCAAAATTTCTCATCTTCATAATTTTTCTATGCTAAACATTACTATAAAAACATAACTATAGGCCTAATACTGTATTACTATAAACTACTATAAACTATATTACTATAAACATTACTATCAGAGCTGAACCCTTAGCAGTGGAGTTTTTCTAGATGGCCAATAATTTATTGACCAATTAATTGTAAAAAGGTAAATGGTTAAAATTAGTTAACTCGGGTTATTACACAAGAGTATATGTTTAAAAAATAATGATTTAATATCTTTTTATAGTATAAATAATGCAGTTACAATTTTCATTAATTATTTAAAACTTTATGCAATTGTGGCTAGGAATATATTGTTGGGGACCAATATAATTAAAAATAATTTAATACGATTGAAACATATTTTCTGCAGTTAAATTATGAATAGTGACCTCCTCAACTGTGAATGTTAATCAAGACACATGTGTTATATTTAAAATGTCGAGCTTTAAAATTATAAATTGTTTAGGAAATTTGCCTCCAAACTTAAGTTATTTCAATTTTGTATACTTTCCTTATATTTTTAGAAAATATATTATTAAATTTATTCTGACAAATAAAAGCTTAACACATTGATAAAACAATTGTTGATCAGTAGAGTATTCGTTATTTAATTTAAAAATGCAATTTAAGTAAAATTACAAAATATTAACCAATACGAGAGTGAATTTGTTTTTTTATGAGTCTTCTTCACCTTAGAATAGTAAACAAGTAAATTTATGAGGAACCTTTTTGGAGATTCCTGAAGATGTGGCTGTCGCCACGAAACATGTGGTATCTCAACAACAACAATATTGGAAAGGTAAACCATTATAATTCTCTATGAATTTGTATCAGTATCCATAAGTAGGAATCGTGAATCTAAAAGATTATCTTGAAACTTGATAATCATTTAATTGAATAGATACTTACAGTACATTTACCTTTAAAGTTTGAAAGTGTACAAATATAATTGTTTAAAGAGTAACTCAATTTTACTTACTTTTAATTTTTTTTACTTATACAAGTTATTCTTACTGTTATCTGATACGAAGGCCACAAATCCAACTTTAATCTATAAGAAAACATTTTTCCAGCAAATGATCAAAATACCGACCGAAACAGGGTAATACTGAGGCGTGTTTTTGGAGTTTTACAGGGGTAAAGAAGACTTAATAGTTTTGAGCAGTGACAGAATCCTAACCGCATTTCCTTGCAAATAATATTATAAGTTACAAAAAAATGATAATAATAAAATGATAAAACAAAGCGACGACTTTAACTCTGATTTGATGACCCGCGACGCACCTTTCTCAACCCAGTCCTCGTGTTCAAGTCTCCAGTGTCTCAACACCTTGCCGATTCCAATCGAAAAAACAGAAAACATTAACGTAAAAAAATCTAAAAGTGAACAACTGTTCGCGGAACGCCGGATTGGCTGGCCCGTAGACAAAGAGCTGTTTGTAGGCCGTTCGTGTCTCGCTCGGTGCTCCTCAATGGCTGGTTTTTGTTTACTCTCTGTGACCGATAATGTCCATTGACCTACAAGCGATAAGGAATGGACCGATTAGAGCCACAAATTTCTGGGGCTCACCGCTAGCTCGCCTTTTTGCCAGATTTGCCTAGCCAATGTCAGATGACGCCTCGCCCTACGCTACAACGTGTACCGAGTTCCGTTCGCTGACATCGAAAGTCCGAGTTTTTTACATAACATGTATTTTTTCAACCATTTTTTTAAACTATACTAGGGTGTTAGCTGTTGGCACGATCTGTCAATGTCAAATACTTTACGGCCCTAGGGCCGTAAAGTTCAACTTATTTTCAAGATTACATTACGTCACCCAGCTAAAACGTTCAAATTTTGTCTTCTTTAGTTGGTCTTATTATAAATAATTACAAAAATTCAAAGCAGTGCTTTCTTATTTGTTTGTTGGTCTCCGCGATTTCAACCATCACGATTTTTGGACCACCAATCCCTATTTCGGGCATTGGTGCAAAATATACTATCATGTCTTATTTAAAATTGTTTTATCAGTAAGAATGTATAGTGCACCAAACACGCTTTCGTGGGATAGGGTTTTAAATCTTTCAGTTTTTGGGCATCCCTGGAATCAAACCCGAAACCTCTTGAACCGAAATTTACCAACGGAGACCTGTTAATCAATGGGGTTATAGAATGGGGTCTTGAAGAGTCTGATCCTAACATTAAATTTCATTATTTATTTTTATTTTTTGCATCTTATTTAGACATATTATTACCGAAAGGAGTGAACAGTGCACCAAAAACGGTTTTAAGGGAAAGTGGTTTGAACCTGTTAATATTTATTGTGGGCATCATGGAATCAAACTAAACCTAAGAGAGGTTGTGATCTCTTGGACCGAAGTCAAATTATAATTCAGTTAATTCCCCGCCTAAAAGTTATTTATTTGCTATATATTTTTATTTTATATTCCATTGTTATTTATTATTATATAGTTTATTTATTTAATCAAAGGTGCCCACCCCCCCCCTTGAACCAAGACACACCCCCCCCCCTCCCAACCGGACCGGGACCCCACTAATGGGTATAAAATTTGTTTAATGTTATTAGTTGAGCAATCTATAAAAAATAATAAATAAAAAAACTGCAAAAGTGTTTAGAATGTAGGCATTGGAGTAATTTTTAAAACTTTATAGGCCTATATCTTAATAAGTTATACAGTTGAAACGCTATTTCTTAGCAATTACTAAACCAATTTTCATGATTTATGTATCAATTACCAAGCAATATGCAATATTTATTGTCGTCAAGCATTACAAACATGCACTGGACATCGTCATAATCCTTAATTCTAATCTACAGTTTGCAAACCATACAAAATTCAAAAGAAATGCACATGCTCAGGATCATGATGAGTACATGCTGTATATTTGCAGCATTTCATTTAAATACACGACCGTTCTCAGGGTTAGCCTACGCCCTATATCTCTTTAAAGTTTAAGATTAAAAGTAAAATAATTATCAACATTATACACATTAATACATAATTATACCTTTTTACTGGTTTAGCCTAATACAGGTAAATTATATTTTAAAAGTGAAATGTGCGGCGGTCACCGTTTGTCTTTGACAACGTGAATATAGGAAGGCACGGCGTCTAGACTAAACTTAGTATTTGATTGTTCCGTTTGTTTTAGTGTTTCATCAATCATCAGGGACACATGAATATTTATAATTTTCTTTTTGAGGCTGGTTTTAATGCTTTCTTATCTAATACATTATAGAAACCTTGAATATGCCTAACTTACAAACTAAACATTTTGAGGTTATTGCAAACGCACAACAGTCAAATTTCTGTATCGTGAAATTTCATTGACCAACCCTATGAAAAACGTTACTTTCCGGACGAAATCACAAACAGCTTAATGAGTCTATTTTTTGTGTAGTTTCATAAAATAAAAACAGATATGAGCAAGTGAGTCAACACTTTGGCACCGACTTCTGCCGCTCCCACGAACGACATAGCTCCATTTGCAGCTCGCCCGTTTCCATAGCAACCAGGCTTCTAGATTTCGCCAACCGTAGAGAAATGACTACAGATAGTCACTGTGTTCGTTGACCAACACTTTGGGAAAATTGATGGTAAATCCTATTCTATACAGTTTTTGATGGTCAAAAATGACTTGTGTATTTAAAAGACTTTAGTTTCAATACTTGTTATAAAAGTATACTTAAAAAATCGCCCCCTCCCATCTCGGACAAAATACCACATTTTCGACCCCCCCCCCAAAACTTCAACAACGCAGTCTGCGTCGTAACCCCCTCCCCCCTGTGGGTACCCCTGTTTATTTTATAAACATTAAGTAATTACAAAAAGTGACATCACAAGGTATGTGAAAAATTCTGCTATGACTGATAATAACAAAATTTATCGTTAGGGAGCATTTTCAAAACATTTTAAACTCATTTTAAAACTGATAAAAGCTACATTTTGTGTGAATAAAAACTTAGTTTAAAAATAGTAAAAAAAATTAAAAATAGCTTCCTAATCAAATAAAAAAAAGTAGATAGGGTGCTTTAATATAAAACTACAGAACCTAAATTCCAGCTAACCCGCCAAATGTTAAAAACGAAAATCTTCATTTGTGTACTTTAATAAACGGATATTTAAAATGCAATGAGTTTTATTACATAAAAAGATGATTATAAAAAAATTCAATGACAATAAGATTTTCAGACAGTAATAATGCAAATTAAATTAACAACAATGCTGCAGTTATACATTGTACTTAAAGAAACGAAAACCAAAAAACATATCTATCCTTAATCTCACTAGCTAAATCTCCCCGGCTAAAACTTCCTACCATTGTTGTTCTAAATTGGTTAAGGATATTATAAACATCTGTCTAACTTAAAAAAAAAAAAACTGTTTATAAAATTTCTTAACTTAAACATAAAATAAACTGCTAATTTAAAATCGAAGAGGTGACTATGAAATGTGGGTTTCTTACCATCCCGATGGATAATTTATAGCTTAAAACTCAAAAATAAACTTAACCACCCAATGAATTACTCATTGATATAAAAAAGGTTCAGGGTGAGTAACATATAACTCATTTGAAACCCCTAACCTAATAATCACCAAGTGTATTCTATGGCTATTATATAAAGTTTATATAAATTAATCAATACGCAATCCTATGTAATCCTATGGTACATCTAAACTTATTTGTACTCCGGCAAAGAAATCAAGAAAATTCGTAATCCTCAGAGAGCAGAAAACATGACCCCTCAATACAAACGATTGAATAAAACAAAAATGGTTACAGGTGTTGCCAATTCCTCAGAGTAGCCAATACGTTCACAACTAAATTAACTGCGATAAAATGAATATTATAGGAGTCATTCGGACTTGACCACTTAAAAATCTGATTTATAAGACATGAGTTATAACGTTATCCACTGGCTTCAAATTATTTTAAAATAAAGTATGTTTTTGCTTATCAGAGATCGACTGGGTGGATTATTATCCTGTCCAGTTTGTGGCATTCTATTTAATAACATAATATTTATTTAACGATGACGTTTTTTTATTGAGTAAGAGTGAAGAACGACTTAAAGTAAATTTGATACAATAAACTATTGGGTGTACCGTAATTGAACGTTTTTTGTTTGGAATTTGAAAGCATATTTGTCAAACTCAAATCTTTTTGTTTTCTGTTACAGATTATTTAGTTTTACTGTAGATCCTACTTTACATGTATTTAAGTGTACATGACGATTAGATTTTACGTAATTAAGATTCAAATCAGTAGTCAATATTGGTTGTAATGTTAATGTATGGGATTATGGGATTGCATGTGAATGAAATGTCGTGCGTTCATGACTGTTGCAAGATGTAGCAAGTTGACTTTTTACTGCGTTAGCGTATACCACCAGCTAGAATATATTTTATTGTGTATTCTTTTTAAGTTTGATCATAATATTTTCAACGACTTTTCGATTGATATTGTAGTGGTACGTTGCCTCAGAAGAGATAAACCTGAAGCATTATTTTAAGAAAACGACGAATATAATTTCCCGATTTTTCAAAACCTAACCTTACTAGTTTATATTATGATTCAGTTATGAATCGCCTATATGATTGAAATAACTACATGCTTTCGAAAAGACCAAATTACATTTTTAACGGTGCAGGCCAATAAAGTTGAATTAGCCACTTTTTTAAACGGACAACTTTACTTTGTTTAAGCATAAACTCAAGACATTTTGCAAGCTCATATTGGCTTTTTATTAAAAATCGCCATGCACGTTTTAATGAAATTTACAAATTCAATGAAATGCAAATGTTTGGGTTTAAAATAAGCTCAACCATATAGTTATGGTTTTAAATAAATAAAATTTAAAGACGGGTTTTAAAAAGGAAATGTAGACACATTATATAATTTATCTACAATAACCGTTGGAATAGCCATCAATACGATATTACAAGTAACACCATAAAGAGACACATTATGGAACCAAATTCAAACCCGTAGAATAATTAGGTTCATAATTGTAAATGTTTCACAATAAAATACAGGTTATAGTCCAATGAGAGCCCGGCATAGTCAAAAGTAATGTTTTAATAGAAATTATGCAATTGGATTATCTATAATGAATTGTTCCATTATGATTAAAATTTTAGTTTTTTATGGTCCTAACCACAAAAGAGTTGATCATATATTATGCGATGAGTTAGAACGACTATTAGGACTCAATCTGTGTAGCAAGGTTTTTTTTCTTGTGTCTACGCCTATAAAGCATTTAAGTTGAGGGAATGTACAGAGTACTAGAAACGCTTTTAAGGGAAAGCGGTCCAAACCCATCAAAGTGTATTTCTTATGTGTATTTCAAAGTGTATTTTTATCATGCAACAATTTTCACATAAACCACTATTATGGGTTTGGATGGTTAACCTATACATTTTTTACATGTTTATCACAATGATTTACCACATTGATGTTGGTCATAGATGAAGTATTGTAGATTAAGTAATACAATCATCGCTAAAACCACTATTAGATTTAAATTTATAACCACTTCATTAAATTTATATCTTTTCACTGGAAGCCAGATAAAATCAAATTAAGGTTTATTTCCATTAACTTTAACACTTTTTTAATTCAATCCTAATTCAATTTTAATTGGTATGATTAAAAGGAAATCCTGATAAAAATATAATATTTTTATCATGTTTCTTAGTATGAAGTAAAAGTGGCCATTGCGCTAGTTGATATAGAAGAAAAATATATGTTTGTTCTTAGGGTTTAAGATTGTTATGGATATTATTATAGATATGGCATTCCTTGCTTGAACGTATCAATAAACTTAACTCCATTCTTAAATATACGCTAGATACTAAAAATACAGTTATATCATATTAAAAATTAAGTATTTTAAATAATTTTAGAGGTTTTATGTATTATAATAGTCCTGGTGAAAAGAATGTTGGGAAAATGTGATGTTACTCTTGCCATGAAGACATAAAGAAATACAGTCTAGAAACTTGATTGTTTATAAATTGTTGATTGTTATACGACATAAATATACGACAAAAATTGACAATAAAGTCCTTGTAAAACTTCTTGTTCAAAATTTCAAACGGATAGAACAAACTCAAAGTAGGAAATCGTTTGCGAACAACAAAACTTTTTGTAATACTACGGTTTGGCCAGTTATAGCGTTTACTAAGATGAACTTCAAGACTAATGGTGCTTACAAATAAATAAAATATATGCCTGTACGGATGTTTTTTTTTAATACTGCCTGTTTGAAAGCAATTTTTTTATCTATTTACAGAAACATTTTTAAATGTTACTTAAGGAAAAATGTCCCCAAAACAATTTGTTAAAATTTAATTTTATCCTAATGAGTAAACATTTTGAAATAAGGTTGAGCTAACTAATATGTACATGTAAACTACAGTTTAGATTAGAAAAAATTAAGGGGTGATATATATTATTATTTAAACTCAGTAACAAGTTATATGGGACATTATTTACCTCATCTAAAAATCTTTATCTGTAGTTAAAATCCTCATCTTTATTTGTAGCTAAAAGCATTAAAGAATTATACATGTTTACAATTTTACTAATTTATAAGATTATTTAAGTTACTAAAAGAATACTTTAGTAAAAAATTGTATTCATAGTATTTTTCTCCATTTTCATTTTCATCAGCCCTTACTAAATGTTCATAGTTTCAATTGAAATTGATAAAAAAACTTATGAATTTAAACTAGTTGAACATTTTAAAAATGTTTTGTGACGGGAAACTACAAGAGTAAACCGGGCTAGGATTTTTATATCCAGGTTTAACCCTTTTAGAGTAAGTTTTATTTTGAACCATAAGCTCGAATGTCTTTAGTTTTAAACTCATCATACTTCTAAATGACTCTCTACAGAAGACTGAATTGGACAAGTACTGAGTAAATACTTTTAGTTTTAGTCTTTTTCATCACTCCAAACATATCAATGTAAAAACTATTTTAAACCCTTTGTGTTAAGGCAGTGGGTTCCTTGAACTTTTAACTAAGGAATACGCAAATCACATTTAATAATATTCTTACCTCAAATGTAAATTTAGATTTTTATAATCTATTTTTTCATTTTTTAGTTTATTTTAACAAATTTTAATTCTTATAAATGTTTTAAACATTGCATTTTAAAATTTTTCTTAGGTTATTATTTTAAAACCTGTTAAGGGTACAATTTTTAGAAACAGTCTTTTTAGCAATATTTATTTATACCTGACTATTTTTCTAAAATTTTATAGCTTCTAAAATTAAATTTTAAATAAAAATCCTTCGAATCACGTTTAGAAATACGTAAAAACTAAAAAAATAAATAGAGAATTTGATTGTTGCAAATTCACCTCATATTGTAAAGGGAGGGTCCAAGAAGTATCGCACAACACAGTCCGCACGACACAGACAACAACAACACGACAACCGACAACGACAACGACAACTTCCACTCGCGCCACTCCGCTCGGGCACTCCGCTCGCGACGGTACGACAAAGAAATATGCAACCGCGAATCGGCCAGGCAACAATAAGGATCTGAGGGCCCCTCCACCGCGAAAACGCGCCAATGGGAGGCCCGGACCGGAGATTTCTGCCAATCCCGCGAGGCGAAGAGTCGACGCTCCAATCTGTCTCCCTCACACGGCGCCGCGATCGCCGACCCTCTACTCGTCAACACCTTGATCGGTAGCAATTAAAAGCTTTGGAGACAATCCCCATTCGGTGTAAAAGCAATGTTAAGAGTCATCTTCACCTTTGGGCAGTAGCCCATTGTTGCGCAGTCGGCAATGTCAACCATACGGCTTTTAATGCAAAACATGGTATTTTATTCCCCAGTTTCCGACGCCGTTTTTCAACCGATTTTCTTTAAACTTGGTAAGTGTTTAGTTGAATAGTTATATTAGGCCCCTCGTACCTCGAAATTTTGAAAATTTAACAAATATTTCTGTACCAAGGAAAATCGAGTTACTTTGCGACGTCACAGAGAGTAATATTTGTTAAATTTTCAAAATTTCGATGTATGAGGTTCCGTTTAAGATGACTCTTAAACGGATATCGAAATAACTCCTTTATTTGTACAGCAATAAAAATTATAGTTTATTGTTATAAATAAAGGGTTTATTCAATCAAACACTTTGCTCTGCCTTAGAGAGGAATACCCTACTCTTACACAGATCGGCAAAAGAGTCTAAGTTAAACACATGGATAACAAATGGCATTATAAATTCCATTAGTTATCGAGATAAACTTAAACGCTACTTAAAAATCACACTTTTAATACTAGATTACAGAAAAAAATTATAAGATATCTAAACACCTTTACATCAGTGAAAAAAGCGACTTGTAGTTTTTACATTAATAAAATTGATGAGGTCCCAGGGGAATTCGAGAAAAATTTGGAATGTCGTCTACTAGGTCGCCGGCCGTCCAACCGGAAACGAAAATTTACAGTGGGACGAAAATTTACCCTCTGTGATCATGGTGTTACTGCCTCTCCCGAACAGGTTGAAATCATTAGTGACAAATTAAACAAATTTGTCGCGTCTGTAGGATCAGAATCGGCTAGTTAGGCCTACAGGCAGGCGGGCCGGCGGAGATGGACGATGCAGTTGCCGACCAGGCCGCGACCTCGGTGTTCACGCTGCGGCCTATCACTCGAGATGAGCTTTTTGATCTTTTTAAAAATATATGGGTAAATTCTGCTCCAGGAGGGATAGAATTCCTGCCAAGTCAATAAAAAGTAACATTGCTAATTTAATTTAACTATGTATTTTTATAATCAATTATAACTCAGAGTATTCGCACAGGCAAATTCCCTGCATTCAAAATTGTAAAAGCCATTCCTGTTTTTTAATTTGACCAAAAAAGTTGCGTAAATAGTTTTAGACCAATGTCTATGCTTGGTATCGTCTAAAAAATCCTTGAAAAGTGTTATAAATCTCAATTAGCCTCGAAAATAACACATCAATTCAAAAACTCACAGTGTGGTTTTGTAATTATCAAAAGTACCCACGCATTATTTGATATAATTGAATAGATTTAAGATTCTTTATGAAAAGCTTGTCAATGTTACTTTCCTGCACCTCACTAAAGCCTTTGACTCCCTCAGGGGCAGTGGGCTTTCCACTGTACGGGTGTTTCTTGGCAACCCCGGGGTACCTGAGCCAAGCTGTGAGACCCTCCTCACAGTTCTTCCCGAGCTAGGGCCTTTCTTCTCATCTTTCAGGTCTTAGCTCACCGTCTTTATTCTTTCCTGAGCTAACCTTGCTCACCTTCTTGTTTTCGACCCCGAATCAAGGGTGTCTTTCCACCTTCTTTCGACCGGCGCATGCTGGGGGGTCCTGGGAGTGTCCCTGTTGTGTTGCAGGGACTGATGTGTGCCTCGCACTGCCGATGGTCTCCTCCAGTGTGTCGTCAGAAGCCAGCCGCTTCGGACCTTAGTCAGGGAGTGCGGCATGGATGCAGGGATCGGACTCTGCATTGCCACGGTGCGACCCCCAGCACGTCCGGCGCATTTTGTGTATCGGTGCTGGGCAAACGGAGGTTCGGGCCCCGGAGTCCCGGGGTAGGGGTGTCTTATCTCCTACGGGGGGTAGACCTCCGAGGGTGTACCCGCTCTCGACCGATGAAGGGCCGCCTCTTGCCGCACGATGCGCTGGTGAAACAAAAGTATGGATTTTAAAATGCAAAACACGAACGATGATGAGATAGAGCAGGCCGCCTTTAAGCGCAGCTCAAGACTGCAGAGGTCTCCGACCTTGAACACTGGAACGCCGACGAAGGGTATTAAAACCACCCCCCCGCCGATGCCATTCAAGGCTCTTGGTGGTGTCGGATCGTCGTCCAAAACCGGACAGAAGAAGGAGGAGATCGGTATGGCGATGGAGGTGGCCGAGCCGGCAACACCATTAGCCAATATCCAAGGGATTCCTCCCAGGAAGAGCCCTCTTCGTGCGGCATTCGAGCTGCAAATGCTTCGTCAGCAGCAGGACGACGCCCACGAGGAGGAAGACTCACTTCTGAAGAAGATGAAAGCTCTTTTGAAGGAGATGGCCAAGGCCCTCTTAATTCAAAAGAACGTGAACAAGGCGATAAAAGAGGGGATCCCGAAACTCGAAGATGCTCTAGAAGAAATCGAGGAATGCCGGAAAATCAGGCTAAAGGCAGTGAAGCAGGAGCGCGATGTCACGAACCGAGTCATCTCTGCTTCGCCTCAAGCTCACCTGGCTGAGTCCCAGACTCAAGCCAGAAAGCGAAAGAAGAGGCAGAGCGGTTCTTCGCCTGGAAGCCCTGAGCTTGTCGAGGTGGACTCGGTGCCGAGACCGGTTTTTGTCACTGCGGCATCGCAGACATCTCCTGTCCAGGCTACTCAATCCGCCCCGGGCGCTGCCGTGATTCCAGCGGCTACTCCTGCAGAGTTTCCTGCTCCGGCGGCTAATCCTGCCTTGGCAGCAAACTCTGCCTCAACACCTTTGGGGGGCTGGAAGACGCGCCTGTCTAAGAAAGAAAGGAGGAGGCAGAAGCAAGCGGAGGCGGCTTCGAAAAGTGCGTCGAGGGTGGAGCGGACGCAAGTCTCGAAACCGGTTGGAGAGGCCTCTGGCAAGTCTGTCAGAAAGCCTAAACAACCCAGGCCTAAGAAGCCCAGGACAGAGGCAATCTTGATCAAGCCTTTAGGGGGGCGATCTTTTGCCGATGTTCTGGGTCAGATTAGATCGCAGGCCAAACCGGAGGAGACCGACACCGTTATCAAGTCTATTCGGCGAACCCAGAACGGGGATGTCCTCCTCGAACTGGGGAAGTCGAGTGACAAGATCGGTTTTGCCGCTTCCCTCAAGACTGCACTTGGGGACAAAGGCTCAATCAAGGCCCTAGAACCGAAGTGTTCGGTCGAGATTCGGGACCTTGATGCCCTCTCCACCGAAGAGGAGGTGACCCGTGCGATCCAGGTGGCACTCCCGGAGATACCAGCTGATGGAGTGAGGGTATGGCTAACAAAGCCCAACCGAAGTCAACTCCGGATGGCTGTTGCTGAAATGGGCGAAAAGCACGCCAATAAGCTGCTTAGCCTTCAGCACCTCAGAGTCGGTTGGGTCAGTTGCAGGCTCAAACGGAGGGTGGTAGTTTCGAGATGCTTTCGCTGTCTCGGTTTCGGCCACTCCTCCCGAAACTGTAAAGGGCCCGACAGGAGTGCCAACTGCTTCCAGTGTGGAAGCCAGGGCCACAAACGCAAGGAATGTTCCTCGAGCCCCTCCTGCTTCCTCTGCAAGGATTCAGGCTCCAGTGCCCTCGGTCACTTACCCGGGTCTGGTCAGTGCGGTGCCTTCAGAGCCGCACTTGAACAGGCAAAAGGCAGCGGCCGGTAATTCGCATCCTCCAGGCCAACCTTCATAGATCCTGGGGAGCTGATAACCTTCTAGATCAGCTCGCCCTAGAACTTGGTGCTGACGCGCTCCTTATCAGCGAACAGTATCGGGACAGAGACCCAAACATTTGGATCTCGGACAGCCTCGGTACTGCTGCATTTTGGGCACGTAATACACGAGATGTCTTGGTGCGGAGTCACGGGCGCGGCCGAGGATTCGTCTGGGTTCGGTGTGGGGACGTGACTATCTTCAGTTGCTACCTCACACCCAACGAGGCCGTCCAGGACTTCCGCGACAAGATAGATAACCTAGAGGAGTGCGTTCTCGGCACCACCGGGCATGTCGTCGTTGGTGGCGATTTCAATGCCAGGGCCGTCGATTGGGGAATGCCCTCTACCAACTCCCGGGGGAAATACATCCTGGATTTCATCGCCAGGGCCGGTCTTGTCGTCCTCAACCAGGGCGACACACCTACTTTTCGGCGCCCCGGGCAGAGAGGCACGATCCCCGATGTCACCTTTGCGTCTGAGTCGCTCCTTCCGAGGATCTCTGGCTGGAGGGTTGTGGAGGACTACACGGGTAGCGACCACCAATACGTCGTGTTTGACCTGCATGATCAGGCAAATCGTCGAGTTTCCGCATCTCGGGAAGGGCCACGCCGGTGGAACACCAACAAACTGGACGTGGTCAAGTTCACCGAAGTCATCTCTCGGGGAGCGCAGGGGAATCCTGGTGAGGCTGGGGCCGAGGCACTAGTAACATCCACGATGGAACTGATCGTCTCGGCCTGCGACCAGTCTATGCCGCGAAGGAAACCCCGACGCGACAAACAACCCGTTTACTGGTGGACTGAAGAGATTGCGGAACTCAGAAGAACATGTTTAAGAACTAGACGAGCCGCCACAAGAGCGAGAATCCCCGCAGACAGAGTTCGTAAGTCGGAGGCCTATAAAGCTGCGAGAAAATCTCTCCGCCAGGCGATCAACAGGAGCAAGGCGAATAGCTGGAGGAGACTTCGTGACGACGTTGATTCCGACCCCTGGGGCCTGGGTTACAAACTTGTAACACAGAAACTCGGCGCCCGCTCTCCACCTTCCATCATGGAGGGCGCCACCATGGGGAGGATCGTCGCTGCGTTGTTTCCTGAACATCCACAGCGACCGCCGGTTGACTTCGGACGGGTAGAGGACGTTCCACTCTTCACTTTCGAGGAGCTAGAAACCTCCGTTCTCTCCCTGAAGAGCAACAAGGCTCCTGGCCCGGACGGGATTCCCAGTGAGGCTTTAAAGAAAGCATTTTTAATCAACGCTGACTTGTTGATGAGAATGTACAATGCCTGTTTGGTAGAAGGGGTGTTTCCGGCTCCCTGGAAAACAGCCAGGCTTGTACTGATCAGCAAGGGCAAAGGTGATCCCGAGCTGCCGTCGTCCCACAGGCCTCTCTGCATGTTGGACACGGCTGGAAAGCTGTTCGAGAAGCTGATCCGTTCCCGCCTGACTTCTGCCGTGGAAGCTGCCGGGGACTTATGCCCCCGTCAGTACGGCTTCAGAAAGGGACGGTCAACGATCGACGCTGTCACCGAAGTTCAGAGAGCTGTGGAGAGAGCCGAGAGCCACAACCATTTCTCCCGCCGAGTAGTGCTTCTTGTTACGCTTGATGTCAAGAATGCCTTCAACTCTGCGAGGTGGGTCGATATGCTGGATGCGCTTCGCAACACCTTTCGTATTCCTGCATATCTGTTGCGGCTCATCGAGGATTATCTACGCTCTCGAAGCCTGATTTATGACACGAGGGACGGAACGCGGACGATGGAAGTCACTTCTGGTGCCGCACAAGGTTCAATACTCGGCCCGGATCTCTGGAAAGTTGCCTATGACAGCCTCCTGAGGTCCGAGATGCCTGAGGAAACCACTTTGGTTGGGTACGCCGATGACGTCGCAGCTCTCATTGCTGCACGCAACGTTGAGCTGGCCCAACTGAAGTTGAACCGAGTTATGCGGGTGGTCAACAACTGGATGTCCGATCACGGTCTCTCACTTGCTCTCAGTAAGACGGAGATCGTGATTCTCACGAAGAAGAGGATCGACACCGTCGTCCCGTTTCGAGTGGGAAGGGAGGTGGTCACATCAACTCGTGCCGCCAAATACCTCGGGGTTATGGTGGACACCAAGTTAAGCTGGAGGGATCAGATCTTCCGTACGGCGGACAAGGCCGCTAAGGTAGTGACTTACCTTAGTAGGCTGATGGCCAATGTCGGGG
Source organism: Neoaliturus tenellus (assembly GCA_030545055.2). Classification (NCBI taxonomy): domain Eukaryota; kingdom Metazoa; phylum Arthropoda; class Insecta; order Hemiptera; family Cicadellidae; genus Neoaliturus; species Neoaliturus tenellus. The sequence goes on from CM061535.1 coordinate 85,571,119, forward strand.
GTCCCCGATCCAGCAGAAGACGTCTGTTGATGTCCGCGGTCCAGTCCGTGCTTCTTTACGGGGCAGAGGTGTGGGCAGGCGCTCTAGATAAGGAGTGCTACAGGTTGCGACTCGCCCGGGTTCAGCGTCAAGCTGCGCTCCGAGTGTGTTCCGCCTACCGGACAGTGTCCGAGCCTGCCGTCCTGGTGGTCGCCGGAGTCATCCCTGTCAAGCTCTTGGCAGGGGAGAGGAAAGCGATTTATCAGAGACAAGGCGAGATCGGCAAGGACACGGCAAGAACAGAAGAGCGCTCCCGAACCTTCCAGCAGTGGCAACACAGCTGGGAGCACGACACCCGAGGACGATGGACTGCGCGACTTATCAAGCAGGTCCAACCATGGGTGGAACGGCGGCATGGGGAGGTGGACTACTACCTGACCCAATTTTTCACAGGTCACGGCTATTTTCGGTCGTACCTGAACCGGATGGGAAAGACCGGTTCACCGGACTGCATTTATTGCCCGGGTGTTCCCGACGATGCGGAACACACATTCTTCCGCTGTCCCCGTTGGGAAGGGCCCCGCCTGGAGGCCACACAAATCTTTGGTGTATTTTCGGTGGACTCGGTCTGCCAAAAGATTTTGGAGGATGAGGGCAACTGGGATTGTTTGTCACAGTTCGTCCGGGGCATCCTCCTGGAAAAGAAAACCGATCTGGACCGCGAAGTGGCCCAGATCCCTTGATCGAGCGGCTGGATTAGGAGCGAGCCCCACGGGCGTAAGCCAAATTTAGGCCTAGCCTGACGTAATGTGACAAACAATTCCAGGTTAGATTCCTAAAGAGTAGAGGAGGTTTTTTAGTGGGTAAACCCGTTTTTTGGGGAGCCCCACACTACAGGCTGGCCACCTGTGTGCGTAATGCATTTTTCCGCCTCTCCCTCAAAAAAAAAAAAAAAAAAAAAAAAAAAAAAAAAAAAAAAAAAAAAAAAAAAAAGCCTTTGACTCCACTGATAGAATAAAATTAATTTACAAACAATGAAATTTGACCTAGTATTTGTAAACTAACATAAGGAAACTTCAAATTTTATATTCTATGATTTAAAAAAGATCAAACGAAAACGGATAAGTCCAGGTGGCCCAATAGATGCCAGAATTAGTTCCAGTCGAGGATTTTTCTGTGGAAATAAAGTGAAAAACAGCATACACTCTGAAGGCACTGATTTTGCTAACTGAAAGAAAAGTATTCAAGACAGCATCATTGATTACAAGAAAAATGCTGCACAGCGCATGGACCGAGATTGACCTCTGGGGAGCTATCGGTTTTAGATATATTGAAATGTACTAAATGTATCAGTATAAAACTGTTATTAATCAGGATTTTAAAGAAATATATATTTTAAATTTACTTTGTATAGTTATCTTTTTATTTAACTATATAACTGCTCCATTTATTTAGAAAAACTCTCTATAAATATCCAAAAATTCCTATGTATCGCAAATTGAAATAAATTTTCAAAAAATTTTATTTGGTAGGCTAGTTTAAAAAATGACAAGTAAATTGAAATAGTCATAGCGTATAGTAGAATATTACTCATTGGCAATAATAAGATTACTTATCTAATAGTAAGTTAATAGTTAAAGCTGATCATACACGATTTTACCCAAAAAAATGTTTTTTTTATTTTTTTATATTAATCAAAATTACTCAGCCATCGAAACAAAAAATGGTAAGTTCTTTAAGACTATCCCAATATATCCTAAAATGATAATAACAAGGTTTTGAGATGTATATCTTGCTCGATTTCATAAATACTTAAAATACCCGGGTATTTATGAATTTTGGGTATTTAGGGTCACTACGCGAGTGTGCAGGCCTACTCCACCTACGGGCAATCGGTGATGCAGTACGGGGGATTGTGGCCTGAGGTCACGTCTCCTAGTCTGTCCTCTGTCCACATTCAGATGCGTAAAAATCTTAATCAAAATTATTCTCAAAACCCCAAAATGTTTCCAACTAATCAGTTATTTATCGAATTCCCAGTTTTCAATATTACCCAGTTATTTATTAAAGCCCTTTTAACAAATAAAATTCCAAAATTTCATGAGTTACAACACATTCAACAAGAGATAAATAAAATGTCTGTTATTTAATTCCCAAACTGAATCTGAGTTACCATCAAACAACGCCTTTTATATCGCACATATTACAGACGTAATCTCACTCCAGATGTTGTTAATAATGAGAGAGGCATTATAAGCTGTTTATAAGCGGAGGGTACGGGAGTGGCTTACTCGCTTTGGACAAATTGCTGCTGAATATCTTATATTATGAAATGTTGTGGAATATGTATGTATATCTATGAGTATGTATGTAGCCTATATGGGTAGGTTGCCATTTTGCAACCACATTTTTAACTCTTAGTTTTACCTGGTCGGTAGCTTCTGGTCTTGATTTGATACTTTCAACTAAATCGACAGTTTTCAATTAGTTTTATTAAGTTTTAGCCTAGAAAAGGTTAAGTTCCGTTAAATTTGCACCGTGTGATAGTGTAAGAATTTTTGACTCTTTCTCCAAACACGGACTCATCGTCTATTTGGGAAAATAATTTCCATTATGTAAAATACATAATCATTGTGTATCCACTAGATGTTGTTGAGTACTGTTTCTAATGTTTATTTTTGAAAATAAATAAAAGACAAAATGTACTATGATAAGTAAATTATTAAATAGGCCTACAGTAAGTTGGGGTGTTAAAGCATGTCCCATTTTAGGTAGCAACTAAAAATGACATCAACAGATTCCATTTTATATAATTATGTTTCTAACTCACTCTTTAAATCTTAGTAAAAAAGATTTTAAAATAATGAACCACAATGAAGCAATCAGGTTATGTGCGGTTTGCGTATTTTTTCAAAGACACTTCTTTTGCCAAATGCCCAGCTGTCGTTGAGTTAGAACCTGTATAATTAATTCGGTCCTGTTCACATTAGACAACTGGTTTGTATTCGGTTGAATTAGTTACATCTTCATGATGTTTATGCAATGACATTATTGGTGCTGGGGCAAAGGTCGTTGATAAATAGACAAATTATTAGCTTTATTATCAATTTTTATTGAAAATCAATCAACAGTTTGTACATAGAATGTTTTCTTCTTGACAAATGCCAGGAATGAATAACAAATTGGTACACTTCTTGCTGCAGCATGCCTCGTCCCTTATGCACTAAAACAAAGAGAAAATAGTATTAACTAGTTAAATAAATTACCGCAGAAAATTAATAAAACTGAATGAATGAATGAATGAAGTCGTTTATTCCAATGAAATTAACATGTACAAATTAAAACATGCTGTAATACAACTTACAAATAAATAGACTAATAATAATAACCTTTCTGTAAAATTAACAAAGAACTAAAAAGGTACATGATAAAAATTTTAATTCTTAAAAAAAATTTAATTAGGTATGGAATGAGCTGACATGGGCACTGAGGCCTCTGCGTCAGCTCTGAGTTGCGTCCATAAATTAATATTTTACCAAGTAAATGCAAATCTTTTAGAGAAAACATTATTGTGAAAAATTAAATTAGTTAAAAAAAAATCTAAAATAAAACAAATCTAAAATAAAACAAGGGAAATGAATTCAATTCCCAGAACTCTGTGGACTGAGCTGAGTCGTCGGCAGGTCGGTTCGCTTGGCAGGGGGTGGGGGGAGGGGAAGGTGGAGTGCAATGGTCAAGTCAGTCACGCCTGTAATCGGCCGCGATAATAAACTCGGCCTCGTCCCGGCTCATCCCCAATAACCAATCTTTGATGCGATTTTTAAATACAGATAATGAAATAGAGTCAAATAATTCCAGGTGTTGAAAATTATTACATAAATTACGATACAGAACATTAGAAATGTAAAATGAATTAGTTAAAGAGAAAGATTTATAAATTTGTAATGATGTAATTCCTACTCGTGCTGAAAATCTGGTGTTATGAGAGTGAGAAATTCCAGTAAAAATATTATTAAAATTTTTAAAGATATGAATTAAAAGGCTTTTTACAAAAAGTTGCCTAATAGTTAAAATGGAAGTTTCCTGGAAAAGAGAGTCAGACGGGTATCGTTTGTTTTTACCAAAACCAATTTTTAAAATAAACCTCTGCGTTAAATTTAGTGGTTCCAAAATTGATTTAAGACAACCGCCCCAGGCTAAGATGCCAAAAGACAATAGGGATTAAACATATGCAAAGTAAACCAATTTTATTTCATTCTCTCTGAGAACTTGATTTAACTGTCTAAAAGCAAAAATATATTTCCTAATTTTGTTGTTGATAAAGGTTATATGGTTCACCCACTTAAGGCGTTGATCAAAATAGACTCCCAAATATTTGTATGATTCCACTTTTTCAATTGATTCACAAGAACAAGTTAAACTTTGATAATTACCGCAAGTATGAATTATTAGATCTTCGTAGTGATAATCAGAAATTTTACTAAGAGAAATAGCCATGAATTTAGTCTTTGATGTATTTAGAGAGAGAATATTTTGGTCAAGCCATGATTTCGTTACCATGAGGTCATGCAAAGCTTTGTCACGTACCTCGGGCCATGTCTTACCTTTCAAAAAAATTAAACTGTCGTCTGCAAATAAAAATAGTTTGCCGAAAATGTTAATTCTTGAGATGTTATTTATATAGATCAAAAATAAGACAGGCCCGAGCGTGCTGCCCTGGACCACCCCGTAGTCAACTGGTCTAACGTCGCTATTTGTATTAAGAAATGAAACTAACTGCAATCTATTGGAGAAGTAGCTTTTGAACCAAGAAAGAGCAGTTCCTCTAACCCCAACCATCTCTAATTTAACAAATAGCTTGGAGCGGTCAACAGAATCAAAAGCTTTTTTCAAGTCTAAAAAAATTAATAATGGACGTTCATTTTTAGAAATTGCAAAATTAAAGTCTCTATTAATGTCAAACAAAGCATCAGAAATACTTTTGTCCGAGCGAAACCCGTACTGACACTCACTTAAGATATTATTTATTTGCAGATACGAAACTAATTGATCCTTTACTATTTTCTCAATAATTTTAGCGAAAACGCTCAAAAGGGATATCGGTCTGAAGTTATTCATATTGGAAACTTCGTTGGATTTATAAAGTGGAAAAATTTTTGCAAGCTTAAAACAATCGGGAAAGATGCCTTTAACAATACTTAAATTGACTATATGCAATAAGGGTTTGCAGATTATGTGGAAATTGAGCTTAAAAACTTCGACCGAGATACCATCGCAGCCAGGCGCTGAACCACCACGCAGATTGTTTACGTACCGTTTGAGGTCAGTTTCAGTGACAGTGCCAAATGAAAATGAACTGTCTTGTCTGTAGTCTTCGTCATTCACAACTGGGTCCCCACCAAGATTTATAGCGCTAGCTAAGTTAGCGCCAACAGAGGAGAAAAACATATTGAAATCGTTGGCAACTCTTTTATAATCATCAGGGCTTGCTGGGCCATCGGGAATAAATTTATTGATTGGAAAAGATTCTTTTTTACAAGCTCTACCAGAGATTTCATTGATTAGACCCCAAAACTTTCTTGGATTATTGTTAGATACATTTAGTTTTTCTCTAAAGTAGTTTATTTTTGTTTCTTTTAAAGATCTACTGAGATCATTCTTAATATTTCGGTAACGAAGGATTAAACTGTCATTAAATGGCTGTTTCTTTATTTGTTTACTTAATTTGTCTCTAACTCTAATTTGACGAATTAATTCAATTGTTATCCATGGTTTGATCTTTTTTGTTCTTGTGCTGCGGTTATTAACTAATTTAGTGGCAGCAACAACTGAATTAGAAACAACTCTAGTAAAATAATTTGAGCAAAAATTAACATCGTCATAGCAGGTGATGACCGGGTCCCAGTTGGAATTCATGAGATAGTGTGATAAGAGTGTATGGTCCAAGTAGGTGCGTGGCGGTGAGTCAGTGTGTGAGTGATGACGTTGCTGTGTAGTACAAGAGATGGTGAGGCCAGTACTGTAATGGTCTGTTACGTGAGTCTGTAGTACTGCTGAGGTTACTCTGTCCAAATCATCATATTTAATAAATATATGATCCAAACAAGAGCTGGTATGCTGGGTTACTCTGGTGGGTTTATCGATGCACTGTGAAAACCCAGCTCCTATTAGACAGTTTAAGTACCTGTCAGTATGTAAATCATTAGTTAGTAAGTCAATATTAATGTCTCCAAGCAAAATGCATCTATGATCCTTATTTATATTGTTTAAATATATCTCTAGTTCACTTAAAAATAAATTAACATTGCAGTCAAAAGTCTTATAAAGAGCAAATATAAAGAGCATTTATTAAAAATTGTAAACTTTAAGGCAAGACCGTAAACTTCCCCGATAGTTATTTCAGTGGCAGTGGCAGTTAAATGTTTTTTAATATAAACAATAACCCCGTCATTCTGGTTGCGGTGAGTCACAGTGTGGTAAAGGTCAAAGCCCTCCAAGGCCGCCAACCCCTCCCCGCCCCGCAGCCAACACTCAGTCAAAACAATAATGTCGATGTCAGAAATTAAATTATTTAAGTACAATAATAATTCTTCAAAATTTTTGCTATAACTACGGATATTTGAATGAAACAGGTTAAAGCCGTAATCATTTTTACTATAAAATTCAGAGAACTGGTGAATTGAATTCAGTTCCAAACAATTTAAGTTATGAATGAATGAATTGTCATCATCAGCGTGCATGGCACAAGCCAAAGCGCCCGCTGCCAGCCCAGGCCATTAATGAGACGTTGCCTATTATCTAAGTTGCGGAATAAGTTATAAAGAAAAAAAAAACATCATTAATTACAAACGTATGTTAAAAAAAACTACTATTTCAAAATGAAAATTAAAGATTCTAAAAGTGATGAAAAACTATTAAGTTTTATACAATGAATCATACAAACTTTAAAATAGTATTCATTGTGGCCCTGAATTGGAATATATTAATTATACCTTTTCCAATCACTGGTTATCAAAAGACGACATGTTTCGTTCCTTAGAACTTCATCAGGTCCATAGCAACAACCACATATTCCAATGTATCATTACATTGTGGTTTTTCAAATGATTCAATAAAGGGTTGTTCCAGTCACTAAAACTAAAAGTTGTCATAATGATAATATTAATAAAACAGAATAAAACTGATTAAAATTGTACTTGGGCTGGCCAGCACCTCACTCTTATCACAAACTAGATAATACTGATTCATTGAAGGTGTTGTCTTATTATTATTATTATTTTCTCCAATGCCCTCTATGTTGATGTTCTTCTTACTTCCACTTTAAACTTCTTTGCATTTTTGTTTGTCTATGTATGTATCAAATATAATATTTGATTTAAAAGAAGTTTGATCGTTGAGGATGTTGTTGGGATCGGTCTTTTTTGCTTTGTAGATGGTGAATTCTTCTTTTACATCAAGATTGGCTTTTTGGTAAAACCTAAATTATTTCCATGTTCTTCTTGATTGATGTATAGCTATGGCCTTCTGATATTAAATGTTCTACATATGAGGATTGTTGATGGTGAAGTCTCTTAGGTATTCTTTAAATCTTCGGTTGAAGGATCTTCCAGTTCAACATAGATGGCATTGGAGATAATAATAATAATAATAATAAGAAGAAGAAGAAGACGACAGTACCTTCAATGAATCAGTATTATCTAGTCTGTGATAAGAGTGAGGTGCTGGCCAGCCCAAGTATAATTTTAATCAATTTTATTCTGTTTTATTAATTTTATCATTATGACAACTTTTAGTTTTAATGACTGGGACAACTTTTTATTGAAACATTTGACAAACCACAGTGTAATAAATACATTGGAATATGTGGTAGTTGCATACTATGGAACTGATGAAGTTCTAAGGAACGAAACATGTCGTCTTTTGATAACCAGTGATTGGAAATGGTAATTTTATTTCATTATAAACTTTAAAACTGTTAAAACTCTGTAATGAGCGGAAATCATCTCATGGCATTTTGATCGATATATATAGTTACAATTCTGGTTTGAACAGACATAAAATAGCTGTAACTGTAAGATAAACAATAGCAAATCTAAATTATATACTCCCGCATGTGTAACTCACTCATCGGGGTATCAGAAATTCATCAAATGTCGGTAAAGTGGATTAAGCGAAGTTTAGTTATATCACCCATATATCACTTACTACACAGTAATTGCCAAGCGAGAACTAAATCTACTTTACTGACATTTGATGAATTTCTGATACCCCGATGAGTGAGTGGGGAAGTACATACCAAACAAAAAAAAAGTGTTATGAATGCCTTTTATTTTACCTGTTAGGCCATACTGTTGTTTTACAATTAATTGTTAGGTAACTGATTGTTTTGAATTGTTTGTTGTTACTTAGCGATTTTTTACATTGTTTGTTACTTACTGACCTAAAACTTTGGTTTCCAACTAATCGAGGTAAATTTCTAATTTTTAACTAATGTTTGAATTAAACCTGTAACTCCAACAGGATTTATGAGTAGTATTTATATGTAATAATTATTCTTAAATTATAACATACATTTTTATTTTGCATCGAATAGTATTTTTGTGATTAGCCTGTAGCGGGTTCATAACAGTTTGTTCATGTTGTCCTATTTTTTTCTGACGGTATTTATTTTTTCATTTAAATAATAGTTTATATAATAATTAGTTTATGCAAAATAGTTTATTTAGCTTAGCCATCCTACATTTTCATCCATTTTATAAAGATATTTTTTCATACTTTTTGCGCTAGGAGGGTGAGGCAAGGCATGGCGTCACATCCCCTGACGACTAGTTTACTACAGTATAGTTTCTTTTAAAATCTATTCTAGTACTCAGGTATAGTAGGTACGTAGAAACTACACATAAACCCACACTCATAACCCTAATCAGTACAGTTAGAGTATCAAACAAAATTACAACGAGGGTTATGGGGTGGAGGCCTCAACTACCATGTTCAGTGCTTGAGATTTTTACGGCAATTAAAGAATAGGGGCAACTAATTTCTGGGAAAGGGGGTGGAGCCTCCATATACCATAATATCTAGAATATTTCCATAATCGATCATGATTTCACAATTCTCAATTTTTTTACGAACTAAGGAGAACTAGGATATGGTTTTAAAAAACGAGCTACAAGCGATTTTCGTATTAGCCGGTTTTCTTACTGTCTTAGCGGGCAGTTCTTCGGTGGGCCTCACCTGCAACTCATTATCGGTGGATTTTTAAATTTTCTAATATCTTTCTTAAGTATTTTTTGTCTTTCATTATATACAGCGTACCTCAATTAAAACTTATAATTTTATTCCACTTTTATTCATTTTGAATACACCAACTACTTACGTCATGTGGCCAAAATTTTAACACATATCAATTTTTAAGCATGATACCCCGCATGATTTACATATTCCATTATTATTTCACAACTCCATTCTATCCCTACAATTACTTATATTTAAAATATTCCCATTGAAGGTTTTGATTATTTTATGTGAGATATTGCTGTACATTACATATATAAATATTTGTTCATTTCCCCAAATGTTTTTTTCTTTATACAAGAACCTAGATCTACTGTCTAAGGAGGCCTAAGAATAAACAATTATTTTATAAGTTTTCGTAAGTCATGATTTGACAAAACCATTGTCAATATCAACACTCTTTATCTAAAATAAGTTTTTCCATTTTTTATTGGTGAATTTTACAGGCCGATTATTTTTATTATTATTACCACCATGCACCTATAGTTTTATTTTATCCAAGCAAGGCATTTTAGTTTACAGTTATTAATGTGAACTTTTGCATCGATTTGGAAATGTTTAGAATTTTTTATTTATTTTCCTAAGTGGGGACAGTTTTTTTATGAATTAAGAGACTAGGGAAAAAAGAAAAAAGCCATAAGCAATTTTCAAACTTTTTATTAGTATTAATTGTGAGTAAAGTTAAATTGGCAGTCCACTACTTCGGTGGTACTAACCAGTTTAATAATTTAGACTTAATTATTGATTAACAAGATTTTCTTAATTTTTATAAGTTATTTCCTTTATTTGCGCTAAGTAACCAAGATGCGTGATCCCACAACTTTTTAACACATAAGTTTTGTTTTAACCGTTTCTCTACCTTTCAGGTTTAAATTTGTAGCATATTTGCACATTTGTAATGGCTAAGTTCTTTTCAAGTGAACAATTAATTTTTTTTACAAAAATGGACCTTTAAACACATTTAATTCAAATTTAATGATAATTCGATATTTTTGTACTTTTTTCATTGCACCAAGTTCTTAGTTGCGCGATGACGTAATGTCCCTCAACGATTCTTTTACCATTCTTTAAATATCAAAAAATTCTCACATATAAATTGAAGATACACTCGCAGCCTGTAAAAAGCTAAGATAATAATTATTTTATTATTGCTTTTTACTTTTAATCTCCAAGTAACACTCCCAAATTAACACTAAGCTTTTATGAAATCTTGAACTTTGAGCTCTGGCATTCAAATTATAACTATGAAAGATATATATCTATGACGTAACGACGACTCTAATTTGGGCTTTAACTACTCAGGGGCAACCCCTGAGGGGGCATGGGGGCGGAGCCCCCATCGAGTCGTAGGCGAGTCTAAATTATATACTCCCGAATGTGTAACTGACTCATCGGGGTATCAGAAATTCGTCAAATGTCGGTAAAGTAGATCTCCTATATATTACTTACTACAGAGTGATTCCCAAGCAAGAACTAAACTTACCGACCTGTATTATTGAGAAAATTGCCAACATACTGGAAGTCGCGGATTACCGAAACACCCTTTTTAAGAAATTTTATAACAATAACCAATTGTGCCTTTATAGGTAAAGCGATCTATCCACCGAGAGTAATTTCAATGTACAGGGTGTATCTGAAATTACCTCTCCAGACCGGAAGTCACTGATGTCAAATACAAACCCTCACTTTAAATATTTTTTTTTTACTTTTACACGGTTTTTAAGAAAACTTTACAATTTGATCTTGTACGCGTAATTTTAGCAGTTTATTGAATATTTGAGGTTGAAATTTAGATTTTCCTCATTCTTCTCTGAGCATTTTAGGTTAAGCAAAAATGTCTCGGCACAAAAATGTCTTAGAATATTTTAAATACGTTTCCAACAAAAATTGTCAGTTTGATCCAAAATTTTTTTTATTAAATTTACAACATGACGGAGATTAATGAACATGTATTTAAATGTTTAGTAAAACAAATCACGTGATAATTGATGATTTATGATGGTATATTATTTTAAATGAGGTTCTTAGACATTTACATGTTTGGTAAATTCTGTTATATGTAAAATGTTCAGACATAATATGATTAGGGTTTAAAATATTAAATTTTAAAGTTGCTTCAAAATTACGTATGGTCCCCTCTGTATTGAAATCAGTGTCAAACAACAGAGCAAAATATGTTTACCTACAACGGCACAATTTGTTTTTTTGTTTGTTTTTTTTTGTACAATTTTAAAAGAGGTGCAAGGTTGGTATGGGACACCCGGCAAGACAGTATCATATTTGCATGATAGTCCTCCCAAAAATTGGTTCGTTATTTGGGATGGCACTTAATTTCTAACGAACTCATTAGGAAGTACATCATTGACTTTACCTGATAGCATGCTAACTTAAATATTACAATTCAACTAAAATTTTAACTATAATAGCAGATTACAAAATTGATTTATCTTTTAGTGCGTACTAAGTTAATGTTTAATTTAAAAGGGTGGCAGTACAGTATTTTCATTTAAAATAAAAAAACTTTTTTATTTCCTGCCCCAGAAAACTATCTGATTTCAAAATTTAGCGACCAAACATTTTTACCCAAAATAAATATGACATTATTTTTTTCTACTCTAGCGGCCAAATTATAACATCTAAAGCAATTCTCGCGAACATCTTTCAAGTTACTACAAGTTTGGTTCTATGAATTTTTGCCCCCCAGTCCACAAAATTAAACATAATTAAATGTTTATTTATTTTTGCGGGGAATTTTACCCCATGTAGACGTATTTTACTCAGAACCTTCACTTTGCACATAGGCTAAAACATACGTCCTTTGATGTGTATGGTAATTTTAATATTTTAACCATTATTTAACATACTTTTGTTAGTAACTACTGTATTATTGTATTTAGAAGCTTGAAGTTTTTTTATTTGCCTTGACAGTAATTTTTTTAGGAAATTAGGTAAATTTAAAAGTTTTACACCATTAAAAACTGAAATGAAGGAATTAATGAATGCCAATATTACATTATGTATTTATCATTGAATGTTCAATATTACTGGATCGTCATGTTATTCCCTGGAATTTCAACACAACTAATTGAAGGATAGTAACTGAATAGTATTTTTGTAAATAAAAGGGGTTTTTGGCAAGTTTTATCCACTTTGTTAAGATCTCCAATTATTTTGTTTTAATGGAATTTTTCATTGTTTTCGATGATCTACTGCACATTTTTTATGCAGTTAATCCATTTAATTTTTTTTATATATTTATTTGTACGTATTTTATAATTTTAAGTAAATACTTATACAATACCTACATAATAAGTTTATTCACAACTCCATTAACCTTTATAGAATTCGGGGGAATTAGGGTGGGGGTTTGGGGAAAGAGTCTCTGAAAACGAGCCGTAGGCGAATATATTTTCATTCCTTAGATTGAGTTAGTTGCGTAAGTTCAAATTTAGGTTATTTCTGCAGTCGTGGGAGTCAATTTATGTTATAAATAAATGACAAACTCATTTATTTTCCAATTTGCTCATTTACAAACTCTTATATTTATATGTATTGTGTTCATTATATGCGACTTAAACAACAATTAACGAATTTCTGGGTAACCCCTGAGGGGGCATGGGGGCGGAGCCCCCATCAAGCCGTAGGCGAGTAATGATCTATGATTGGACTAAGTTTATTGTCTAACATGTCAAATCTGTTTATTTTCGTAGTTAATCCATTTTTCCTATTTGCATTTAATTTATAATAGAGTCTCATCTAAAATTGAATAGCTTGTATCATTTATGCTTAAGAAGTTTTAAAAACTTTTTAAAATTTAATTAAAGCATTTTAAAATTTTCTTACAAGACAGTAAGAAAATTTTTCATCAGTAATAAGCGAAAAGTGGATGACCGCGACGTAGCAAGATTAGTAAAACTGATCCCATACGTAGACGGGTCGGAAGCAGATTTTAGCATTCGAATCATTCTGTATGTATTGTTACTAATTGGTGATTGAATAAGGTTTATTTATTTATTATATATGGCACAAAATCTACGAGGTTTATCAGCACAGTATATTAACATTTTTTTGCGGGCTGTGTCTTCTTTTAGGCTTCCCTTTGAAAAGGCTATAAACAAGCCGAGTGGCAACCATTAATAAAAATAAAAAAACAAAGGATAAAAAGATTAGGATATGACCTTGTCCTTTAATCCGGAAGGGCCTAGAGCCCCGGCGACCTAAAACAAGAGCTTCCAAACAGCAATGTGTTCCTGGGGAAGATAGAGTAGAAAATCCTGTTGGTAGTGGACCGGCTCAAGAAAGTCTTACACAAGGTCTATAAAAAGAATTTCCACCTCCTTCTCACAAAAAGCTGTTTTCTAGAGAAATTTAATTATAGATAAAAATATAATGATAGCCTTTTAATCTTTATAATAATGCTCTAATAACAAAATATGTATAATTATAATTGCTTAAATGTATAAACATGAAAAATACTGTTTGCTTAGGCTTATAACATAATAATAATAACGTACAGATTCAGATTCAGAAACACATACATGCAATAGATCTTGTCAAGCAACATGCAATAAAATACAGTGCGGTAAAAATACAATATAAATAAAAAGTAACAACAATCAACAGGTACTGAGGTGTTAAAAGTGATATGAAATAAAAACAGATTGAGTGCAACAAAAAGAATACTTGACAGTAGACTTAAAGGCATATACTACAAACAGTTTTGCTTAATCTAACATGAACAGCATGCTACTATCAGCTTCGTGTAAAACGGAGTCTCAATTAACCAAGCACTCATTATTTTCTTTAATCTATTGAAGGTTGCAGTGTGGGCATTGATGGGCAGCTTATTGAATAGCCTTATACCAGTGTCATCATATGAGGACTGCACCTTTTTAAGTCTGACATTCTTTCGATTTATTTAAACCTATTCCTAGTTTCATAATCATCATGCACATGCCTAATAAGAGTATTACTAGACAAGTTAGTAGTGTAAAATTGCGGCCGCTGGCCCAGTTCAAGGTCACCTGAGGGATGACGTCATCGAGGTCAATGACCTCACCGATGACGTCATCGATGACGTCATCGATGACGCAATCGATGACGTCATCACTAATGACGTCATTTCGATGACGTCACACCCATGACGTCACAGAAATGACGTGCTGATGACGTCATCACCCATTACGTCATCAAAACGACGTCACCGACGCCACTAAGGTCAAGGTCACGCAGAAACTTAAAATTTTTTAGCACTTTTGCCGTTTCTCGCACTACGCTCCGAGTTTCAGTCAGAGTCCCCGTGACCTTGACCACTTGGAGCGAATTTTCGACGAGAAACGGCAAAAGTGCCAAGTTAAACTCGAGTTTCTGACATGACTCTGCCTAAATGGGCAATCGGTTATCCCTCAGGTGACCTTGAACCAGTACAACGCCCGCAATTTTATGTTACTGTGACCTTGAACACTTAACAACGGAGCGCCGACACCGATGCGCACCCCACGACAGCCATCGAGTGACTGACTGTCAGGCTCTGTGTATGCTAGGTATATTGGCTTGAGAGACTAAGACTCTAAACCGTCAGGAATGGGAGTAACTAACTGAATTTTGCAAGGAAAAGTCATTTCATCCAATATTTTAAACAAATCCTCATCAGTAAAACTGACATTAGTCTGTTTTGTATAAAACTTAGGGTGTCCGCGCAACAGTTTGCGCCACTTAGCTAAAGTCGAAACTCTCTTAACTTTGAGTGGTGGACAGTGAGCAACTAACAAAGTCTTAACACGGCTAAGTTTCTTACCTAAAGCGTCCCGCGACATGGCTTCCCCTCACAAAAGTCCGCACAATACTGAGAGACTGCTTGTAGCGCATGAGTCAAGGGAAAAGAGGTGGGGGAAACAGCAGGAGTGGGGGAAGGTCACAGTGGTGGGGGAAGGTGAGGTGGTACGCTGGAGTATCGCATCACTTCACCATGAGCTGTCCTACAGTCAACACACTGTTCTCTTGGCCCGAGTTGGCACTAGAAGAAACATTTCTGTACAGCTTAGGCTGTGAGAGCCGAGGAAGCAAAGTCAAAGTGGAAATTGTGTTAAACTCCAAGATGAAGAGTCTCCTAAATAAACTAATTGTATCCCTGCAATCTCCTATAACTTTAGAGAAATACCACTTTATTAAGCGACACCTTATACTTTGGCAAAACGAAGCGGAAATGGAAAAGATTACAGTAAAATTAATTTAACTTAAAACTTGGACTGGACACTCATGGCGATACAACGTGGCGTGCAAACGCCACCCTAAACATTACAAGTTAGGTTATTGAGCACCTCTGGTACGATAACCGATGTGCTAGAGTTAAAGTGTGATGACCTTGAGTCAAAACACTGAAACACTACAAGTCGATATCGTCCCAGAGTTAAAGTGTAGTGACCTACATTCAGAACTTGTAAAATTACTTACATATAGAGAGCTAGAGAACAGCGAGACGCACCGCATGGAAGCCGGAGACATACTGGCGAAGCGGTGTTGTGCAGCCTAGGGACCCAGTTGTGGTGGGGGTATAGCCAACACTTAGAGTACAAGTGTTGTGGGTGACCTTGACCCACTTAATTTACCTGACCCCCCCCCCCCCCCCCGACAAAAAGTGTGAACCCCCCCCCCCCCGACAAAAAGTGCGAACCCCCCCCCCCCGACAAAAAGTGCGAACCCCCCCCCCCCGACAAAAAGTGCCCCCCCCACCCCCACCCCCCCCCCACCCCCACCCCTGATATCCTGGGCGTGGCAGCCCCGGCGGGGATATAAGGGGGTCCAGCCAGAGCCGGCTCGCAGTCCGCTCCCGCGCGTTGAACGTGAACGACCGGGACGGACCGCCATAGGCATCACTAAACATTGAATGGCGCCTTCAGTGTTTAGCGAAGTCTACTCTAACTTTAAGACTTGTATTAGTTGTAAGATATTGCGCTTGCGTTTGGGTATTGGGAATTGATTTATATGAGAGTGTTTTACTTGTACCCTATGTCTCCTGTGTCTTTTATCCTTTGTGTCTTGTTTGTTATATGTGTTTAATGTGTATGTGCTTGTTCCAGCATTGACTACGTTGAGCTCAATTGTGTGTTGTAAGTGTGTTATATGTTTGTAAAGTGTATACGCTTGTTTTAGCAATCCCCCCTTGAGCTTTTTCAATGCTCAAAGTAAATTGTAAAGTCAGGGAACGGGAGTAGGCCCCCCGTGTAAAAGCATTTTATACCAACGTTAGCATGAGTCCTCTCAGGCATGCAATATTGCGGCTGGGTTTGGGACTCGGTCCGTTTGTATGCTGACATGCAGACCACAGCTGTGGCCAATTTGCGGTGGCCTCTGCACTCGGACCGAGGGCGTAAGCCACTAGGGCTGTCCTCAACCTCTTGTTTCCCTTCTGGAAACTCAAAATTATGTAAATGAATCGTTGTTAGCTATTTGTGTTTTTAGTCCCCAAGGCCCCCGAACATTCGTGGTTCGCCATGGATGTACGGGGGCCGAAATTTTTTTAATGTCCGTGTGGCCTTGACCCACAAAGATTTATAAAAATTTACTGCATTGATAAAGTTAAATAGTAAAGGTAGGGTACGGGAGTAGACCCCCGTGTAAAACAATTTTAAACCAATTTTAGCATGGGTCCTCTCAGGCATGCAATATTGCGGCTGGGTTTGGGACTCGGTCCGTTTGTATGCTGACATGCAGACCACAGCTGTGGCCAATTTGCGGTGGCCCCTGCACTCGGACCGAGGGCGTAAGCCACTAGGGCTGTCCTCAACCTCTCTCAAAATTAAGTAAATGTTTTGTTAGCTATTGAAAAGACAATGCAGTAAATGTTTACAAGTCTTGCGTGGCGAAGGGAACACGACATTGGATGTTGCCTTGTTGTCATAGTTGGGTCTCTTTGGAGGCTACAGCGATGACAACCCAAGTGCCCCACACCCCCATCGGGGGTGTGGGGCTTAATTTTTTAAAGTTTTACCGTGACCTTGACCTAAATATATAAAAGTTTTCAAAATTCTTTAACAGTCAGGTCTTATTAACAAGGTAAATATATTAAGCTCTTTAAAAAAAAATGTACAAGTCAAGTAACACACAAGGTTTGACTCGTCTATAAGTGTGTCTTTTTTGGAGGCTTCAGCGATGTTAACATAAACGCCTTAAGTGAGGCTTATTGTTTTAAATTGACCCCCCCCCCCCCGACAAAAAGTGCGAACCCCCCCCCCCACCCCCACCCCCACCCCCACCCCCCACCCCCACCCCCACCCCCACCCCTGATATCCTGGGCGTGGCAGCCCCGGCGGGGATATAAGGCGGCCGGGTGGCATGCACTTCTCATTCCTGTCCAGGTTCCCGTACCGGACGGTCCTCTCGCTCCTGAGATTTTATTTACTTATTTCAATCTTCTTTTCATATTTACTCTTTTCATATTTACTCTTCATTTATTCGCTTCATCAAGATGGGTCTTAAGCTCAAGAATTACCCACCAGCTTCTTCAACCTCGGCCAACACGCCTCAGCCCTCATCGTCGTCCGCTCCGATCCTAGAATACCTCATGACAGCGCAGATTCTGAGCTGCCTGACGATGCCGCCACCGCCGCCGCCACCGCAGCCTGCCTCGATGCCCAGCCTTTCACCATTGCCACCAACATTGGAAGAGGTTGGCGCACCTTCGGCTTCGGAAGAGGCTGGCGCACCTGCGGCATCTTCAAAGAACCCCAGCGGACGAGTCCTGATAGCCTCTCCAGCACTCTCTCTGCTATCGGACTCGGGATCGGAGTCTGCGGTGTTCGAAGAGGCGCCAAGGTCGAGGATAACCCCCTACAGTCGAACTAAGAAAATCCTATCCTACACCAAATCCCAATGTCCCTCACCCATATCCCCCATGCCACCTACACCAACCAAACCACCCCGTAAATCAATCTTCTCCCCCGAACTTCCCTCAATCGACCTAACCCGTTCACCTACCCCACCCAAAATTGTCTGCAGCCTACCTTTTGACCTACTTAAACCTTCACCTCCCACCCCCATTCCTTCTAGCCAGCCTAAACCTGACAAGCTCCAAAACACTCCAGTAAAGCGTCCAACACAAAAACGTAAGCGTGTTAAACTCCCTGCTGGCAAGGGTAATAAATGCGATTACGTTTGGATGTCAAAAGACTTTGGGATTCTTTGCTGTCAGAAGTTTGCTGTTTTAGATAAAGACCGTTGCCAAACGCACTTGAACAAAAACATCAATCTTCCGAGAGTAAGACCCTACAGTCTTAACAACATTAGGTCTAAAACATCCCAACCCAGACATCCCCACAGTCCGCAACCGCTTGATATTAGAAGACTTAAAATGGATGAAAAATATTATTTTATTGCTCAAATTTATGGAGCTTTTGATGCCAAAGTAGAAATCATTGTAAAAGGTGATGGCAGCCTTCATACAATGAAAGTACCCGTTCGGATGGTACAAAGACAATTTTTCATCCATAAAAAAGGCTATCTAATACGAAGGGAAGGATGCCAATCTGTGTGGGAAATGGATTAGGATGTAGGCCTACCAAAAGAAATTCTAAATTGTTAGGTTGTGTTGGACGATATTTAAAAAAACAAAAATTCTTCTTCCAAATTATTTTTTCCAAATTTAGTCCTAACCCTCTTAAAGTAAGGGAGAGGAGTATTACACAAGTCAAATAATAAAAAAAAAAACTTGACTTGTATAATACTTTAACCTGGCGGTGATGTAAAGTCACTGGGACAATCTCAAACCGTGTCCTTGAGGGTGAAGACTAAGTTACGAAAATCTTTAACAAATAAAAACTTACCTCCAAACACTTGTAGCTTGCTACAAGTGTTTGGAGGTAAAAATTTTTCAAAGTTTGAATGACCTTGACCCATATAAATTACTGTTTAAAGTAAAGTGCTAACCTTACAACTAATGTCGTGTATCACGTGATACCCCCCACTCTAATGCTCTTACTAAGCTTGTATGAGCCGTTCATTTGCTTCAGTCCGTTTCTGTACTCCGTGTAAACATGTCACGGTACAATTACAAAGGTGGTGACTTCTTGATAGATCCACACAATGTTTGGGAAGTGCTAAATCGGCATAGAATGGAAGTTGAGCACTGTATAAGACGAGATGGGTCTACATTTTATCTATGTATTATAAACAACCAAACTCATAAGTATGAACACTGGACAAAAATTAATTATAACAACATAGATGAGCTGTTTGCTTGGGTCTTTGAGCTGTGTAAAGTTATTGAAGAAACCAAAATGATGGGTTTGCTAAAGGTATGTAAAACCGATGACCGGGAAGAGTAAGGGAAATTTAGTGGAAATCCTTAAGCTATCCCCCCCCCCCCCAAATTCCCCATTCCCTCCCCCACCCCCTCCCCCACCCCCTCCTCCACCCCGCCCCTACCACTACAAATAGGTATATATAGGAGTGGTAATCCAATGTCCGCTCATTCAGCTTGCATCCGTTAAGCAGAACACCTCGCACCATGTCTGGAAACTCTTCAGCTTCTAGCTCAAGTGTTGGGCCCAACCGATCGAGCCTTCTGTTAAGCAGTCGAGTCCGATTTTCTGGCTTTGGACCTGTGAAGAAGGACCCGTGCAGCAGCAGTGGAGCCTCTAGATCAGCCTGGTATGTAAGGAGTCGCGTCCGGATTTCCGGCTTTGGCCCTGTGAAGAAGGAGCTTTGCAGCAGTGGAGCCTCCAGCTCGGCCCGGCCTCCTACCAACCCGCAACCAACCACATCAAATGCATCTACACAGACACCACCAAATGTATTTGAAGCGTACAATGAAATTATAGAGGAAAAGGATAGGGTGTTAGAGAATGTAATCCGTGAGGCAAATTCAATCCTGAGAAAATATGACAGACTAATTATGAAGTGTCAAGATCTTTTAGTGGACAGTGATGCTAGTGAGGATGAGAGTGGATAGGTGTGTGGGTAAAGACTCGGACTGGGACTTGTGTGTTTGTATGAATGTGTGTGTGAATGCGGAATACAGAGCGGGGGATAGATCACTCTGTGGCATTGGACTAACATGCCACTTAGTGATCTATCCCCCGTTCTGGTAATGTTTTTGGATGGCCTTGACCCACTTTACCAAGGCTAGCTAGTACCCCCACCACTGATAAGTGTATATATACGGGTATAAACGTGCAGTTTGGTTATTCTGCTTTGTACCGCTTAGCTGAATACAGCACTGTAACATGGCTTTCAACTCCAAAACTTCTCAGGCTTCCTCTTCTTCTTCAAGAAGGCGTGCTGCCAACGTCCTGCCTGCTACTCGTGGACCTGCTCGACCATTCCACAGCATAACTGTTGCTCGGGCAAACGCCTGCAAAGCTCCAATGCTACGGACCTTGCTGGAGGTGAGCCAAGACGGGCAAGGCTTGCTCAGTCCTGGTCAACGGCAGGAGCAAGAAAGGCGTATGGCGTACTACAGGCTGCAGGGTGTAGTTCCCAGCTTGAAGTTAGGCGATCCGAGAGTAGCAAGCATCAACGAGGCAGCGGACTACATATCACACCTTCACAGTGTTTTAGAAGTAAAGGACCAACAAATTGAAAACTTAAAAGAACAATTGAAACAATTTAACTTTAATCCTGTGGAGTTTGTGGAAGCAGTGATGAGTGATAGTGATGATGAAGGAACTGAATATATATTGGGTATGTAATGAAAGACTTGGACAGGGACATGTGTGTGTGTGTAGAATACAGAGCGGGGGATAGACTACTTTGCGGCAATGGACTAGCATGCTGCTTAGTGGTCTATCCCCCGCTCAAAGGGTAGCATTGGATGACCTTGACCCACTTTACAGCAAGGACAACCGGTTAACTGGTATAAAAGAGGGGGTCTATACATCTCGACTTCATTCTGCTTTGGACCTTCCAGTGGAACGCTAGAAACAATGAGTGGATCGCTGCTTGGTGCTAACTTGGACAGGTATTCTGTGATGGTACACTATGAAGATTGTAGAGACATGTTGACGGCTGTGTATGATTGTTTGGTGAGAAAAATCTTTCAAGAAAACTGCCAGTTTATGTTAGCGTGGAAAAGAAACTTGTTTGTTGATGGTCATGCTACAATGCAAAGCATGAACCACCTTCATGTGTTAAAAGTAGGACATCATAATTTGGACGAACTGGACGATATGTTTAGGGAGCTGGAGTGTTTGATACATCAGGAGTGTAAACCATGTGAAATTGAAATTTTTAAATTGGATATGGAATTAGAATAAAATGTGTTAAACAGGACTTGGACTTGGACTTGATTGAGGTTTTGTAGAACAGAGCGGGGGATAGATCACTTTGCGGCAATGGACTAGCATGCTGCTTAGTGGTCTATCCCCCGCTCAAAGGGTATCTTTACGTGACCTTGACCCACATAAATTGTATAGTTGGTGGGGGTATAAAAAGGGTAAGCAAATTGGATGGATACAACACTTCCATACCATGGCTCCACTTGACAACACCGTGTTCCATCGCAACAGAATTGTCTCTATTCTGGAGGTAATACCTCTAGAAATTATAGAAGTAGAGGACCAACTACCTGCGGTTGATCAAGAAGAGGAGGAGGAAGAGATAATGGATATTGAAACGGACTCTGACGAAGCTGGTTCAACGGACAATGAGGTGGACTTGCACGCCTACGAAACATTAGAGTCGTCATCTGAGTCGGAAATGGAATTCCAATTGGAAATCGAAGAAGAAGAAGAACAAGAACAAGACACTCCCCATCGTCCAATGGATAGGATGTTAGTTGCCAGAAGAATTATGTATTGTCATCGCTACCTATTCCGTGATGAGGATGATTCCGACTCTGATGGTGATGTTTCACCCTTGTAAAAAGTTTAAACAAAAAGTTAAAAAAAAGAATGTGAGCGGGGGATAGAGCACTTTGTAGTAAATGATACTGCTTAGTGCTCTATCCCCCGCTCAAAATAATAATTCCAAATGACCTTGACCTACATAAACTTGCTCAAACAGACGTCTTTGAAAAAACTTGTACAAATTATTGAATCTAGACCAAATATCATCAATTTATCAAGCCTACTGATAAATGTATTACAAACGGTTGTGTAAAGGCTAAATTTAGCACATGAGTGATAACCTGTTTCCATATGACGTCACTTTCCCCACCTATCTGCCTCGGATATAAAGGGTCCCGGTGGAGTGCGCTGCTCATTATTGCGTGGACATTCACAGAGTGTGCATTCAAAGCCAAACTGTTTGAAATGGCTCTTTGCGACATTTGTGGGGAAATCTTTCAAGACGAAGATCTTTTCACCATACACAGAGAATTACATGAAGACGAAGATAGAAAAGAAGATATTACCATGGATGAAATAGACTTAGACTCAATTGACCGGTTTTTGGAAGAGCACCAGAAGCAGACGGATTACTGGGACAGCTATCTACAGCAAATGCAAAGAAAAAGACCTAGTGTGATCCAATTTGCTGGTGCTGGACCATCTACTGCTAGAAGACCTTTTGAAGAAGAAGACACTGAAGAAGAGGACACTGAAGAAGAACTAGAAGATGTGAAACAACTGCGCACCACGGCCTTGCCAGGACGAGTTGTAACACATTTTAAAATTAATAATGTTCAATTGGAACTGGAAACATTTATAACCCAGGCTAAGGAACTTGTTGGTGGAACCTTGAGGGAAGAACTACAAAGATTAAATTTTATTAAATTTGGAATGGTGTTAGAGGCTATGTTTAACAATACTGATGGTGAAACAGCATTGAGAGCGTTCATTACCAAAAACCGAACCCTTACCTTCACCTCCAACATCGATGATATTATTGAAGAATGCTTGGAAGAACTTATAACAAAACTTCAAGAACATGAAGGAAGAGGATCTGGATGGACTTTGTCATCAATTGAAGGTATGGATGTAAGGGTTCACAAGCATGGATATGGTTTAAGGGGTAGTAGTTTTATCCCTTTACCAAAGAAAATCCAAAACACTAAATCGTGTAGGAATGTGCAAAATGAAGGTAATGAATGTTTTAAGTATGCAATGTTAACCAAGTATGTTAAAGATCATCCTGAAAGAGTTGGTAGAGAGTATTACGAAAATGAACACCGCTACAACTTTCAAGGCCTCACCTACCCAGTTACATTGAAAGACATAGACAAATTTGAAAAGAAAAATCCTGGCGTTTCAGTGAATGTTTTCGGTCTGGATGATTCGAACAACGTTTATCCTTTGCGGGTAGTAAAAGTTGAGCAAAGAAACCACACTGATTTGCTACTGATCACTAAGGGTGAAATTTCACATTATGTGTGGATAAAGGACTTTGCATCCTTGATTCGAAATCAATTATCAAAACAGAGGCGTAGGTTAACAGTGTGTAAAAGATGTTTTTGTTTCACATATAAAGAAATAAGACAAGGAGGATTAGAGTGGTTGATAGAACACAAAAGACTTTGTAATGAAAATTATGAAGTGAAGATTAGTCTGCCACCACCATCTCGAGCGTGTATCCAATTTAACAAAACAGTTCACCAATATCGGATTCCAGTAGTCATCTACGCAGATTTTGAATCTACGTTAGTACCACAGGAGCTGCCGGACGGTGAAGTGACTAGAAGAACAAAATATCAGTTGCATCAACCCAACAGTTTTTGTCTAATAGTGAAATCAACCTTGTCTGAAAACCAATTGCAAAACTATGGTTTAACATCCACTCCAATACTTTACCGTGGTGAAGAAGCCGCTAAGTATTTCGTAGACCAGTTGTATGACATTGCTGAAAAGGTACAACGCTTGTATGGTAATGTCGTACCTATGGAACCTTTGAATGAGAATCAACAAGAAGAATACAATATGGCATCAAGATGCTATCTATGCGAGAAGAGCTTCAGTGAAGAAAATCCAAAAGTAAGAGATCACGATCACCTGACAGGTTTATACAGAGGAGCTGCTTGTAATTCATGCAATATAAATTACAAACTGCCCCACTTTATCCCTGTCGTGTTACACAATCTTAGCGGCTACGACTCCCACTTCATTATTCCAGAGTTAGGAAGAGATGATGGTAAAATTGATGTTCTTGCTACAACATTGGAAAAGTACATCAGTTTCTCAAAAACCGTAGGTAAAATTAAACTTCGCTTTGTAGACTCTTATAGATTTATGCCATCTAGTTTGAGCAGATTGTCTGAGAATCTACGAAGAGAAGACCTAAAAGAAACCAGCAAGATTGTACCTGAAGATAAATTGGACTTAGTATTACGTAAAGGAGTATTCCCCTACGACTACATAACATCTACAGAAAAATTTGAAGAAACCAGTCTACCACCGATCGAAGCCTTCAACAGCAAATTAAACGAAAGTGAAATCTCCGTTGAAGACTACAATCATGCTTGTAATGTTTGGAACCAACTAAACATTCAAACCTTAGGGGAATATTCTGACTTTTATATAAAATTGGACGTAACTCTGCTGTGCGATGTGATGGAAGAATTCCGAAACACCTGCTTCTCCGCCTATGGACTGGACCCTCTACACTCGTACACATCTCCAGGATTAGCATGGCAAGCTATGCTAAAGTCAACCAACTGTCGACTGGAACTTCTAACGGATATCGATATGGTGCTCATGATGGAATCTGGTGTACGGGGCGGTTTGACACAAGCTGTAACACGTCATGTCAAAGCCAACAACAAGTACATCCCCGGCTTCGACGAGCAACAACCATCGGTCTACCTTGGCTACTTTGACGCAAACAACCTTTATGGTTGGGCAATGTCAAATCCGCTTCCCTACGCTGACTTCAAATGGATCGACCCGGCCACCATTGGAGACATCTCACAGATTCCAAAGAATGGTCCAAAAGGCTATATTTTGGACTGTGATTTCGAATATCCAGAGCACCTTCATGACCATCACTACGACTTGCCTCTCCTAGCCAAGACTGAAGTTTCACCGACAGGAAGATGGCCAAAATTGATGATGACCTTGGAGAATAAGGATCGCTATGTGGCTCACTACTGGGTAGTTCAACAGGCTCTTGAATTGGGTCTACGTATAGTGAGAATTCATAGAGCAATTGAATTCACCCAGTCTTGTTGGTTGAAACCATATATTGATTCCAACACTGCAAGAAGAGCTGCAGCGACAACAGCATTTGAAAAGGACTTCTATAAATTAATGAACAATGCCATCTTTGGGAAGACCTTGGAGAACAAAAGAAAACACAAAAATGTAAAATTAGTGAGTGATCCTAGGAAATTGGAAAAATTAGTGCAAAAACCAAATTTCGGAACATCCATGATTATAAACGAAAATCTAGTCGCTGTCAGTATGAAGAAAACAACAATAGTCATGGACCGTCCGTTATACATAGGTATGTCGATTTTGGATATAAGTAAAACCCTGATGTATGATTTCCATTATAACAAAATGGTTAAACATTACGGAAGGGAAAACATTGGAGTCGCATACATGGATACGGACGCGTTTATCTACTGGATAAAGACTTTGGACATGTATGAAGACCTAAGGACTTTTCCATACAAAGAAGATTTCGATTTTTCTGACTATCCGAAAAACCATCCAAATTTTAATGAAAAATATAAAAAAGTAATTGGAAAATTCAAAGATGAAGCAAATGGAATGCCTTTAGAAGAAATAGTGGCGCTGATGGCGAAATTGTATTCATTTAAGATGTACTACGAGAACAACACACCGACAGTGAAGAAAGCAAAAGGAGTGAAGACATCTTATTTGAAAAAACACGTGACATTTGACCACTACAAGACTTGTTTGTTTGAAGATACTACGATATCAGCAACATTCAACAATATCCGAAGCTTCAAGCATCAAGTCTACAGTGTCACCGAAATTAAAAAAGCGTTGTCAGCTCGGGATGATAAAAGATACATTATGCCCGACAAAATCCACACTCTTCCTTTTGGCCACTACTCTCTAAACCCTATCAACTAGTAACCTATTCTTCGTCCTTCTACAACTACGACCTTATTCCTTTCTCCTTCCGTAAAAAAATGGGGAACACGGCAAGTCCAACGCCGTGTTCCCCATTTTTTTACACAAGTTTGGATGACCTTGACCCATATAAATGATGTGAATATTTAAAACAACATTCATTGTGATTATACATGTGATACAACAAACATTGAAACCTGCAATATGAAGGACTTGAAGCAACAAATTGTCAACGAACTTCATAAACCTGCAAGAAGAAAGTTTCCACGAAGAAATACGGTGATAAAAGGAATTAATGATTTATATCAAGCGGATTTAATCGAAATGATTCCTTATAGCAAACAAAATAAAGGATATAAATACATATTGACTGTTATTAACTGTTTTTCAAAAATGGCAGATGCTTTACCACTAAAAGATAAAAGTGGCAAAAGTGTTACAAAAGCAATGGAAACAGCTATACAAAGAGACAAACATACTATTAAACATTTACAAACAGATGATGGAAAAGAATATTTTAATAAGGAATTTGCAAATTTAATGAAAAGACACAATATAAACCATTATTCAACCAATTCAGAAGTAAAAGCCTCAATAATAGAAAGATTCAACAGAACTTTAAAAAGTGCAATGTATAAAATGTTTTCCAACAGAGGATCGCACATATGGATTGATATGTTACCAAAACTTATAAACGATTACAATAACAAATTTCATAGGACTATCGGGATGAAACCAAACCAAGTAACTAGTAAAAATGAAAACCTTGTATTAAAACGTATAAAAACGAATACTAAACCAAAAGTTGAAAAACTAAAGCCTAAAAAATTTAATGTGGGTGATAAAGTGCGAATAAGTAAATATAAAGGTGTATTCAGTAAAAGATACCTGCCAAATTGGACCAATGAGGTTTTTACTGTATTCAAAGTACAACCTACAGTACCTGAGACATATATTTTAAAAGATAATAAAGGACAATTGCTTGAAGGAGGGTTTTATGGACATGAAATGTTAAAATCAACAGTAGGCGATGTATATTTAGTTGAAAAGGTGTTGCAACGGAAAAAAGATAAGGTCAAAGTACGATGGTTAGGATTTAATAAGACGGAAGATTCTTGGATACCTAAAAAGGATTTGATATAACGATAGAGAATCATTTTAGGTTGAACCATTACAAAGGATGGAGATAGTACCACAAAAAGAGAGTTTTACTATTAATAATATAGATGAACTCACAGTGGATAATTCAGAATTCAATAGTGGGAAGCATGGCAATTTGTTACCAAACACCGTTCGTTGTCTGGTTACCGGACCTTCCAACTGTGGAAAAACTAATGTAGTATTCAATTTGATTACAAACCCTAAAGGATTACGATTTAACAATCTATATGTATTTTCAAAATCACTACAACAACCAAAGTATCAATTATTGGAAAAAATACTGACTAATGTGCCTGAAGTTAAATATTTAAAGTTTAATGCAAGCGAGAGTGTCATGCAGCCACAAGAAGCTAAACCATTCTCCGTGTTTATATTCGACGATGTATCTTGTGAAAACCAAAACACAATAAGGAATTACTTCGCTATGGGTCGACATAACAACATAGATAGCATTTATATTGGCCAAACTTACAGCAAAATACCTAAACAACTTATTAGAGACAATGCAAACATGTTAATTGTATTTAAACAGGACGAAACCAACCTAAAACATATATATTTTGATCATGTAAATGCGGATATGACATTTGAACGATTTAAAGAGTTGTGTGGAAAGGCTTGGGCTGAAAAGTATGGGTTCCTAACAATTATGAAGGAACAACCGCTAAACAATGGTCGATACAGGATAGGATTTGATAAATTTATATTAATACATTAAACGTGGTATAACACATTCATTGTTGTACAACACGTCTTGCTACAAACATCGTTAACCAAGAAAAATTAGTAAAAGAAATAAAATCACTTAGTGATTCTATTCGGGCTAAAAACAGAGCATTGAAACTAGGTATTAGCGAGAGGGAGAAATTCCTTGAATCTACTTTTAAACCTATTACTGAACCCTTGAAACAATTAAACAAAAAATTTGCTAAACCTGTATTGGAAGGAGATGCGATTGCACCTATTACGAAGTTTGAAAGAGAAAATGTAAAATCAGAAGATTTTAGTGATGAAGACCTGGAATCCTCTACGTATAGTGGTTTTACCGGTGGAGAACCCGAAAGAGAGCTAGAATCACCGGACTATAGTGGAATAAAAGATTTATATGAAGTAAAAGCCAAAAGAGGACATGAAGTTGTATCAACTGCTAGTGAAGAGGAAAAACAAGAAGAGACAAGGGAAGGTCCGTCAAACATAAGCTTATTGGGTGAAAACATTCATAACAAAGGACCTTTAGGAAGGAAATACATGGTAAAAATGTTACTCGGAACAATTCCTAATAAGAATTACCATAGTTATGGAGCGAGATTAACAGAAGACGGTTTAATGATAGGTAATAGCCCGTTAAACGTTGACGAACATGATAATATTGTCATTGGTGATCAAAGGTATAAGGGCACAAAAGGATTATTTGAATTATTATTTGAAAATAAGCCTTCAGTATCGGTAGTGAAAGAAAAAGACATGGAAGCATATAAAAATATTTTGGAACAGACAAATGCATATAGGAGAAAGTATTTACCTGACCAGCCTCCTTTTAGATCTAAGTCTTTAAAATATAAAGAATTTGTATCCAAGTTAATACCAACTAGAAGACAAACAATGCCGTTAACACAAAGAAAACCTGTAAAACGAAGATTTATGGCATCCACTTTGGATGTAAGTGCTCAGGAACGAAGAAAAAGAAGTAAGTCCGTTACGGGTACAGGTTTAATGAAGAAACTATATAACACAAATGTGATTTATTACAATAATATCAATAAATTGGTGGATAGAATGAAACTAATACATGAAGCTAAAGAAGCGGGTCATACTGGATTGGAAAACGAATGGGTGGCTTTAGTGGATGAACTCCGAAACCGTGGGGTAATCTCATAAAAATGCGTTACTCCCTAGAATACTATTCAGTTGCACTATGAGTGTCGACAAGTTCGGACGTTACTCCTCGGATGGGTTATATTATGCCAATAGTTTAAAAAGAAGTGCTGGTTTACCACAAACACCTGATGGAGATTATGATATGAGTAATAAAAGGTTAAAAAACATAAAAGATCCTACGGATGAAAACGATGCAATAAATCTAAAAATATTAAAGGAAAAGATATCGCCAACATTAAAACTACAAAATAACACATATGACGCAGAAGATCATAGAATTATCAACGTTGGTAAACCAAATCAAAACGGTGATGCGATAAACAAAGGTTATTTGTCATCTGAATTAAAAAATACGTTAAAATTCAATGGGAAAACGTATAGTGCCAACAATAAACGTATATCCAACGTAGATGACCCTAAAGATGCAAAAGACAGCGTAAATAGACGCTATTTACATTCTTTGATACCTGAAAAGACAAAAGATGGATTTTCTTTTTATAAATTTGTTATTAACGATATAGGTTATCCAAAAAATGAAAATGATGCTGTAAATCTCAAATATATAAAAGATCATTGTGTCATACGTGATGTGGGAGTTATCGATTGTCTTGGCAATTGTTTGGCGAATGTAAAAGATGGTTCAGCACCATCTGATGGTGCAACAGTGGGTCAAATGAAAGAGACTTTAAAACAAGAAACAACTGGATTTGCAAAACGAGATGAAGTATTATCAAAGCAAGGGGATGACTTTATTCAAGGTAATGAAAAATTTCGTTTATTGACATACAAAAACGCTTATTGGGATTGCAGGCATGGAAGGTTATCAAATGTGTCATGGGGTCATGCAGATAAAGACGCGGCTGCCTTAGGACAAACAGTACATCTAGATCCAAATAATTACTATGCGTTTTTTATATGTAGTAATAAAAAATTAACAAACATGGCGCAAGGAAGAGAAGCAAATGATGCTGCAACTGTAGGACAGGCTATCACATTATCACAAATGGATAGCAAAGTGTATACTTGTAATAATAAACGTATAACAGACCTTAAAGACCCTGAACATGTGGATAATGCTGTCACTGTTAATTTTCTTGTAAAAGTTTTAGGAAATGCATTATTTGATGTATACAATCTTATTGGTATTCATTCAGGTCGTACTCCTTTGTTGGAATCTGAGAGAGGTACTTGGATTAAACGGGAAATTGTTCAAAACTATTTTATTAACCCTCGTACAAAAAAGTTTAGATCATCGGATTGGGGTGATTTTGATATTTAATAAAAGAACACAATAAACGACTTCATTTATGTCCAACTTGTCATAGAGGTAACACATAAGTTGTACATTGCGATTATAAAAGGACAATAATGACGTTCCAGTACATCAGTCCATATAGAGACACTGTAAGGAGAGGAGGTGGGATCACGTCCACAGCGGTTTCTCTGTTAAGTAAAGCTTTAAAACGAATTCCAGTAGGATCCATAGTAAATAGAGCAATAGACGCATTACCATACGAATTTCATATACCGGGAGGTTATCAGTATTGCGGACCAGGAACTAAATTGAAAAAACGACTGGAAAGAGGCGATCCTGGCATAAACAAGTTAGATCAGGCTTGTAAAGAACACGATATCGCATATTCCACGTTTGCCGATTCAAAAAATAGATCAATAGCTGACAAAAAGCTTGCGGACATAGCTTGGCAACGAGTAAAATCAAGTGACGCTAGCATAGCAGAAAAAGCAGCAGCTTTAGCAGTAACAGCAGGTATGAAGGCTAAAACAGCAGTAGGAGGTGGAAGAAGGAGGAGAAGGAGAGTAAAAAGGAGGTCAACCACAAGAAAACATGGAGGAAATATAAAAAGAAGACGACGATCTACAAGAAAAGGCAGGAAGAAGCCCACCGTGTGGTCAATGGTAAAAAACGGGGCAGGTCTTTACCTAAGACCTTATCGTGCATATTAAATGAAAGAAATCAATTGGTCATACCACATAAAGCATTAACCAATATTGAATTATTTAAATATATTTCCTGTTTAAAAATACCATTTTTCCGCGGTGTGTTTATGAAAGACAGTTTACCAAAGAAAATGTGGCAAAATGAGACTGGAATTGTAAATTTGGATAATACTGAAGGGCCTGGCACCCATTGGGTTTGTTATAAGAAACTAAATAACAATGTATATTATTTTGATAGTTTCGGTAATTTGCCACCACCAAAAGAACTTCAAAATTACTTTAAATCTGCTAAAAACATATATTATAACTATAAAAGAGAACAACCTGATAATACTTCAATATGCGGCCATTTATGTTTGGAATTTCTAGCTAAAAGTATCAGTCACTATTGAGATGTCTTCCTATACGGTATCATTAACAGGAAAATCTTCCACTTTACGAAGTATCCTTTTTCCAGCGTTACGCTTGCAAAAAGGAAGGTTTTGGGAGGCGGCACTATTGGATTTTACAACTTACAACTCTATCCCCAATGTTACGGAAGGTAAAAATAACGTATTGCATTATTATAAGGGAAAGGATGCCAGTGGAAAATTTACAGACTTACAAGAGTGCAGGTTACCCACAGGTTCTTATGAAATTGATCATATAAATGAATTTTTGCAAACTAAAATGGGAAAAGACAATATAACATTAAAAGGTAATAATAATACGATGAAAGCTGAAATTACTTCCAAATATTATATAGATTTCACTCAACCAAACTCAATTGGTGATTTATTAGGATTTTCCAACGATGAGCCTGTTTTAGAACCAGATGTAACACATTCCGGTAAGAAAACAGTAACAATATTAAAAGTCAATAGTATAGACATAACTTGTAACATTATACAAGGTGCTTACAGGGATGGGGCTAACACCCACATCATACATACTTTTTACCCAAGTGTACCACCTGGATTTAAAATTGTTGAAAAGCCACAAAACCTGGTATATCTACCGTTGAACACCACTTTCATTTCAGACATCGTGTTGAGCGTATTGGATCAAGACGGTAACTTGGTAGACTTCAGAGAAGAGCCTATTACGATTAGATTACATTTAAAATCGACACTTTAATACAAAACCATGGGTTTAACATTTAAAAGCGAACAACCTACGGGAAACCGCATTAGTAGCTCTTCAGCTGTGGAGGAGTTAACACGCGAGAACATTCGTTTCTTAGAGAGAATTGGATTAAAATTAACCGAGTATGGATATACTGGATATAGCGCAGGGTCCAACATTCGACGAAACCCTATGGGAAAAAGAATATCACACCCACAACCCTTACACTTCATCGAAATTAAACAATAACGATGAAATTCGTATTCCCATACAAAATCAAGACATTTACACACTACCATGTGAAAGTTACTTATATATTGAAGGACAAGTTACTAAAAAGGACGGTACTACTGTTGGTACAACAGTTCCATTTATAAATAATCCTATGGCTTTCCTATTTGATGAAATTAGATATGAAATATCAGGTGTAACAGTTGATTCCACTAAAAAAGTAGGTATTACGACAACTTTAAAAGGATTAACATCTATAACACCCAATGAAACCAATTTACTTAAACCTGCCGGATGGGTATTACCTACAATTGACACGATCACTCCAAATCCAAATGGATATTTTGATTTTCATATTCCATTACGTTTGCTGCTTGGTTTTGCTGAAGATTATAGGAAAATAATATTAAACGTTAAACAAGAATTAGTTTTGTTGAGATCTTCTAACGATAAAGACATTATTAAAGCTGCAGATGCTACTACAGATGCGACTTTAGAATGGAAATTAAAATTAGACAAAATTGTATGGAGAGTTCCACATGTTAAATTGGCTGGCGAGCATAGAATGCTACTTTTAAGAAAATTAAAAGCCGATCGTGATATTGTTATTCCATTTAGAAGTTGGGAATTTCATGAGCATCCCAGTTTACCTACTACGGATCGACACACTTGGACTGTTAAAACATCGAATTATGTAGAACGAGCCAGGTATATTATATTTGGTTTACAAACAGGTAGAAGAGACGACATTACTAAACATGCAGGACAATTTGATCATTGTGACTTGAAAAATATTAAAGTTTATTTAAATTCACAATTCTTTCCATACGACAATTTAAATGTGTCATTCACTAAGAAGAAATACAGTATATTGTACGATATGTACGCGAGATTCCAAAGTTCATATTACGGTAAAACAAATACACCTTTATTACCACCTGACAAATATTTCGATGCCTACCCAATAGTTGTAATCGATTGTTCTAAACAAAATGAATCAGTAAAGTCTTCAAGTGTGGATATAAAAATAGAAATGGAATTCAACGATGCTATACCGGCTAATACAACTGCATACTGTTTAATTCTACATGATAAAATCGTAACATACACACCTTTAACTGGAATTGTTAAAAATGTATTGTAAGAACCGGTTTTGTTTCATTCCGCGAGTATAAAAGCAGAGCGTACAGACCGCTCCTCATCAGTTTGTTGCCTACTGTTGTATGGGTAGCATCGTATTCAATATGGCTTCTCCTAGTGGTACACCTGAAAATGTGGTAGATATTGAGAAGGAGATATCTGAGTTTTTAGATCCTCAAGGTCACCAGGAAGGAGGTGAACAAAACGTTTGCGGACAACTTCACGCCAGTAATAATGTTGAAGAAAAAGGTAAAAGAAGAAAGACTATACAAAAGAGAAAAAGGGATATTGAAGATAATATTTCTCCAAACATATTGAGTGAGGTATTTTTGCGAATATTTTACCCAATCTCTTCCAGTTTGGATAAAAGTGTTTTAATCGGTGTTATGAAATCTACAGATTATTCCCCTACTGTAATTTTAACTCATGGACCCAAAATGATTTTGTTTACGGACAGTGCTTGGGAATCGTTTATGAAACATTTGCATCTGCTAGAATGCTATTTAAGTAGTAACATGTTTGGAAGAAAGACAAGGGTAGGACTTTTGGATTCAAATGTGGAAATTGATATCATTAAACAACGTGGTGATCATCAGCTACGGTTTAGAGACACAACAAGACATGATAACAAAATTCAACTTAATCGAGAGGAGTTTTTCATTTTAACTTGTGCTACTGAACCTATAACAAGATACTTGAGACAACTGGTGTTTTCAAGTTCGATTATTAAAGATTATCTGGAAGACACTTTGGACAAACAACCGGACGCACCTATATTATACGGACCTGTGGATACTTCTATATTTAATAGAGTTCCTCATGAAGTACAGATGTGGAGACAATTGGAAAAGTACGCTCAACTACATAAGAAATCAGTAAAACAGGAAGAAGAGGAAGATGGAGGAGAAGAATCAAGTGTTAGTGATGAAAATGAAAATAAGGAAAATATAAAGATGGAAACTTAAATGACAATGGTTAGTTTTTAAAACAATAACCAACATTTTGTGGGGTTAGGCCTATTGGGGACGGTGCCCACGTTAAATATACACCAACGCGCCAACAACTGTACGGCCTGGTATAAAAGTAGTACCTACCGTGGTGTGGAAATCAGTTGACCTCCTGACTTCGTAATGAGCAGACGTGTGACCTTCAAAATGGACAAGGGAGAAGAACAACAATTAAAGTCCAAGCCTGGTATTATTGAGTTTCAAGCGTTTCGTGGTAATGATGATAGATTCATTATAAAAGAACTTGTGTTTTTGGACATGAATACAAGTGTTCCTTATTCGTTTTTATTTAAACCACCATGTTCTTATTCGTCTTTAACTAGTAAAGCCGCTACTACCAACAGATGGATTTCAAAACACTTCCATCATATCGATTGGTATGATGGTTTTACAAGTTACACGGACTTGTATCACATTATGCATCACTTTTCAGACAAGTTTACCAATATTTACACAAAGGGGCTGGAAAAGAAAAGATGGATCGAAGGATTTACTCATGTTCCGGTTAATGATGTGGAATTGGATAAGAATTATCAATACATGCTGGAAACCATATGTATTTGTACAAAAAGCCCAGAACATGATAAAGATAGACATTGCGCTTTGAAAAATGCCTATAAACTCGCCTCTTACCTTCAAAGTGGGGAATTGGGGAGTGGTGGGGGTAACGGAGAGTATATAAGTGGGGAGCAGACAGGGACCTGGCATGAGTATTACTCGAGATTCCGAGACGACAACATCTCCGAGCAAGAAGACGATCTGTAACCTGACCATGGCATCTCACCAGTTCCTTCAGACTTTGGTCGAGCAGTTCAATGCTCACTCCAAGTCGACAATATTACCTGTAAAGAAGTGCTCGGAACTAAAAGACGAGAAGCACTACATAATCCATGCTATGAAGAAGATGGAGACTACAGTTGGGGAGGCCATCTGCTGCAGTCTCAGCGAGGCACCGTTTACTCCGGGGGATGAACCAAAGTTCCAGGTGTACCTGCCCAAGAGATTCGTCCATCTTCTACAAAACGAGGATCTTCGCTCTATTCAACCCGGGTGTCTATACCTGGTGTCCCACGGCTGCACGGGTAGCAATTCTACAGAGTTGACCATCCACATCGCTGACAAGCAGCAGTGTTAGATTTAAGTTTTAATGTTGTACATATGTTGTTGTTGTAATGTTTTATAAATAAACGAATCATAAAAGACAAAAAAAATAAAAAAAACAAGAAATGCAACATATCAATATGTGACAGACTTCACGTATTGATATGTTGCATTTTTTTTTTAAACTTCGCGGGTGACCTTGACCTTTGACCTTTGCATTTCACAATTACCCCCACTACTGTAATTACCCCCACTACCGCACTAGGATTCAAACCTGCTTGGATGCGAAAAACGGTCAGTCTGTTGCCAACTAGCAAACGATGAGCACCTTGTACGAGCTTTGCTTACAACGAGTTATAACTGACGCATCTTTATTCCAGACGGCTTTACGAGATAATATCCCTATAACAGTAAAGCAGGATATCGAGGAGTACAAGAAAGATAATAGAGGGTATTCGGGATACTCCTGGTATAGGTTCCAAGACGGGGAAAAGTTTTGTAGGCCTTGTGGCAATGCTGCCGTCAGAGACCTTCGACGGTTCGTACAGGAAGGTGGTAGAAAACAGTTTGGATTTCTAGCACCAATGTTTAGATTTGAAAACTACAAGGACACCTGTGCTATTTGTTCCATCCCTTTGTATCAATGGAAAAAGTTTAGAAGTGTTTAATTGCATCTTCCATACCCCCACCACCATCACCCCCCACCACTTTTCCATGTACCTCCAAACGCTGTGCCTCGGCTTCATTTCTACTCCAGCAGCCAACCTAGCAACATCAGGATGTCCCTCAACGTCAGTTGCGCAAGTTACGAGGAGGTGAGCATCAAGACTCAGCAGGAGCTAAACGACTTATACAAGGAGTTGCAGCTGATGGTGGCACGAGGCTACCGTATAAATGTGCAAGTTTACGCTTGCAATATACGGAACACCCGGCAGTCAAAGGAAGAGCCTGGACACTCCTCGACGGCTTCCTCACCAGCGTCCATGAAGACCGAGCCAGACAACTTGGACTACTTCAGCTGACTAGCAGTTGTATTTCTTGTCCTAACCATTGTAGAATATGTATATTTTTTCATTATATTAAAGAAGTAAAAGAGCAAAAACACCTATCTTGTTACTGACATATAAGCTCAGTAACAAGATAGGTTTTTTTAAAACACAATTTGGATGACCTTGAAACTTCCCCCTCCACTGCTTTGTTACCCCCACCACTTGACTATTGGTGTACATGGCACATCGCGATTGGAAACCTCATTCCATCTTCAACAGCCACACCGACAACATCAACAATGGCAAACCTACCAACAGATGAAAGATGTCCTCACGCATGTTGTGACTTCGTCCACGAGTTGGAGAAGAGGATGCAGGAGAGGGCGATAAGAAGAAAACAGATCCACTCAGAAAATATCATGATAGTCAACGGCTATCTTTTATTGTTCGGCCTTATTATGGTTGTACTTTTCATACTGTACGGCATAGTCACATGTGTCGGCAAGGTTGCAGAAGAAAACGCTCGCCACCATCAATTGGAAAGTTTCAATGTTACTTTGTAAGTTTTCCTTTTTTTTAAAACTCCGTTTGGATGACCTTGAAAATTCCCCCACTACTCCACCACACCCCCCACCACTTCACCATGTTCCTGCATGAGCATCACATCAACCGTCATTCCTTGTCCGACAAGCAACCATGGCAGACAACAACACCATCAGCCAAGCTGACTCCACTACTGATGTCGGTACAAGTACGGGTTGGACACTGTCGATCGATAGTGTACACTATTTGGAGTCAATTTGCGAACGTATGAAGGAAATACTGCGGGACAACCCTGGGATCATAATACAAATGAATTTAAATTATGATTGGTCCCAAGTTAGAATGCAAGGGGACGACAACAACGGTCAACAATCTCCACAATATTCGCCCATGTCCCCGATCTATCCTTACGGCGAGTCTGACGTCGATGAAGATGAGGCTGATGAAGATGCAGGGGACAACGAGGCTGAAGAGGAGTAAGCTTCATTCCTTTTTTTTTAAAACCTAAATTGGATGACCTTGAGAATTCCCCCTCCACTATTTCCTTTTTTAAAACCCAAATTAAATGACCTTGAAAATACCCCCTCCACGTACTTTTGGTTTACCCCCTCTACTTTTCAATACTGTTACCACAGTCTGTAGCTCACATCATTCCTTGCTTAGCTATCATGGCGGACAGCACTCTTTCTCGAGTTGACTCCACTACGGATGAAGAATGGCCATTTTCCTGGAATGTTCATCTGCAAGACTCGGCAGAAGTGGATATGTTGCATGAGAAATTGGTGTATGTATTAAACGAAAACCCCAACATTGAATGTAGAATGACTATGGATTTCGATGCGACAGGGGTCCACACTCAACCTTCCACTTCCAGCCAGCCTGAACCTCAGCTACAGCCGAAGAACTTTACACATCTTTACACTCCAATACGGCCGGAGGATGTGGTTATCAGCGAGGCAGACTCTACTACAAGTTATATTGAGCCAACGAATTGGAAGCTTGTTGTTGACACCTTACACAAGGTCGACTTAGTATGTGACAAATTAAAGGAATTGATGATGCAAGATCCTGGTCTTCGTTTTAAAATTGATTTGTTTTTCATCTGGGGAGCACCTGCACGGGGCTCTTCGTCTGACAGCTCTCTAAGTACAACGGACGAGGAGGAGGAGGACGACTAGTTATCTTTTTTAAAACTCCGTTTGGATGGCCTTGACCTTTCCCCTCCACTGAGTTTATTTAAGGTGCACTCTCAATGACTGCAGCATCATTTCATCGCGCACCTTCACCACAGCAACATGGAGAGTCGACTCAACTACTGTTGCGAACAGAAATGTTTTTCATGGCCAAATGACATTGATGTTGCGGATGGCCTGGCGTGTAGAAAATGTGAAGCTTTTGGTCAATGCATGTGTAAGTGCAAGTCTTGGAAGAAGCCGAAACCGGAGTTAAAGACATTCCATGTGTACCAGATGAGAGGGCATAAGTACACTTGTTGCCCTGAACGTTGCATTGAATTCACACTAAAACAGCTAACTGGCTGCAAATTGTGCAACAATCATTTTGCAGGTTTTTGCAAACATTATTTAGGAGCCTGTCAGTACAGATCAACTTGGCATACAGAAGCACTCACTATCAATGAAATCGCTATAGATACACAAGAGTAGTCTTTCTACTCTTTTCTTTTTTAAAACTCCATTTGGATGACCTTGACCTTTCCCCCTCCACTCACCTTAGTTTATATAAACCCCATTCCCACTGACCACAGCATCACTTCATCGTGCTCCCTCGTCAAAGCAACATCAACTATGGAAAGTAAGCGCATCTCATGTTGCGAGCATAGGTGTTTGGAGATACAAGGCGTCACATATTGTGCAAAGAAGCGTTGGGAGGAAGAGACGGGGACAACCTATTGCTGTGAGGATAAGTGTTTCCTCTTACCAAAGTGGCAAGTGGATGGGCTGGCCTGCCGGCAATGTGAATGCTTCGGATGTTGCAGGTGTAGATGCAAGAACCAACAGCTGCCACCACCGGTACTACAAACTTTCAAAATCTACAAATCCAAATACTTTTATACTTGTTGTCCGCAGCGGTGTATTAAATTTCACTTCTCCAATCTTACCAATTGTCGGAAGTGCTACGGACAACCTGATGGGTGGTGCACCTGTTTTCTGGACTCCTGCCGCTACAGATCGGATTGGTTTACAGATCCGTTGGAAATTGACGAGGTCGCCCAGGAAGCACAAGAGTAGTCTTTCTACTCTTCAACTTTTTTAAAACTCCATTTGGATGACCTTGAGATTTCCCCCTCCACTTCCCCATATACCTAGCATACACAGAGCCTGACAGTCAGTCACTCGATGGCTGTCGTGGGGTGCGCATCGGTGTCGGCGCTCCGTTGTTAAGTGTTCAAGGTCACAGTAACATGAAATTGCGGGCGTTGTACTGGTTCAAGGTCACCTGAGGGATAACCGATTGCCCATTTAGGCAGAGTCATGTCAGAAACTCGAGTTTAACTTGGCACTTTTGCCGTTTCTTGTCGAAAATTCGCTCCAAGTGGTCAAGGTCACGGGGACTCTGACTGAAACTCGGAGCGTAGTGCGAGAAACGGCAAAAGTGCTAAAAAATTTTAAGTTTCTGCGTGACCTTGACCTTAGTGGCGTCGGTGACGTCGTTTTGATGACGTAAGGGGTGATGACGTCATCAGCACGTCATTTCTGTGACGTCATGGGTGTGACGTCATCGAAATGACGTCATTAGTGATGACGTCATCGATTGCGTCATCGATGACGTCATCGATGACGTCATCGGTGAGGTCATTGACCTCGATGACGTCATCCCTCAGGTGACCTTGAACTGGGCCAGCGGCCGCAATTTTACACTACTCAAGTTTTTCTTTAGATGGAAAAAAAAGTATATACAAATTTACTCCTGAGGAAATTTTTTGACATACAGTGTGCTTTCAGGTCTGAACCAGAAATGCTCCTCATAGCATTTTTCTTCCATAACCGATCACCGGGACATACAAAAAACCGATAAAAGAGTTTGTAAGAAGTTTTTTTTGGGTCAATGAAAGATATCGTAGCAATTCGTTTCTAAAACTGAGGCTATATTAGGTGGGTACGTGGCGTAGTGGTTATCGCACCAGACTTTTGGGACCAAGTCAGAGGTATCGTAGGTTGGAATCCCCAATCTGCCAGCAAGTATTGTAAGTATTTGTACAATACTTGACTTGTAAATCAAATATGAATTCAAAGTGCTACAACATTCTAGAGTATATTTTAACTTTTTGTGATTATATATTTATTTATCATATATTAACTTAAAGGAAAACTCATATGAGTTTTAAATGGAAGAACGTACCTGTTCGCCCAAGCGAAGGCATTCTTTCCTGACTTTTTTGCGTCCCCTCTGAGCCGAAACACCGTCTTGTGTAACGAATAAAATGCAAACCAATATAATTACAACTCTCAAAATATCCATTGTAAGGCCGAGGTTTCGATCAAGTTACTTACAGAAGCGAAGAAGATAGAATGGTTGGTTACAGTAACTAATTACTCAAAGTATTCACGGCGGTTGATAAAATACAATTGGTTTTCACTTTAATAGATCATTAATACAGAACTCTGTCGAATCTGATAAGGTAATAACAATTGGTTGTCATTGGATATAATGTTGGTGAACATTTTAATTAATTTTAGTTTAATTATTTTTTACTTACTAAACCTGTTAGGTTTCTACACAAAATTACGACTATTTTCAAGTATTTACTAAAATTATTCAATGTGTATTTTTTAATACAAGTAACACAACTGAATTGATTTAATAGAATCTAATCATAAAACTATGCGGTATACAAGGTTTTTGCTCTTTCAACCACAGCACTGTTTTAATTTTAAAATGACTCGTTCACTTTATTGACCCACTTGAAAGTTAAAAAATTGTATAAAAGTTTTTCTTTCAACGTACTTAGAGAAAAATTCAATTTAAAAATGTTTGTTGAATTATATAAACTAAATTATATAAATTATTAACATCTTGAATGTCGTAGATGCTAAAAGAAAGAGACTGGTATAACTTTGTTGTTTATATGAGCTCTATCGTTCAGCACATGTTATAACTTAAAAATAAAATAACTTTTACTTATTTAACTTAATAAAACCTTTAAAAGTTAACAAACAAGGATTTTAGTATTTTACCAAAATAGATCAGTCAATGGATAAATAAACACCTTAAAAACTATTAGAATAATTAAATAAATGGAAAACATATTCTTCCTTCATCAAGGACTTCCACCTTTAGCTCAATCTTTAGTCCCAAAGTTAACCTACTGGTTTTACGTCACATGCAAAACGCAAATTTGACAGAAATAAAAAAATACATGGTGAATGGTAAAAGGTGGTGAATGGAAGGAATAGGAAGTTTTCTTGTTACAAATGAATGTACTGTATTTTTGTAACAAAGTCCAAGGGTTTTTAGTTTTTTTGTTCCCTAATCAGAAGTTTGTGACACGAGGAATTGATTGGCCCCGGTCTCGTGATTAGGTATACAACGGTTAAAGTAATGCAGCCCTTCAAAATCCTATATCATGGACATTTAAAATTAGCAACCAAATTGAACAAAAATCAACTAATAACTATAGAAGTAACCCAGTATGTTCCATTTCCAACATTGAATTTAATTCAAAGTGCAGCGCCGTTTGGCGAAGCGTGTGAGCGAAGCAAACGAGCTCCACTACAAGTTAACAAGTTTACCGAGCAGGTGCTTTGTCCCCCGGTATTATAAAATTAAAATACACTAGTCTACAATCAATTGTCTTTTGAAATTAAAATGTCGATGATTAGGTGCATAAGTTAGTAGACTTAACTGAATCAAGTTTCATGAGTAAATAGATTGTTGCCTATTATTATTTAGTAAATCAAATTTGAAGAAAACCATCCAAAAGCACAAACGATGTGATAGCTTATATCATCGATCAAAAATATAAATAAACGATATTTTTCCATGATATTTTAGGAAATCCGCTTATTTATGAATGTAACTTAATAACATGTTCTGAACTTTGACACTGTTGAATACGGTAATACTAGGCAGATGGTGTGAAAAATGTATATAAAATGTAGTTTTGAAATTGCTGTTTCCTTTCAATTGATCATTTGATTTACGTGATTAAGTATCTTAAAATATAGTACTAACAATTAATTTCACAATCAAAATTTCTTAATTTTTAATCCACCGACTAAATTGTAGCCATACAGTTGAATAGTATAAGATTAACATTTTTTAAATTTAAACAATAATTCATTATAATTTTATGTATGTGTTTTTTTTTTTTTTTTTTTTTTTTTTGGGGGGGGGTACTGGCCATAATAAACCAAGTTTTTCTTGAGTGATTTTTGTTGTTATACTATACATTCTAAGTGTTTATAATCTGTCACTATTGCTATGTCATGTTATGCATTTAACATTTAATAAACTAGAATATTCTAATTAATAGTTTCTAATAAAATACTCTTGTATTTAACATTGCGTTTAACTTATTTTTATTCTAATAAAACGACAGGTTATTGGGCCCGCAGGGACGGGAAAACCAGGATTGAAAACCAAGGAATCTTATCTTTTGAATAATAGCATTTTGTTCAGCTATAAACATGACTGAAGACAAGTGGAGTATGGGATCCTTACCCAACATTGAAAATCTTAATGGAATGGCAAATTATTCAAGCTGGAAGTTTTTAATGGAAATGTATCTTAGACCTATGCATAAAGATTTATGGGACTGTATAGGACGTGCTGATGATGACGAACTTTCAGAAAAAGATAAAAGGAAATATGTAAAGGCAAGAACCAAAATTTGTCTAATGGTTAAGCCAATAGCTTTTGCACATGTTCGCAATGCTAAAACTGTAAAAGAAGCATGGTACAAACTTCAACGGGCATATAAAGATCGAGGTTTAAATTCAACGATTGATCTTATTCAAGTTATTCTGAATACCAAGTTAGAAAACTGTCAGATATATGGAAGCCTACATTACGAAGATCATGGATGTAGCTCAGGGACTGGCGGAGTGCAACTCACCTCTAGACGATGACTTCATGGTTGCATTTATGCTAGCAGGTCTTCCAGATGAGAACAAACCAATGAGGATGGCTATGGAGAATTCAGGTATCAAACTTACAACTGATTATGTAAAATCTATAGTGTAGTAAAATTAGTCGGGAAAATGAAATAATTTTTGCAAAGCTAATTTCTTTTTAAATGTGTTCTATGGCATCGCCTGACCTCCTCCGAAAAGTCCCCTGAAATCCCATGTGGGCATCATGCCCAAAAATGAGGGGTTGGCCTATAAGGAGATAAAATAAATTTTGATATTAAGCATAATAAATTTGAATACATTCCAGAAGGTTTATATATATATCAAATTAAAGGTCTTAAAATGTAAAGTACAATGCCGTAAACCCGACCTAAATATAACGATCGGAAGAAAAATGGCAGAAGTTCAAAATTTAGAATAAAATAATATTATCAAAACTTTGAAATGCAATACTTGACCTTTTGAGGTCTGGTTTTCGGATATGTACTCTCCTTATTAAGACCTTTAAAATTATGTAAATCATGGCTATGGACTAAGAAATATTTTTCAAAACTCCCTCTTTGGGACGTCCATGTAGAGGATGGTTCAATGGTAATATGATGGGCATATGTCAAGCTATACCTCATTACAAAGGTAATTGTACAAGCAAACGTTTGCCGCAAACCGGACCTCTAAAGGTCAAGTATTTCGAATATTTTTGCATTTTTAAGCGTTTAGATGAATAATTTGATTTTTATTCTAAGTTTGACAGGTTGCCATTTTCGACTCAAGCAACCTTTTGAGATGGGGTTTGCGGCATTAAATTCTACTACTCAAGAGATTTAATTTGATATAAATAAACCTATTGGTCGACGAAAGACTTATTTCTGACTCCACGTGGGCCATCCCATCATTTTTAGGCATGTTGCCCACAGGGGATTTCAGGGGACTTTTCTGAGGGAGGTCAGGGAATGACATAGAACACATTTCAGCAAAAATTAGCTGTCCAAAATTTTTTTCATTTTCCAGCCATATTTTGGCTTAATTTTACTACACTACTAGGCTTCTTCAAGAGGACGTGAAACGAGATATGTCAGAAAGTAAGTCTATAGCTTTATTATCCAAGGATAAACGGTTGAGT
Organism: Neoaliturus tenellus; assembly: GCA_030545055.2. Lineage (NCBI taxonomy): Eukaryota > Metazoa > Arthropoda > Insecta > Hemiptera > Cicadellidae > Neoaliturus > Neoaliturus tenellus. The sequence continues at coordinate 85,615,687 of CM061535.1, forward strand.
AAAGCTCCAGGTATAAAATGTTACAAATATAACAAATTGGGACATATTGTAAAAAATTTTAATGTGAAAGTATGTTTTCAGGAAACTCGGGAAATGATAAACGTTAACTTAATGAAAATGGTCACAGATGGCATGATAAAAGTGCCATGACTCTGAAAAGGTAAATCTAAGGGGAATGGTAATAACGGCTGCACATTATTAACTGCTTTAGCAGTAAATGTATCGTCAATTGTTTGGTAAATAGATTCAGGAGCAAGTACTCATATGACTAATTGTAAAGATTGGTTAGTAGATTTCAACCCTACTGTGAGAAAGGAAGTCACAGTTGCAAATAATCAAAAGATCTTAAGTGAAGGTATTGGTAATTCAGTGGTAATACTTTCCAACAACGAGGAGAAAGTGATTTCTAATGCATTGTATGTACCAAAATTTAATACAAATTTGTTTTCTGTTCATAGAATGGTACAGAATTTATTATCTGTAGTATTCACTTCTACAGGTTGTGGAATTTATTTATAATACAAGTTCCTTATTAATGGCAAGGCGCTGACTTCAGCATCTGATGTAGGAGGCCTTTTCAAACTGGACTGTGTTCATCATTCATCAAGGAGGGACAAGCACCCAGACTGAACAGGTAAATACTGCGATAGCAAGAACAGAAGCTGAACTTTGGCATGAGCGTCTAGGTCACCTCAACTGGCTGAGCATGAATGTATTTGAGTATTCACTTGGCAATATGATTACATTTTTCAGGCAGCGAGAAATTGGATCCTTGTGCGGCGTGTATTGAAGGTAAGATTAGTGGATTACCATTACCAGAAAAGGCATCACACAGAGCATCTCACAAGTTTGAACTCGTGCATTCTGATTTGTGTGGACCAATCAATGAACTGTCCATAAGTGGATGCAGGTATATTTTAAAGTTTATTGATGATTTTACTCACATTTGGATTCTTCTTAAAATCAAAGGACCAAGTATTTGAAACTTTCAATATTTTTGAAGCTATGGTTGAGAATAAAACGTACTTGCGCATCAAATGTCTAAGGAGCGGCAACGGAACGGAATATGCTAATCACAATTTTGATCATTATCTTCCTGATAATCGAATCAGGCATCAGAAAACCGTAAAGTAGACTTCGGAACAGAATAGTGTTGCTGAAAGGGCAAATAGGACTATTATTGAAAAGGTGCGCTGTATGCTTTAGAGCAGTAGACTGAGTAGCTACTACTGGGCAGAAGCAGCAAATACCGCAATATACCTAAAAAGTCGATGTCCATCCAGAGCAGTTATAGGATTTACACCACAAGAATTATGGACTGGAGAGGAAGTTAATCTTTCACATTTAAAGGTATTTGTTCGTGTCGCTTACGCTCACGTACCTAAAAAATGTAGAAAGAAACTTGATCCGAAAGCAAAGAAATATGTATTTTGTGGGATACTGTGAATATACCAAGGGATATCGACTAATAGATCCTGATAATCCTACAAGACCTGAAATCGCCAGAGATGTTGTTCTAAAGAGAATATGCTTTTAGAACACACCGATGAGAATAAGAACACTGAAACTGAAAAGGTTCCACTCTTTGAGATCATGTCTAACGCAATGAAAGCAAGCGATTAGTTGGAAACGTCAGCTGAATTTAACTGATTATCAAAACAGTGGTCTGTATGAGCTGTTGTCAGATTCTGTTGACACAAATGATTTGTCAAATGGTTCAGATACGACAATTATAGAGAAACCTGAACATCTATAATCAAATAGGTATCCAGTTAGAAATAGGAAACCTAAAGAATTCCCTGAATATGTAACGTTCCAAAGTGTTTCTCTTGTCGAACCTACCTGTGAAAGATGCACTTTAGGAGAAGGATAAAGGTAAATGGCAGGAAGCTATGAAATCTGAGTATGATTCTTTAATGCAAAACAAATCGTGGGAACTAGTAAATTTGCCTAAAGGTAAGAAAGCTATTAATAGTAATTGGTTCCTTATAAAATGCTCTTGTATTTAACACTGCGTTGTGCATATGCGTTGTATTTAACTTATTTTTATTCTAATAAAACGACAGTTTGTTCTTCTACTGTTTTTATAAAAAATAGATCATGGGTAAGAAAATCAGCTGATTGAAAGCCTGTAAAATAAATTAATAATTGCAAAGGTTTCGAAATGTTAATTTTTGTAATTCAACAAAGGAAAATAATTTTTAAGTAAATAAAACCTGCTAGTATAGAAAAGTTTAGCTTTTATTTGGTACAAACTACATGCAAATCGGTTCAGTGGAAATTGGACGAACTGTCCAAAGGATTGAAAGAATATCCTTAAGAAAAGTTTATTTTTCAGTTTTGACCAATTTAACGTAAATATTTTTGAAATAATTATAAAACGTGCTAATATAGACCCGAAAACGTTTGTTTTGGTACAATACCCATGTAAATCGGCCCAAAAGAAGTCTCAGACAAATTGTCCAAATGTGTTTTTTACCTTAGGCTACTGTTTTAAATATATAGATTGCTCACAACACACCGTTGCCAGCACACCTACAGTAGCGGCCACGAAATCAGGCGGATGACTGAAAATGCGATGTTTTCACATGGAGCCAAAAGATGAAAGAGATTGTCGAAAATTGCTTACTTTGATGCATAAACTGGCAACATTGATCATCCAGCGTTGCCTAGACCGTATATTGAATGTACATTCTGTACAAATGATCAAAATAACTATCATCTAATATAACAGATAAAAACTTCGACATAAATATAAACCATATGTATAATTAATAAGCACTGGAAATTTGACAACATTGCAAAATCATTCACCCGCCTGATTTCGTGGCCGCAACTATAAATACTGTTATTTCCATCACAGGGGTTGCGTTAAGAAATAAAATCTCAAAAATTCCATGTAAATCTCCGAGTACACAGGTCCGCCGCGACGGGGGTTTGCGTTTGCGTCTGCGTGGTGAGGCGGTGAGGCTGCGACTTCCGTCCCAGCAGTGGTAGCGGCAGCGGTGGCATATCGGAACGCGAGGTTTTGCAACGCAAAGGCCTTCTGTCGACACGACATGCCTGCTTCCTCACAATAATGACAGTTCCGTTAATTGTGCCGACATTGCAGTGATCGCGGGGCCGATAGCGCTCTTATTGGTATCGCCCTCTGTTATGGTTATGAGGGGGTCTCACCTTCAGGAAACCCATCACTAACTGTCTGGCGAGATTGGGAATATGTTGACTATTAAAAAGTACATACATGTGTCCCATTCGAAAAAATCTGTGGAGTACTATTTAATTAAAATCAAACAAAAACTGTATTCAACTTATTATCACACTTATAAATCTAAACATAGGATTCTGAATAATTAATTAAATTTTAATCGATGTTGAAGATAACAAACTTTGCTTCTTCATACCTGCGATAAAAAAGTAAATAAAATAAACAGAGAAATAAAAACATTTGAGTTAACTATAAGGTTTTTAGAAGTGTTTAGTGAGAAAATGGCTAATAAGTAATCAAAATCGTGATATTGTTAGAGTATTTGTAGGCTTCCTCAGACAGGCATACGGATTAAAAGCCAAAACACATAGCGTAAAAACATTCTTTTACAAATTTATAAATTGATCCAACTGAAAAGAGGAGGGAGATCATACAGCTAGGGAATCACTCATCACTCGCTCGACGGCCATGCTGTAGTTCGTGGAGCATCATCCAGGGAGGAAGCACATCCCCCCCCCCCAAATACGTCCCCTAGAATAAGCTGTTACAGCTTGTTAACTTATCCTAATATTGACCTCAGTTTAATGAGAAATTACCAAAAAGGGTTAAAAATTATCCGGTAGTGTCACCAGAAGTCTCAATCCCGTGATACCTAGGTCTCCAGCGGCAGTAGTTCCCCCCAGTCCCCCAGGGCGCGTACGGTTCCGTCTGTCAGGCCGGACGTGGCCGCCGACGACGTTTTTGTGGGCCCGCCGGGCGGCCCATTTGCTATGGGAACCTGTACTCTTTAATAGTCCAGGGAAATGCAGTGCGCATATTTGAGGAAAAACAGTCCCACCTAACAGTACTGCTCGTCGGGACACTGGAACAACAGTTTCCTGGAGCCGCGGCAACCGGGCCTGCGCAGACTGTGGGTTGGGTCCAAGGATAAGTCCAAGGACATTGATGTATTGTAACAGAAGTGGCCATCGTTGGGTGGGGTGTCCTTTAATATCTATAATAAAAAGATAAACATATGTTTGTCATTTATGAAATCATATACATAAGAGTCATCTTCGGCTTTGAGGAAGAAGCGCAATAGGTAATTTAAAACAAACTGTTTTTGTGCAAAACATTGTTTTGTATTCTCCAGTTTCGGGCACCCTTTTCCAACAGATTTTGTTGAAACTTGTTGATTATTTAATTAAATGGTTCCATAGACGTCTATTGCATTAAATATGTAAAATAATCACTCTCAGTGATATGGAAAAATAACCCAATGTTCCTTACTTTTAAGAATTTTTGTACTAGGCTAAAATGATTTATTTTTACTAATATATCAGGTATGAGGGCCTTAGATCAAAAAAAAAAAAATAAATAATAAAAAAAAAAAAAAAACACCGTCTGTAACAGAGGAACACCGAAACAAATGGTTCCCTATGTAAACTGTAACTTCCAACTATCTTCTCTGATGTAGGGAAACCCAGTTAATTTTGAGCAGCTTGGTAATATTTTCAGCGTGTTACAATGATGAAGATCTTAAGAGTACAATCAACATTTTGAGAGAAAGTTGTACAACCCGCTTGAGAGCAGCCCGGAGATCGAACCCGTGACCTCTCGTTCTTAGGACAGTTAAGACGCCCGTGCTCTTTGTGAGAATTATTTTCCGGAGAGATAAAAATATAGTCATCCCTGTGCTTTTAGAGGTTAAAAGTATCCTTTATCATAAGACTATAGGACAGGTTTTAAAGATTTACTCCTAATTTTTTTCCATAAATTATATGGTTTACGGAAAATTGATCGGAATTTGAAGACGTTTAAAATTATATAGATTGTTATGGCCCAGACTAATTAAGTTTTTTCCCATTATCAAAGTGAAAACTAACCCCCGCCCTTAGAAATATACTAACTCAACCCTTCTTTAAAAAAATCTACTAGTTGATAGTTGGTTAATTTTAACGCATCCAGAAATTCTCCTGAAGACAGACTTGTTGAAGAGGATGTGTTAAGTATTATACAAGTATTAAGATTTCTACTGAGGGTAGTCCCAAACATTACTTCTATAACTTGTTTAAAGTGTTAACGTTGTCTATATGCACAACATAAATAGATTTATAAGATTATATTTCATGTTTTGAAGATTTTCTCCTAAATTTCCACGAACATTTTACATAGGCCCACTTCTGATTTTAAGAATCTTGGTGTGCTAACCAAGAATGCATCTGATATATAGAGATATTACGTAAGTAATAACTGGAAATATTTTGTATAGAAATGTTCCAATGCAGTTAAACAAATATGATACATAAGAGAACGTGATATGCAACCTTGAGATTTTTGATAGAACTTACCCTTTAATAGTGCTTACTCAGTGCAGAAAATATTTATTAGCTTTAGGTACTGTATCATTGTAGGTAGATCATCCTCGGAGGCTGTTCAACGTATCTACACACAGTTGGCATATAAAACGTTTTTCCATAAATAATTATATGTGGGAAAATTTGTATTTAGAAAGGGGGATCAAGTAAGTTACTTTTGTAAATTTTATAAAGATTAAATTATCCTAATCATGGTCAATTTTGATTGAATTTGAAATTAATTTTTTTAAGATAGTTAATAATGTCATTCAGTCTATAAAGATAACATACTATCTTTTTTACTGGAGATAAAAATAATCAAATTTTCGCTCCAAATTCAAGTTTTACTATTTTCTAATTTTATTTTTCACCTAATTTGTTGATAGCTATTGAGTCCTGAACACCTCCCAATCACCTATTGCTAAACTAATTGCAATAGGTCGTTGATCTCAAAATCAACGTTATTTTGAGAATTTTGTCTCCCAACATCGGAGGAGATAGTTGGAAATTAACGTTTATCTAGAGAAATACTTGTTTAGATGTACATCAACATTATTATGTTATGTGTTTAAATATCGTTTAGTTTAATATTTGGTTTCCTCATTTTTATCTTTTTAACTACTATATTACTATCCCAATTATGCCTAGAAGTTGAGAAAGTTAACAGCCATTATTGCTGGCAATAAACAATTAACTAGCATTCCATAATTACTTCATCCCTTACAGCTCTTACATTGTTTCCTTTATGACTGAAATTGTTCTTTTACGACCGCTACTGAAACTATTCCAATGTTACATAGTCTCAGGGTCTTTAGGCTATATGATTAATGCAGGCCCAGAAGTGGGTCAGGTCGCGATGGCCTTGCGTTAAGACCAAGGATGGGCCGGCAGGAAGACCATTCCTGGCCGGCTTGCAATTATCACTTGTAGCGGAAAATCTGCTGGGGGTAAACATTGGCTTGCGGTATAACATTACGTTCGAGAATTAAAAATTATGATAAGCATATGATTATAGTTGTAGACCGCAATGCTTTGGATTACTAACTCTGTTAATGATGTTTGTTGAATCTTTGAATGTTTTCGGGAAGTTACAATTAAAGGCACTACTTGTTCGTTAAACTATTGTAGGAAGGATTTTTTTCGGAAATACGGGTAAATTAATCCATTGGTTACTGATTATTTACTGGTTATTTATTTATTTACTTATTTATTTATTATTTTGTTGTAAATAATATTTAATATTCTTCTAACAGGTTCAAACATTTTATACTTAGACCTTACCATTGCATTTTGAGTTATTAGAAAGAAAACTACATTATACGCGACTGATTCTGACATTAAGAATGACATTTACAAGTATTTGTTTCATCACCCAAAAGAACATATCAGCAAAAATAAAATTGCAATCCAAAAGTACAATTTCTCCGCAACAACTAAAATACAACAATTAAAACCCATGAAATTGTAAAATAAAAACTTTCCCTTATCAATAATTTACAATTTACTGTAACCTCAAAAATAAGGTTTAAAGTAAGTAAGTATACATAAAACATTGTAATGGTAATCGATACATATCATCATCAGGTCCAATCTGAGTTGCTTTATAATATATTAACCATCTCTTTTGATTATACATGAGGGTCTTAATTCATTTATAATCGTAACTCTGTTAATAGTGAATTAGAAACCATCCGTAACTATTATGCATAGTTGGAGACCCGAATGTGACACTGATTTGTAATACACAGGAACAATCACAACATACAACAGTAGCTGGAAACCAAACGAGAAAACAGTTACCCTCTAGTGCCAACAAAGTGAACGCATTCACTGTCTAAAATTAGTACTGTCTAAAATTTAATAGTTGAAAATACTAATTTGTTTATTTTTTCAAGCTCTTGCAAGATATGTAACTCAAAATTACTTAGTTAAAAATGTTATAGTAAAATATGGGAAACCCCCGTTTGAAGAACCATAAAACCCCATACACCCTATATGGAAAATCTAAGATGACTTCCTATCTACATTTAAGCCTTTGTACATACAGGGTGAGTTTTAATTCACTTTCCCCCTACATTTTCTATACGGTATAAGTTGGAAGGTTTAAAACTCAGCAAATCTATGTTAGACCTAAATATCTTGTTTTTATATGTTCATTGACTCTCCATCTACAATGGGGGGGGGGGGGGGGCCACGAGGAGTAAGGTGAGATTTTTAAACGTAAGCATAGGTTGATATTTACATCAAATTAAAGGTGTCTGTTAGTAGAATACTATGTCGAAAATTGAACCTCAAAAGGATGACCGAGTCAAAAATGGCAGGCAATCAAACTTTGCATTAAAATCATATTGCTGAAAACAAAAAAATGCACTGACTCCCGATACACTCAACCTTTTGAGGTCAGGATTATGGCAAATTGCTTGGAATTCAAAGCCCTTTAAAATTATGTATGGCGTTGGAAGGAAGATTGGCCAATGAAGTTTTTGCCAAGACTTCCTTTAAGGACGTCCATAATGTAAGTCGTCAGGGAAACTGCATAAAGCTTAAACGTGCTCTCCTGATCGGCGAAGTGTATTTTTCATTTGATTTTTTGTTGATTTGTTTTAGACTGCTTTCACAGTTTTCCGTTTAAGCTTTGTGCATTTATTCTTTTTATTCAATTTTTGTGATTGCCTTTTCTGTTTTCAGGTTTGGCTATGGACTTTAAAGGTTCGCCTGGTTTGTTTTTTTATAACTTTGTTATGTCCACTTTATATCGTAACTTTACATCTTCCATCTGAAGACGGGATGACATTCCAGATCCCGAAACGCCATGAATGCGATTTGACTAATCAGTGATGGAAAATGTCCGCAATAATTTGATAAACAACAACACAAACTCACCTTCGCCAACAATGAACTTTATTCAACGAAATCACATGTTATTTTTATAGAAAAATCTCTTATGAGAGAAAGAGAGATAGAGAGTTTTAATATCTAAACTTAATCATCTGATCAGCTGACTTAAATTGATTATTCGTCATTGAAATGTGTACATTTTGGGATTTGTAAACAGATCATTCCTTTGTATGGTAGATGTAGCTATGCACTATTCTATACGTAGAATTATATTTATTCTTTATTTATTTTAAAAACAATAATAAATGTTTATGTATTATGTAATGAAATAGAGCCTACGAGTTATTTTATTGTGTAGAATATTTATTATAATATTTATAGATAACACAAATACATCACCCATTTATATTATCACATATAGTCTGATTAGACAACAACAGCCTTTGCCAATCCGGTGAGTAGGCAGTGACGTGTATTGTTTAAGTTTGGCCGGATCGTCGCGTCGGATCGCCGCCAGATCGCGGATGTGTTCCCATTGAGCCACAGATCTTTTACCCGAGCCATTCGCCACGCAGTGACGAGCTATTTCGACGCGTTTCGAATCAGCTTCCACCAATATTCTCACCACTTCTGTTCGCCTGTTGTTTTTTATCTCTTGTTTACCGTTTGTCCGAGTCTTTTCTCACATTGTCGATTAACTGTATTGATTTCATTTCTCTTTCCACTCGGCTTGTCTCGTCCGGTGTCTGTGCACCAAGGAGGATCACCTTGATCCCCACGCCTGAGAACACTTTATATTGCATTAAAATTTTCACCATATTAATAGCTGGTTTGTTTACAAATAATATATTTTGGTTTGTTTACCGGAAATCATGTAGGTGATAACACTGCATTTATTCTCAGTAAAATCTGTGGTTTTCATAAAAAGCGAAAACATTTCTTACGGTCTGGTAATTAATGTCTAAGTTACGGAAAAGCGATCGGAATTTGAAGGCTTTTAAAATTATGTATAATGTTATGACCCAAACTAGTGAATATCTTCCCATTAACAAAGTGAAAATCAAATTTTTTTGCTCTATTTATTGTAGTAATTTTCAAATTTTGATTTCATACACCATTTTTCTAATATTAAACAATATACTAGTCTTCACTAAACTGTGATTCATTTCTTACCAATTTTTTTCTAAAAGATGTATAGACCTACAAATTGAAGAGACTACCCGAATGTCTAGAGGCCATAAACTAATAAGATAGATTCTTACAACTTGAACCCCATAAATCGATTCCAAAGAACTTGTTAGTTTCATCCTCAGACGCCCCGAAAGGGTCTTTTTGAGGAGAGGGGGCATTTTTGGAAATTTTCTTTATGTAAAGATAGGTCGAGGGATATCTTATTTTAAACTTATTTTTTCGCATTAATAATTTTGCCAACAGAACATTGGCATTTATGTACAGGGCGATCAAAATACCGTATTAGAATTTTATGGTTTAACGGTTAACTTATTGTCACCACCTATTAATAATGTCAAGGATCACAATATTTGTTGAAGGGACATACACTTTATATCTGTAACTCTTACCTTACCCCAAAATTTACACATTCAAAATATTTTTAAATTGTAAAATACAAGCTTGAAACTAATAAAAAAGAAATAGAAATTATATCCTGTTGCACATTATTGGATCTATCCATAAAAGACCATTCCCCCATCCCAAAATACTCTTTTAGGGCGTCTGAGAGATTTTGAAAATAAAATTAAGAAATTATTTGGGGTATATTCATGGGGTTTTACGTTGTAACAAGGGTATGGCTGATTTTGTTTAGCAAAAGGATATTGTGTACGGGTGATCTGATCGTCTTTGTATAGTTGTTTGTATTTTCAAATTGCAGCAGTATACTTACATTATTCATGATAAAATTACAGTACATGATAAATTTTCAAAGTAAACAATTAATTCAATTACATACATACCTAATGTAAACAAGTAGTTTTTTTTTCTAGAAACCACAAAACAAGATAGTATTATGTTAAGATCCAACAGTGAATTCTATCTGAGTGTTAAAAAAGTTCACTATAATTTTAGTTAACTGAGTTCAATTGAATTGAGTATAGAGTGTGATATAGTATGACTCCTCAAAGAATTAGGCCATTCAAAATAAATGGCACCAGATGAATAGCACCCTAAAAAATCACATTAAATTTTCCTGTACTTGTCCTATAAGAGAGCTATAAATGTCATAACTCAGGTATTATTTTGATTTTTATATACTATTTATGAACTTACACTATACTATTTACATCACTATACTATTATTATTTTTATACTATTTATTTACTTTTTACTGATATTAGTGACCCAATTTCGGCAAGTTGCGTATTGAAATATGAAATTTAAGTAGTTGTGACAAAAGAGTCATCGATATAGTACATAAATTTAGGTGTGTGTGTAGATGTGTATGTTTCTCTTTTATTCTTCATAGTTCCATGTTTAAAGATAATTTCAAGTAAAAACTTATTTTTTAAATACTGTGACTTATTAGTTTATTGTGAAACATTTTTTTAAGAAATAGAGGATGAGGCAATTTTTCTAAAAATAAACTCATATATATATATATATATATATATATATATATATATATATATATATATATATATATATATATAACTTACATTAGTAATCAAAATCCCGAAAAGAATCTAAAAATTCTGTTTGATTGAAACCGAAGTTAAACTTTAAATACAAAAATTGAGCATTTTCATAGACCTGTCCAATGATGTGTCACACTACATACTTTCTACTTGATTTTTTGGGTTTTAAGGATTTAATGTTTCCAAAATGTAATACATTTTCAAAATTTGGAAATCTTGGGTTGAAGAAAGAGTTTATGATACTTTTAAAAATACATCATTCAATGTCCCCTCATGAAAACTGCGATCCTCTTCGTTAATAATATTTTGTGATAATAAAATTGACTGTAAAAGTATTGTTTCTACTTATTCGATCAACCTGCACATAAGCACCAATCAAGATAAATTTAAACTTTTTTGTAAAAATGATCATTGAACCAAACCTTTCAAATGAGGTACTAAGCAACCTATCTTTACATAAATATAATTCCCAAACTATTATGATAGAGGATTCTAATTTGAAATTAATTCATACTCTAGAGACAGAATACTAGTTTGCTGGAGCCAATACGAAGTATTGATATCTGTGTCAGCAGAGACCCGCCCCATTGTTGCCCGGCATTGTTATGCATATTGTGTCGGCAGAATACCCGGTTGTAGGTCCAATCTCAACAGATTAATTTGCCTACATATCGACGGCCGACTGTCGCCTATACTTTCCGTCTTGTGCTCCAGATGATCAGAATACCGTACGTTTTCTTGTAGCTGATAAAAAACTCCTCTCTGGAGACACCATAAAACATTGTATCTCCTTCCTAACGTCAAAGTTTTAGTTTTGCACAGTGTTACTATATACAGTATCACTAAACTGTTGTGGGGAACCTGAGAAACGTTTTTTTGTGTTTTGCACTATGAATAACCCATTTTTAGTTTTCAACTACTCTATTCGAATTTTTCACTACCTACAAGATACAAATATTTAATTCTGCTTTTTCCATATCCGTTATTACCATAGGTTTACAGATACGGAAACGTTTTCGTTTTATGGTAACCAAATCATTCCATAAAGCTAATTTATATTTACAAAAATGAATTTCAGTTATTTTCTGTTTCTAATTTATATTATATCACATTTATTAAATTATATAAAAGACGGAAGAGTCGAGGAGAAAACTAAAACGACAATAAGGAAGTCGTAAATTAACAAATAAATAGATTATTATAGTGACTTTTTCATTAGAAACTAAAAAAATAAAGTTATGAATCATTTTATCTTTGAAACTCTATGCTTTATGATCTTGCTCTAAACAATGAACAATTAAAATTCGATATTTTATCAAACCAAGCAATATTAAGGAATTTTTTTAATTCACCAACAACGAACACAGCATTATCATTGCAGTCCAGACATAGTTCTAAGAATTCCACTTTTGGAAGCTTAGCTTTTTAGCATTTGCCGCTCCGGCAGTGCACTTGGGTAAAGTCAAACTAAACACGAAAAATAAAATGTATTACTTATTTTAAAAAGTTAAATCCATAATGCTAAGCCCAGCCCAGCTTCATTTACAATATGCAGATTGATAAAGCACTCAATGGGCACTCTGCGCCCAATCAATACTCTGCGGTACACAATAGATACTCTTCGGAGTATCCATAGTGTGATACTCCGCTCCGCAGTCGCATGACTGTCTTGCGCCAAATCTTCCTGGACTCCATTTAAAACGGTTGAGTAAAGTCCGAAAATTTATAGAAGAAGATCCATACGGTATCACATTCTGCAAAGGTCGGGCCAGCTATCAAAAAGTTGTACCGCACCTGGGAAATAGTCCCAGGAGGAAGACCAGTCTGTATGGATAGACACGGTTTTATCCATCAACTGGGAAGCTGCCCGAAGTGTTGGTTTTCGGGACCTCAGTTGACCCGTCACCTGGGGTGGTAATCGCGGAAGGGAAACTGGTTAGCAGGTCTTGACATAATCACTAACCAGTGCATTTCTTCGTCTTATTTCTGGTGGAGCGTATTACAAAGAACCGGGAGCCAGGGAATAATAGTTGCCATAAGTGTATTACCAAAGGCTCCAGTGGCCCTATTTAGCTGAAAGTCGATCTCTCAGATATGCACAATATTTTCTAATATGGTCCAACCGAGCAGTTGAGCAAACCAAGGACAGAGTATTCATTGGGTTACAGGACTTGAGTATTAGTTCCGCATGTGGATTCAACAACATGATAGGCAGTCTTTGTTTGAAAAAATCAACAATATTCTATTTACACTATCGTCACTGATAGTGGAACTACGTACCGGATTAAAACTTTAGTTTCATTGGCGAAAATGATAACCTTCCAATATTCAAACTTTAGACAGGTTGTTTATGTATATTTAAAATAATGAAGGCCCCAGCTCACTACCTTGAACATTTAACTACCCCATGGTTTGCAGATAGTTTTTTTTACGTTACTTGCTTTGTTGCACTCAGTAATCATTTTTATAGGAATAGAAGGTTGAGATGTTCACCAGTCAGTGAACCAGACAAGAGGATCTCCAACCAGTTACAGCACCGGACATAACGAATCTCATCTCGTGCTCCCATTGCCAAAGCTTCAGCTAACGTCAATCCTGGATCGCGTCGCTCCCAGAGGCGCGTCAATTTGAAACATTCCTTCGCTCATGTGTGTTTGAACGCTTCCACGAGGCTTGACAAATCGAAAACGAGCTTTCAGCTGTACCGTTGGGCCGGCGTGAAATCCCGGTGTGTGTGTGTGTGTGAGGCTGCGCCCAGTGGTCCCATAGTCCCAGCGCCAGCGGTCTCGCAGACCCAGACCCAGCTCCAGCGCCGAAGGCTAGCCTACATCTCCTCGGTACAACACACACTCTGATCAGCCACGTTTCAGCCTCCATTCTCGTACATTATTAGAAAACGGTGATTCCGATTGATCGACTTGTGGAAATATGAGAACGTTCGTTATGGATACCGTGAGATCGGGGAATAGGAGTTTACGCTTTGGCATTTAAAGGTGGAGATTCCTAAGAAATAGTAGTTGCTGTTTGGCTTGAAATCAAATGACTTGAAAGTGACCAACAATGTTTATTTTACAAACATAGACATATGTTACAAAGTCACGGAAGAATTGAGAACATTTTAAGATGTGTCCGCTCTCCAAAAAAATTCTGCCGCTACGAAAGAACAGCTAAAGTTAAAAGCATATCGTGGAATTACCTCACTTTGTTGATAAATGACCATGTTTAAGCATTTATTCGTTTTATATTCTTAGTATATTTATTAATGAAGCCGCTGGAAAATATGTTCTTAAGAATCAAAATCATAACAGAGTCACTTTGCTTCATACAGTGTGAATGAATCAAATCTATATTTATTTAGTGTCCTTGAGATTTAATTACTTCCAGGCATCCCCTCAGGCGGAAATAGTTACTAATAAGGAATGAAAATTTACTTCAAATATTTTAACTCAAATGAAATGAAATTGAATTAAAACATGTTAATTCAAAATTAACCTATGTATTTACTACATATAAATATAATATGACATAAGATTAATCTCTGCGTTGAATTATTTTACTATAAAACTTAATACTAAAGAGAGATATTTTGCAGCATTTAAAAATAAAAAATACTGCATGTAAAAAATTCGAAAGCTACACCACGGTAGAACATAAACAAACGGCATAGCGAACAAAACATAAAACGGCCGGACATACATCAGGTCATAATTTTGGTGTAAACATATGCACGGTGACTCCCAAGACCCAAGACGTTGTGGCTCTACGAGAATTGTGGTTTTATTATATAATTTGTCATCTCCATTTCATTAACGGCAAATAGTATTACTATACTAATTATTAAAATCAAACTTTTCGTTGTGATAAGCAGGAAAATATACTGCCTCTGGTCGCGGTCAGTTTGTCCCAAGTTCTATTGTTTATTGTCTGAAATGCTGCCTGTATACATTGATTGGAACCATGAACCATTGCAAAGAACCTCTTATCTACAAAGAGTAAAATTAAATTCAGAACAATTTCTATATTTATTATGTTTTTAGTCACCAATGCACTTTTTTATGGATGCTCACTGAAAAGCGGTTTTAAGTTATAGTTTATTAAGTTAAGTCAATAAATAATCAAGATACAGGATTTTGTTGACTGCCCATAAGAATAACATTGGAAACACATTTTTTTCTATGTAACCAGTTAGTTTAAGTTAAAAATTCAAGATACTAAATTGTTTGCTTTACAAGTTCTTTTAAAATATTCAAGTAAAAATTGTTGAATTGTAAAAACTTTGGTGGAAAACCGCCAATAACTCAATCTTGACCCTTTTAAACCCCCATAAAACCCTGTTACCGTAATACGATCATGCTGGTTCGCGAACTTTAGAAAATAGTCTTGGTCTTACACTTCCACACCAAATTTCATCAAAATTTCTTTCAAAAGTTATCAGTACCGGTACCTACCATTGACACACATGTATAGATATGATGTTATATCAATAATAGTATTTTTGGCTTCAGAGGACCTCAAAATGAAAAACTAACATGGTCCCGAACTTAGGTCATACCATGCCTACCACCGTAATAGCGTATTCCCTATGGAGGAAAATGGCTAAAATGATACATTTTTACTTTAAATCTAAACTGTGCGGAATTCGAGAGTACTCCAAAGTTCAAGGGCATCAGTTCAATTAGATAATTACTCTCTTCTTCTTCTTATTGACGAGTCCCTCGCGGCCCTTGGGCCCAGAGCTGGTAATGGTTGGGGTAATGGAGGTAGGAGCGGTTATGTCGAGGTCCGCCCTGCGCGCAAATAATACACTGACATGTAGTGGCCGCCGTTCCGTCGTTTACTGCCCGAGCTGAGACATTTGACCCACGGCCGATGTGGGTGGCCATCCGTGTACCCCCGTACACCATGCCTACGTACTCAGGAAATTACATTTCATTTTCGTATTAAAAAAAAATCCCAACAAATACGATATGGTATGCAAAAATCAACAAATTAAATAAATGTGTGGTTTAATTTAGGTACAAAAATACAATAAGATAGAATAATTAATGGGGGTTCCAAACGTGTTGTCAAGTCGTCACTAGACTAAATTGGAATTAAGGTTCATTTTACTTTTTGTGACACCACTGACAGTGAAAAATATTGCACTTCTGGGGAAGGCTAATGGCTAATGGCTATAGTTGCATAAGAGTGTATTCCTTATGCAACGCGTCAGAAGGGATTCCCGCCACTATAGATGCGTTACAAATACTACACCATTCCCTAAAACAAGAAATTTACAACTGTTTTTATACACCCTTTAGATTATTTCCAAAATTTGTGTTTCTCAGTTTAATATATTTTTTTAAACATTCCTTCTCTGTATCGCGTTAGCAGCCGGAACGTTTTACTAAATGAATACATTATCGGCTGTTATGTCAGTAAATATAACGTGGTAAAGACGATTTTGTAATCTAAAATAAACCTGTAATAATGTTATATTCGTCTTTATTCCTACAAAATGTCCACGTGATAGAATCACAAACCTAAAAACAAACAGAAATGAAAAACAAACGTCTACAACATTCAAAAATATATTTACACTTATACTGCAAAGACTACAGAAGGTAAACATATGAAAAGATAGAAAATGGCAATCGATTTCGACCAGACACACCGATAATCATCAGGCCCAAGGGAGTACGTCCGGATTAATTGACGAGTACTTAAACGCTTTCATGGCCGACATCAACGCCGCAGACGACAACGCCACGGTTGAGCAGATCCCGATTACACCTCCGAAGCCTAAGAAGAGAATTAGACCTACACCGAAGCCTAAAGTGGAAGAGTCACCAGCGAAACCGGGATGGGTGCCGAAACCATCAGACGATTGCCCCATCGTATCGTGGCTTGAAAACGGACAACTTTACGCGGTGCAGAATCCTTCAAATAGCGGACCAGTGCTTTTAAAAATGGAAATGTACGACGGTTCGGACATGGTGTACAGATGTGGTTTATTTATAGACAAGAATAGTGAATTGTACGAGAGCGTCAACCAGGTGGTGGACAAGTCAGAGAATTTATGGATCAATAAAGCTACGGGAGTACCAAAGATTAATGGTTTGACGCAGACAGTAACACAATACAGCAAGACCGTTGAGAAACCGAAGAAGCCGAGTGCGAGTACAAAACCCAGCAAGAAAATCAAGAAGGCATTATAGGAACAACCGTTCTCACGTTTCATCGACCACCTGCACAAACACCTGCGCTCATAAAAAATCCATGATGGCCACCACCCTTCTCGACCCTTCTCACGTATCATCAGCCACCTGCATCCGGTCACCTGCGCAAACAAAAGAAGCGGGACGAACATTCTCACGTTTCATCGACCACCTGCACAAACAAAAAAAAATCCAAGATGGCGTCTGGGATGATAAAAACCGAGCGAGCGGACCGAGTGAGCATCATTCTTCGACTAGTCGCCGCATCATCACCACCACCATGTCGAGCAGTAAGATGACTTCAGAGTCCGCACCCGCTGTGACGATGGACCTGCGGACCGCACTGAACACCTGCAAGTCCAGCTCTCCGGCCTACACCCGCCTGTCTGATCTGCGTGAGGAGTGCAGCTACGCAATCAGTGGGATGGAGCGGGTGACCACTCCGTTCGGCGAGACTATCGTCGTCATCTTAGAGGGACAAGTCGGCGATGACTTCTTCCTGCGAGTCTACCTGCCCAGGCGTTTCAACCAAGGCCTGAGTGACCACGACATCGAGCGGTACAACAGCGGTTTCGGAGATCGCCTTCGTCTGATGAAACGCAGCCCACTCCCAGGTAGCAAATTCACTCCACTGGAATTTTTGTAAAGCAAGCAAAGAAGAATCAAGACGTAAATACCTTTATAAATTTTGATAGTTTTTAAGCAATAAAATATCCATGTACATTACAGCATAAACTATTGTCTTTTATTTTAAGATGAAACCCAAACCCTTATTTTAAGAAAAAGTGTATGGTATTTAGTTTTAGTTTCAGTATTAGTCATGGGCTTGAAGTGGCAACATCCATTCTCAGCCATTGTGGCGGGCCCTTCGGGCAGTGGTAAATCACATTTTGTGTCCAAGTTTATTGAATACATAAATGAAATGTGTGATGTAAAATTTGCCAAAATCAACTGGCATTACGGTAGTGGTGGGGGAGGAGGTGATGTAAGTAATTCCAAAATAAACCACATTGAGGGTTTACCGGACTTGAGTGATTATGATGGTAAGGAACCAATACTGGTTATAATTGACGACATGATGCGTGAGGCAGACGATAGAGTGGTGGATCTATTCACGAAGGGTTGTCATCACCGCAACATCAGTGTGTTTTTCATAACTCAAAATCTTTTTCATCAGGGTCGTGGGCAGAGAGACATCTCACTAAATGCTCACTACATTATATTTTTTAAAAATCCCAGAGACAGAGTACAAATCAGATATTTAGCCAGGCAGATATATCCAGACAGTCCAAAGTTCATAGAGGAAGCCTACAGTGACGCCACGAAACAGGCACATGGTTACTTGCTTTTGGACTTGAAACAATCGACATCCGAGGACATGCGAGTACGCACTTGCATATTTCCCGAGGACCGTGTAAACTATGTGTACTTACCAAAGAAAAAATAACAAGTCAGTTACAATCATGTCGTGCTTGAAGAAGGACGCGCCGCTGCTCAGAGCGCTAATACATGCAACACCCAAGGAACGCAAGGCATTGTTAAAGGCTTGCGACAGGAGTCGAATCCGTTCAGTCTGCGAGTGCGCCTATAACGTGCTACGTGGGAACGTGCCTCTGTCGAGTAAGACTAAAAGCCAGTTGAGCAAGCATAAAGTGGCTCTGAGACGCTTAATAAGACAAGGAGAGTGTTGGGGAAAGAAACGAAATTATCTAGTGCAGAAAGGAGGTGGAGTTTTTATTCCATTACTGTTGGGCACAGTGTTACAGGCAGCAGTCAGTAGTGCATTGGGAAAGTGAAATGGATGTCCAGACAAAACCATTTTATTTGACTTTACTTAGCGGTACGCCCCGCTCAGCAAATTATTATCCGAAAAATAACACGTCTGATTTTACTGTACAACTACCGAAGTTCATTTGCTTGGACAGTAGAGATTGGGAAGTAGCGCTCGTAGAAGTGCATTACCCATGTTCGTTCTCAACAGTAGGGTCCGATGCTTTGATACAAGTAGTTGGTACAAAAAAGGAAGAACCCAAGAAGTCTGTGGGAAAAGAAGGTAAATCAGCTAACAAAGAAGGTGAATCAACCATCAAAGAACCGACCAATAAGAAACCCAAAATATTCGCACACATCGATAGACCAAAACCCGGATACTACAATTCAGTTGAAGAATTGTTGGAGCACATCAATGGGCTGAATTATGTAAAGAAAAGTGGAACTACATTCAGTCTTGACGAAGCAAAGCGTGTTAAAGTATCGTTAGGAAATGCGTTGGGACCTGTCACAAGAGTGATTTATTCCCATTCACTCGCACTTCAATTGGGAACAGCATCGACGGATGATATATTATCTGAACCAGGTTTACTTAAGAGTACTAGACCGACTAATTTAAATCTTGGTTTACCAGCACATATGCTCGTGAACTGCGATCTGGCTGAAGAACAAATTTTAAGCGAACTCCGTATACCACTATTGAGGATTATCAATATATCCCACTCGTTAAATGATTATGGAACGTACAAGACGGCATACATAAGTGATCCGCACTACGTACCAGTGAAAAAGAAGACATTCGAAAGTGTGAGAATTTATGTGTTGGACATCTTAAAGCGAGATCTCTCATTCCGTCACGGAGCGTTGACCGTTAAACTACACTTCCGACCGGCCGCCGCTGCTGCACATCAATAATGGAGCACGCAAAGAAGATGGCCGTCGTCCCGCAAGAGCTTATTGAGCGTTTACAGTCTACATCATCATCATCATCGGAGAAGCAGTCAAACAATTTGTCCACTACGGAAGGACTGGATGTGGAGATGCAGAAAATAATGAATAACAAGAGTATAGACGATAGTGAAAAATGGAAACTGTACAATCAGGCGTTACAGCGTTTCTTACACTTTGCCTCTAATAATCGCCAACCGATTAATATTCCAATCGTGGATGCGACATTCGGCGATGATGCCCAACACCCGACACGGGGTGCAGCGGAAGGGCCAGTCGAGGAGATTGTCGAAATGTTCTCAAAGACATACAGGAATGACGCCCGCAATCTGTTACGATTTATGAAAAAGCCCGATAGTCGAATCAGTTGGGATATCAACTACTCGGTGTTTATCGATGGTCGAAAACTACCGAATGCGAATATAGTTGATATTTTGAATAACATAGTGAGAGTTCGAATAACCGAACGTATACCGCCAGGATGGATGGAAGTGATGACTGCTTTGAAAGAAATGAATGTACCTCTAGAATTTATAAATAATATCAGAGCGTTACGGGAATTGAATGACACATTCAAATCACCATCACGGCTGACCAGTTCACCGAGTGCACCATCACCGCGCAGAACACCGATGCGAGAGCGGCTACGTTCGTGGGCAATAGTGAAACGAGGAGCTAAGGAGCGGCGCGGTGAGACATCATTACAGAGAACATTACGTGAGGTCGATGATTATCTAGCGAAAACACCGATTGAAGAAACGGCGACTGGCGGCTATGCCGCGTCAACTCCCATAATAAGAGACGAATACCAGTGGGACAGGGAGCCGTTGGGCTTTCTAGACAGGTGGGAACCGTATCCGACCAAGTGAGCATGGACCGTCTCTATTACAACCCCGGCGAGCCCGGTGCGTTCGGCGGTGTCGCACCGCTAGTGCGAGCTGCACGCAAGAGAGATATTTCAAAGTCGAAAGTAATCGAATGGCTACAATCACAGGACGCCTATACATTACACAAGCCGGCCCGTAAACGCTTCCTACGCAACCAGTACTCTGTTTTCGGCCCGTATGAACTGTGGCAAGCGGACTTGAATGATATGCGAGGATTGAGTAAATACAACGATGGAGTCAATTACCTACTGACCGTGATAGACGTGTTCAGTAAACGTCTGTACGTGAGAGCGTTGAAGAGAAAGGAAGGTGCAGAAGTGACAGTGGCATTCGAAGAAATATTCAAAGAAGCGACTAAAACTCCGCGTTGCCTCCAGTCTGACAAAGGAACAGAGTTTACCGGCGTCAAGATTAGACAGTTATTCAAAAAGTACGGAATAAAATATGTGACTACGCAGAATCCCGATGTTAAAGCGGCAGTAGTGGAACGCGTGAACCGCACATTAAAGTCTCGCATGTGGCGTTACCTGACTTACAAAAACACTTACCGATATATCGATGTACTGAATAAACTGGTGAAAGCATACAATGCCAGCGAACACAAGAGTCTCGGTGGTGGATTGCGCCCCATCGATGTGAAAAATGATCGGACGATAACACAAGTGTTACAACGCATGTACAGTAAAATTCCACGTCGTGTTAAGCCCAAACTCAAGATTGGTGACACGGTGCGTATAGCAAAGGAGAAGGGCACATTCGCCAAAGGCTACGAGACCAATTGGAGTAACGAAGTGTTCACTATTCGTAAAGTGAACACTCTGATGCCGTTGCCCATGTACACGCTGGCGGACCTCAAAGGTGAAGTTTTGACCGGCCAGTTTTACGAATACGAATTACAGAAAGTAATATATCGGAGTGATCAGCTATTCAAGATTGACAAAATACTGGACACTCGTGGCAGAGGCGCCAGTAAGCGTTATTACGTCAAGTGGCGAGGTTACGGAGACGAGTTTAACTCTTGGGTGAGAGCGCAAGACTTGCAAAATGTCTAACTCGCAATTCTTCCTGACACTGCCCAGCAACAGTTCTATGGAATATTTCCCCAACAATAAGGTGTCAAACTATACTACGCATCTTTCGAAACAGATACGATTGGAAGGTGCGTGGGAGATGGCTGTGGTGGAATCTCACTATCCATGCTCATTTCCATTAGTGGGCAAGAACGAGATTATAATAATCGAACAGGATACCATTCTTTCCGCCATAGATTTGGGAGATACAGACAAGTACACGTTTACTCTGGACATGGGTTACTACAAGAATATAACCGAATTGTTGAATATGATCAATGATGCGAAGGGCCTCATAGATTACGTAGAGTTCACCTATGACAAAGATGCGGACAGAGTGGAAATAAAAATACTGAAAGAAGATGTAGTTGCCATACATTTAGACAATAAACTGGCTTTACAGTTGGGATTCGATCCGCAGCAGAAGGACATTGTGAAAAACAATAAAGCAGCGTGGCCACCGAATCTATCGATGGGGCTTCCGGCTAATATGTACGTGTACTGCGATCTGATTGAGCCACAACTGATCGGAGATACTTCCGCCCCACTATTGAAAATCATCAACATTGACAGAGGCGACTACGTGCACGGGGCGAATAAGACTGTACTCTACACCAGCCCGCATTACGTACCGATCACCAAAGGTGCATTCGAGACTGTGGAAATCGACCTCAGGGATCACACGGGTCAAAACCTCTCATTCCTGTTCGGGACGTCGTACGTGAAGCTGCATTTCAGAAGAGCTCTGCATAATTAACTGTAAAAATGGCTTCAAACGATCCGTACATGGCGTACTACTATCGCCAACATTCGCAGACGGGCGGATCGATAGAAAAGGTGTTTCGCGGCGCCGCCTATCAGAGGGGTCACGGAGTGGGCAGCTTCTTGGGCGGTATGATCCGCACCGTATCTCCGCTGATCAGGAGCGGAGTCGCGGCATTGGGCAGAGAAGCGCTAAGGTCAGGAATGGGTTTCCTAGGCGATGTGACGCTGTGTACGAAACATCCCAGAGATGCGGCGGAGGAGCGCATGAAAGAGTTTACCGGCTCGTTGAAACGCCGAGCCGACGACAAGATTGAACGAGTTCTCCGTGGCGGAGGCAAGCGGCGGCGGCTGCCTGCATCCAAAAAGCGCGGAACGCGTAAGAGTGGCGCGAAGCGCGCAACGCGCAAGACTTCCGCGAAGCGCGCAATGTACGGCGGCAAGAAGAAATCGAGTGGTCGTCGCACACGCCGTGTCACGCCTCAGTCTCTGGCCAATCTCCTTAGAGGAAGGACGTCATCAAAGAAGAAGAAGCAGCAGCAGAAGAGGAAAGCGGTATCCAAGAAGCAGAGGAAATCCGTTAAGAGGAAATCAGTAAAGACGACTCGTGATATTTTCAATTAATCATGTCGTTCATACATCAAAGATCGTGCGAATGCGTCAAGACGGAGTTGGACTTGTTTTCACTACCGCCCACACAGACGAGTATCGAAAATGGAAAATGGATTCAATACAAACCGATATCCACGCTGACGGACGACTCACCGATAGAGTTTGTAGTGCCCGGCAATGGTGAAGAGTACACCGATCTCTCACAAACAATGCTGGAAATCACAGCATCGATCATTAAGGCGGACGGATCGGCGATCGCAGCGGCCGATGCGACAAAAGCTGGTCCGATAAATAACTGGCTACACTCGTTGTTCAGTCAAGTGGACATGTGTATGAACCAGAAATTGGTTACACCGCAAAACAACACTTACGCCTATCGAGCGTACATCGAAACAGTATTGAACTACGGATTCGATGCTAGGAAATCACATCTATCGTCCGTGCTGTGGAACGCCGACGATTCAGGCCATATGGAAAACACCGAAGACGATAATGATGGACTGGAAAAACGACGGAAGCTAACGAAAGGAGGGCGAGAAATCGATATGGTCGGTCATCTGCATTTGGACATGTGTAATCAGAATAAATATCTATTGAACGGAGTCGAGCTACGCTTCAAGTTAAACAGGTCGAAAGATGCATTCTCCTTGATGGTGCACGAAGGTGACTACAAAGTACATATCGCCGATGCGAACCTGTGGATTAGAAGATGTAAAGTCAGCCCGACCGTACTGTTGGCGCACAGCAAGATACTGCAGTCCGGAACCGCTAAATATCCAATCACACGAGTGGACGTGAAATCTTTCACGCTCGCTTCCGGCATAAGGAGCAAGACTCTGGACAACGTATTTCTGGGACAAGTTCCGAAGCGCGTGATTGTCGGTATGGTGACCAATGCCGCATTCAACGGTGATGACAAAAAGAATCCGTACAATTTCAAGAATTTCGATTTGAATTACTTCTCACTGTACGTGGACGGTGAACAGGTGCCAGCCAAGCCGCTTCAACCCAAGTTCTCTCCTGCCGGTAGCGCAAAGTCAGTTATGGCGTACAACACAATATTCAGCGGCACGGGGATCCATTTCTCAGACGCCGGAAACGTGATCAGCAGAGAAGATTTCGAAAACGGATACTGCCTGCTAGTGTTTGATCTGACACCCGACCTGTCTGCCAGCGATACCGGCCACTGGAATCTCGTACGCAACGGCAGCGTGCGCATGGAACTGGGATTCGGCACCGCGCTGACCGAGACTGTCAACTGTTTGGTGTACGCAGAGTTTGACAACGTAATTGAAATCGATCGACACCGCAACGTGATGGTCGACTTTGGCGGCTAGTCTCTCACCGGCGCCCGCACGAGATGGATCGCTTACGCAGAGTACGCTGCAGGAACGTGTCCGCCCCCATCATTATTGATATCCAATGTTTCAAAGACAATATCGGTGATTATATAATGAAAGAAGTCTGCGTTATGGAAGTGGACAGCGGGATACTACTGATGCATCACATCGCCAAACCGCCGTTCAACAAGGACGAACTGACTGTCGACAAACTTCGAGAAACGCATTGGCTATCGAAACACTATCACGGATTAAAGTGGGATCAAGGGGACATCGGCTACTATGACTTGGAACAAAAGCTACGAAAGACGATCGCAGAGCGACACACCGTCTATGTCAAAGGATCGGAAAAGAAGAGTTTCATATCTAGACATTTAGTGATTGATCACTTTGCTACCAACATCATCAACTTGGACGATATCGGATGCGGTTCACTGGCGACGATCAACAATCTACTATCGAAATCCACGCTGCGTTGTCGCCATCACAGATCAGCGAACCACCGATGTTCACTCTCCAATTGTATTGCATTACACGGTTGGTTATTTTTGACTAACAGTATTGACGATGATAATTTGGAATCTGTTGATGAGACTTCATATTTCTGCTCTTGTTTTCACACGTCTACGAGCAGTACATCGAGCACCACTGCTGCAACTATTGGCATCGACACTGTAGAATGAATACCAATCAGATTGAGAAATATCTATCGACTCTGCCGGTGCACAATCATGGGGTCTACGCTGCCGACCGACTACCGCATCGCATCTCCCCGTCTACAGCAATCGTTGTGAATACCGATCCACACAATGAAGACGGCACGCACTGGGTTGCATTCTACCTGGACCGGAAGAGTGATGTCATTGAATTCTTCGACAGTTACGGACAACCCCCGCATCTGTACTTCTACCAAGGATTCCTGAGACGTAACGCTCGCCGCTACCTGTACAACGAGTATCGCCTACAAGATGATGATAGCACAGTCTGCGGCCACTACTGCCTGACTTACCTGTATTACCGAACTCACCATGATATGAGGATGATGGACTTTGTGCAGCTCTTCGACGACACCTCCACTACTCACAACGATGCGATGATCAGAACACTTTTCACCAGATTGTATAAACACTTGTAGTAATATTTGTTTTTTCATATTTTTTCTTTGAATGTAATGTAAATATTTTTATTTGTAAAGTGTTTTTTTTTTCTTGTAATAAAAGTGAGTACTCAACAAACACTAATCTTTTCATTTCCTTTTTAGCATGTAAGTTTCATTTTTGATCAGGCTCACTATTTCAAAGTCAAGAGTGCATTTGTAAAAGTCTATTACTTTAACCTTTATGTAGACTCGTTATTTACTTTCATAGACCAGAGAGAGTCTAGTGACTCAGTATTTAAATTTTCAAAAGAGTCTGTTAGTTTACCCATTGCACATCTTTGACATAACTTTTCAAAGTGAAAAGAGCCTATTAGTTTTTACTTTTATGCAGACTCATCATTTATATTTACTTTAATAGTGAAAGAGTTTGATATTAAAAATCAAAGAGTCTGATAGTGAAAGATTCTAAGACTAAGTGTGAAACTGGAAAAAATAAAAACAAGTATGTCAATATACAAATGACTAGATTTATTTATGAAAATAACTAATTTTAAACATGTACAATATATTTTAAATGAATGTGCAAGAACTTTATACATTATTTGAAAGAGATTTAATTTACTCTATACAATGATTACAAAAAATGAATTAATAGGAAAAACTTTATACAATATTTTCAAGAAAGAATTTAATATTTAAATATCAATTTGCAAGAACAAATAAAATTTATAAAATAGTCAACAATCATTATTTCAAAGCATTTAGTCTATAAAATATTTACAAGAAAGAACTTTATACAATATTTACAAGAAAGGAAATAATTTACTATAATGAATAAATATCTATATAAAATAGTCAACAAACATAAAGATCTATAAAATATACAACAATTGAATTAGATTCACAAAAAAAAAAAAAAAAAAAAAAACATCACAGTCCAACAGTCCATAACAGTCCATCACAGTCCATCACAAACACTTCCTATCCGAAAGGAGCCTACCCGACCACACTCATGCGACACACTCAGACTATACTGCATCGTCGACATCCATCAGCGCTGGCAGTGCTGGAGGTAACGGTGGCGCCCTGGGGGGAATGGCATAATGCCCCCACGGAAGCGTGTTTATCCCGTCCTCTGGCATTACATAACGTTTATCGTCGAATGGAGCCAGGGACCGCTTCCTCACCACAACGGTGTAGATGATGTGGTGTCTACTCTGGAACCTTTGATTGTCCGTACTTTTCGTGGTCTTGTTGTACAAGCAGTCCAAGTAATCTTGTACGGACAGGTCCTTCGCAACTACGGCGCGGTTAACACCTTTTGCCCGTTTTACAGGCGGGGGTGCACCATAATCGTCGTCATCTCCGTTACCAATATTGCACGTCATGATTCCTGGTGTCATGCAGTATAGTTTCGCCATCAAGCCGACGAACATCCTGATGATCCTCCCACCGACTTCGTCCTTGAATTTCCCCAGAACCCTGGCGTTGCGCCCATCATAGCACATATGGTTCTGAGGATAGTTGCTGGTGTCGAAGTCGTCCAGGTGCGTCAACATGTCGCGGTAGACGTCTCGGGTACGGATGTGGTAGTAGATGCCATCGGTATCCATATAGGCCATCTTGATGTTCTCGATTCCGTACCGTTCTACCATATCGTAGTGGAAACCGTACATCCACCGTTTGCTGTGGTCCAGAATGCACATCCCCGCATAGACAGGCTTGTTCAACACGACTCTGACTTTAGCCATGTTCAGTAGGGCCAGGTTTTCACTATACCAAATCCGGTCGTTAAAATTGACCTTGGCCACGTACTTGGTGTAAATCTTGCGGGATGCGGCGATTTTCAAATTTTGATGTTTTCTAACATTCTGGAGACTCATACCATAGACAGCATTGACCATTAGTTTGAACATCTCCACTTCAAATTTGTTGTTGGCCTGCTGTCTCAGTTGGGTATTCAGCGTCACGTACGGTTTTAACCACGGCGACTGTTTGAAACGTAGCACCCGGTGAACGCGGCGAACACGCAGTCCATTCTCAATTGCTTGCTGAAGGTATCGATAATGGATTACGTACTCCTCCTTGTCCATGAGAGTTGCCATCAGTTTTTTCGACTGTCCTGCTCCGCTGTTTATAATGTCCTCCGACGAGTATGGTAACTGGTATGCTGGTGACTTTTGAACTTCCGGACAGAACGGGAGGTCGCGGTGTCTGTCGTGGAGTGCCCGGTCCCTTGGATACTCCAGGTCCACTTCCAATACATATCCATTCTCTCCGTCTGCCGGTATGTTCATCACGTCTAAGTCATCAATCTCCCGTTGCGATAACCACTCGAAATCCTTGTAAGGGAGTGGCTCGGACATGGCCCATCCGTAGAGGTTGTTTGCATCATAATACATGATATATGTATCATCGTCGTGTTCTACGACAGCTCCACTTGTCGATGCGCCTTGGCCGTTTCGGTTGCCGCCATCTTCCGCTCTTGTAAACTTATTGTTGGCGACAACGTGCCTAGTGACGCATTGGGTCAGTCCGCCTCGAATGCCCTTTTCGAAGAATAAATACATATCCACGTCTTGTAGGGTATCGAGTACCACGCCGGTCTTGAGTAACATCACGTCCCAAGCGTACGAAGGTAGTGTGAGATAATGTGCAGGATCCAGGTTGTAGTGTGTCATGCACATTTCTCGGAATCCCTCAAACACATCGGCCAGTAGCAGAACGTCAGTCTGGAGATAGATTTCCGCGTACTGTCCGAGGGACTCACAGTTGAACTTGTTCCATACGCGTTGGGCGTGTGCATAGTCCTCGTCGGAGACATTCTCGCCGAAAACTTCCTTAGGTGGCAGTCGATCTTCATCAAGTACTTCCATCGATGTAATGTACTCATAGGGAAAGATTCCCTTTCTCCTAAGCAGGTCAAACTCTTCTTGGTCTTGGTATCGGGCGCGCGTGATGGTCATCTTATTGGCCGGCAGAATCGATGCCAGTGTGCCCAAAGCCTTCGACATTAGTCGGTATGAGTCCACAAACTGGAGCTTGATGCTGTTCCGCCGACCCGCGCCCGGATATTTGAACCGCTTGGAGAAGGTAATATATTTCTCCTCGGTGTTGGCGAGTACATCTACATCTCCTTTATCCACGCCGAGCTCACGTACGATGAAATGTGCGTCGTAGTTGGATAAATTGTGGAAGTACATGTTGACGGTCTCCTGTTCTCGGAAGCGGAGGTTGCATGTGCGATGAGCGGCTCCTCTGTAGTTGTACGGAGGCGAGTGTTGATGATCCCTAACCTTGATGTTGTCACCGTCGTTAGGGCCGAATTCCCGCTGGCAGATATGACAGACAGTAGCTCGTCGAAACTGCAATTCCTGCTGTTCTGTCAACTGTGGCGGATCTCCGGGCATGCGCTGGCCGTACAGGATATCCCCAATCTTCTGTACGTCATCCCGTACAGCGTTGATGAAGTGACGCGCAGCATCCTCGCCTCTGTACATCCGCAACTTGGAGAATGTATTATTTTCCTGCTGCTCATCGCCTTCGCAGTCTCCATCGTCGGCTGATCGTAGGTCGTCGCGAATGTAATAAGCGTACGCGTAAGGTCTATGGACTTTCCTAACATTATTGGGCGTCCCACCCACTCGCTGTTGTCCAGTTATTCTGTTGGTAGCAGGATCCCACGCTGGTGGCTGGACAGTTGGTGCGGGATGAGGAGGCATTTCTGCCTCAAAGGGAACTAGCATACTTTCGAAGTCGGCATAGATGGTAAACCGACTTCTCTTGGTACGCTCGGGGCGATTGAACATGATATGCTCCTCTTCTGATACATCGGTGCGTAATGGTGCATTTTTGGAGCAGTATCGTCGGTGTTCATTCAATCGTTCAGCCCCATTTAGTCCTAACTTGTTTGGCCGGTTGTCAAAATACGCAAAGCATCTCTTGCAGATAAACAAGCGATGTCCACGACGTGTCAGTTGACAAGTGACTAGCCTCTCAAAATTAGCGATGTACGCATAGTGAGTGGTACGCTCATCTGTTAGGAACAAGAGATCGAAGTGGTTCGGCAGCTCTTGATCCACGACGCGAAGCGGAAAGACGAAATGTTCTTCTTTATTAGGATTGAAGTGTTTCTGCTTCTTCTTGTCCAGACCATACACGTTAACGCTTACCCCTGGATTGTTGCGCTCAAACTTGCGGATATCGGTGATTTTCAATGGGAATTGTAATCCATCGAAATTTAAATTAGCTCGGGCTCTGACCTCTGCGGTGAAGTGATTAGAGGTGAGCCGATCACGTCGAGCTTCATCAATATACTTCGAAAGGATAGAGTATTCGAAGCACCGCTCATCCGCATCGTTAAGCACATTAATCACAGAGTGTCTCACGGCGATATCGTGAGGAAGGGGGATGAATGAGCTGCCTCTGAGAGGGCTGTAGACATTTACTCGGACCTCCATGTCCAAGACCCTCACAAAGCTCCATCCCGAGCCCTTCATTTCACATGTCTCCTTCTCCAGTAGAATTTTGTTGATGAAATCTTGACATATTTCATCAACATCTGAAGAATGTAAGATGGAGACATTTTTGGTTTTGAAGGCTCGCCTACACGTCTCACCGTGAATATTGACAAATTCGCATTCGACCCACAAATTGACTTTGATGGCATGAGTGTGATTTAAAATACGTCGCATGAGTGTGATTACCTGCGTCCTGAGCGACAGTAGGAACTCCTGCAGGGTGACTGACTGGTCCGCGGGCTCGGCTAGGCGATACGTCTTGAGTCGCCCGCGGAATGCCGTCTCGATCTCGATGAACCCCACAGGAGCCAGGTCGCCTGGGATCACAGGCGCCTCGTCGTCTTCACTCGGTGCTCCTCCTGATGATGATGACGAGGGGGCAGGCGATGGCGGAGGGGCCCCACCAGTCTGGGGTTCCATACGGCGGCCTCTGCAGTGGAAACGGGCATGCTTCAGCATGTTGTCCTTCCTTGTGAAGGCTCTTCCACACCCGTCACACGTGAGGCCTGAAACAGCACACAACGTGTTGTAGGCTTATGTATAATAATGATGAAGCTGAAAACAGTTTCCAAAAGTGACATAAAAACTAAATAAATTTCCTTAATGTTTCCATTTTAAGTGATAGTTCTCATACACATGATCTGAATTGTTGCGAATGATGATGGTTAAGAAAATAGTTCCTGAGCTGACATAAAAATAAATTTACATTAAAGATCATTGAATAAGTTTCTGAATATTTTCATTTAAATAAAAAAAAACTTAAAGGATTCCTTGAAAAACTTTTGTAGCAGAACTATTTAGATAGGAGGTTCATCTAGAGTGGATGATATTCGAGACATGATTGAAAATAAAAATAAATAATAAATAAAGGTTTTTTTTTTCTTTTAAGTAAAGACTAGTACATACCTGTTGTGGGAACTCCAGTGGGCTCTGGGGCTCGTGATGTTTCCGGGATAATGGACGGACCCGGTCTCGGCTCGACGTCAGGAGCAGTAGAGGGGCCAGGCCTAGGCTCGACGTCAGGAGCACTGGAAGGGCCGGGCCTGGGCTCGACGTCTGGAGCGGAAGAGGGACCGGGTCGCGGTTCCACAGGGGCTGGGGTAGGCACGAAGTCTAGAACAAAACCACAGACGTGATTAGAATCTTTAAATTATAAGTATGAGTGAAGTGATGATAGAAAGCATTTCGACATGGGGTATATATATATTTTTTTTTTTTTTAAATTAGCATGGTTCCCTGTCATAAACATGACAACAGGAGGTTTAACTAATTTTGTAAAAGAATGATGTGTATACAAGGCTGTTTAATTTTATTTATTTACTTTTTTCCCATCATTATGTATAGAATAAATGAAAGTATGATTTTGAAGTGTCTAGACATCTGGCTGTTTAGTGAATATAAAGATACTAACCTGGTCTAAATGCTGGGTTTATCGGTGGTTGAGGACGATGCATAGCAGCAACGTGACGGCGCAGATTGTCCATCCTCGTGAAGGACATGCCGCACTCCATGCATGGAAATTCGGCCCCTCTGTGAGCCGAACGCATGTGGCGGGAGACATTCCGCTTCTCCGAGAAGGCTTTGCCGCACGTTGCGCAGGAGAATCGCTTCTCGATATTATTCATCGTGATCTATAAACCAAACAGTGCGTATTAACGCAAGAAATAATTTTTGAAACATTTTAAATAATTTTGAGGTCAGTGACTTGGATGGTCTGAAATTTATTCACAACTCTACACTACTATTGCTTCCATGAACATACTACTAGTGAAATATAGGCTTTATGTCATATGAAGAATCCTAATTGTATCACTGGTTTAGCTATTGCTACAGAATCTCAGCATTCGGTATGCGAGTAGTATTAGAATAGGTTTTGGGCAATAAAAAAAAAAAAAAAAAAAAAACCAAACCACAATACTGTTGCATCTATCGTTACAGAAACTCAATATTAAAAGAGAATTTACGTTCAGTATGCAAGAACACTAAGTGAATATGGGTTATAGGTAAAATAAAAAAAAAAAATAACCATAACCGCATCACTGGTTCAAATTATTGTTACAGGAATTAGATATTAAAATGTTATGCAAGAGCAAAAGTGAAAAGAATTCAAAACTTTTATAAAATTAAAATAATTAGTTTAAATATGTGAAGTGTTGTAGAATCTCCAAAATAGCATTACTAGTTGAATTATTTTTACGGAAATTTAATATTAGAATAATTATTTTTCTTTGGTACATTAGGGCAAATGCTAAAAGAATTAAAATATTTAGTCTCAATATGTGTTACGTTAATGTGAAGTGAGTAATATATCGAGCTGGTTCGTCTGGTTTTAAAAAAAGGATATGCAATGCCAAAATGTAAAAACTTAAATTAAATTTAAATATTTAGTTTAAATATGTGTAATGTTGTAGAATTTCCAAAACTGCATTACTAGTTGAATTATTTTTACGGAAATTAAATAATAGAATAATTATTTTTCTTTGGTACAGGAGGGCAAATGTTAAAATATTTAGTCTCAATATGTGTTACGTTAATGTGAAGTGAGTAATAAAAACTATGATAATTTCACTTTCTTGGCTAAGATGAAACAACTAAAAACAAAATAAAAGGAAAAACTAAATTTATTTATAACTAGTTATTGTAAATAATGAGTAATACTTACAATTGAATAGAAATATATCCAATCACTAACACAGGCACAATCACGGACACTGGCACTGGTAGTCGGGAGCGATGCGCTGAGACGACCGAACTGTGTGAGGAGCGGCAGTGAACTGGCGTAAAGATGGCGGCTATGGAAGGGACGCGATGCCAGTGATGGGAAATAGTAGACGCGCTATTGTGTAACTCGACAGATGGTGAGCGGTCGTTCCCACGCAGGGGTGAGGTTTATTGTCTTCGGCTCCCCTATCTGTGGAATGTCGCACCTGGCTGAGGGTCGGGTTGCAACACCGCAGGTAGTCCTCGGGGGGGGGGGGGGTCAGCCACTTGGGTGGTCGGTGCCAAACCCGTTTTGGTGTGAACAAAGGCGGGCGCCAGGTGTTGTCCCCACTCCTCGCTTCCTTCCACCCGCCGTCGATCCACTCTCATTCACAGCCATCATGTCGTCCTTGTTGGAAGTGTCTTATGATGACGCGCTCGTCGCCGTGGCCGAGGAGGTTGAGCGAGCCGTTATAGAGGAGGACGCCCTCCTCATCGCAGCTGGAGAGGAGGCGGAGGCAGCGGATGCGGTGGCAGCAGCGGAGGCGGCAGCGGAGGCGGCGGCGGCGGAGGCGGCGGCCATGGTAGCCATGGCGGAGGCGACGGCGGAGGCTGCGTTAAAGAATGGGACCCTCCACGAGCTGGAAGAAACCCAGCGTCAGATGGAAGAACTATTCGACGCGACCTACTGCGCCCAGCCGCAATCGCCGGAGCAGTGGGCCGACTATTATAGTCTGTCGGCCCAGCTCACTGCTATGGAGGCCGCCATCGCCGCGAGGAAAACCAACTAATTAATAAATGTTTTTCCTCTTCCTCCCTTAGTTTAGATTAGCTGTAGTTTTAGTCGTAATTGTACATAAATAATTGTAAATAGAAAAAAAAAATTAATAAATAAAAATAAATAAAAAGAAAAAAAAAAGATAGAAATGAATAAATGTAAATAGAAAAAAAAAAAAAAAAAAAAAAAAAAAAAAAAAAAACTAATCTAAGTCAAGATGTTAACTATATAACACAGTGATCGTGTTATTTAGTTTTCATCTTGTAGACCACGCAGGGGTGTGGACGGTCTATTGTGCCGGCTCCCCTAGGTGTGGAATGTCGCACCTGGCCGAGGGTCGGGTTGCAACAACACCGCAGGTGGTCCTCGGGGGGGGGGGGGCTCGCCGGGAGCTCCTCGGGGGGGGGGGCTCCTCCTGCTCCTCCTGACAGTCTTCGGCCAAGGTACCCTACTCACAAGTGAGAAAAACAAACCAAATTTATAATACAGTAAATGTTACAACACAACACCACACTAAACAAGATCAGAGACCTTGCTGTCATTACAAACTTCACTATAAGTCCATTGGATCATTTAATTACATAATGTTTAATACTTACCGTCGAGAGAGTGGACCCATCCTTGACCCCACTTAATTATATCCATTTACTTTGTAACAATAGTGATTAAGCTATCTCCTAACAATTTACCAATAAAGCATAAAAGTATTGTTTGATTTAATGTAGGTAGCAACTTGAAATTCGTTATTTCTTATTGTCCAATGCAGATTTAAAAACTTAGACTTACATAAAAAATATCCAAACCCAAGGGGGAAGGTTCAGTTGGTCAAAATTGTTAGGTAGCATATTTTAATCTTTCCTATGTATGGAATTTTTTCCATGAATACAAATATTTGTTCTTAAGCACACGTCATATTTAAATCTGTCACAAATTTAAACCTTTTATGGTAAGATTAACTAACAATGGACAAAACATGTCTCATTTCTCAAAAAGTCATCGAGAAATATGTGTTTACTTCACCGTGCTATGACCAGATAAGTAATGCATTTCTTTAATTAAATATTGTTAACGATTAAAATTGTAACTTTTGATCATTAAAAATACGCAATGATCAAATGGATAAAAAAAAAGGATAAACAAAATGGAATTAGTGTTTATTTGTTCAGAGTTTCTTATGCAAATTAAAGAAAAATTGCTTTAAAGAACCAAAAGTATAATACTGTTTTAATTCAGAAGATTTTTCGAGGTGAATAATTTATCACTACTATTAGTAGACATTGGATTTATTAGCAAATACATTACTGCAGTTACTATATTTTTGTACTTTACATTTATGAATATTTCTGCACCTACACATAGTCCATAGCTTAAAATTAGTCGCATAATCGATTCAGTAAAGTATAAGACGAAGAAACATTTGCTAAACACATTAAAAAAA
Source organism: Neoaliturus tenellus (assembly GCA_030545055.2). NCBI lineage: Eukaryota > Metazoa > Arthropoda > Insecta > Hemiptera > Cicadellidae > Neoaliturus > Neoaliturus tenellus. Next base: position 85,650,841 of record CM061535.1, read on the forward strand.
GTTTTTTAAGGTCTGGTAATATTTGTCAAAAGCTTATACTATTTTTACAAAACGAATAAATAATAATGTTATTATCTAATATGGTATAAAAAATGTAGTAATTTGTGAAATCTTTCATGATAACAGGATACATTTTAAATATATTTGAAAAATTATTATTTTCTGTATATAATTAATGATACTAAAAATAACAATAAGTTCACTATGCATAAAATGTTTCCCTGAATATTATTTGCATTTAAACCACAGAAGCAATCAGCATTATATTTATTATCAGGGTAATGAATGATGTATAATGAATACATTTTCATTCAATGCTTGGATTTGTTTTCTCCATATTTAAATTTCACAACTAATACATATATCTTCTAGAGCATCATCTTTACTTGGCTTTATTCTCCGTTCGACCCGAGACCTGAGATCCCCTTTATCAGTTGTTTTACTTTACAAGTCCTTGATACGTCCGGTTCTTGAGTATTGCTCGGTGATCTGGTCCCCATACCAGGCTGGTCACATTGATATTTTGAACCGAATACAGACTAGATTCATTAGAGTGTTGGGTTTGAGACTTGGTCACCACTCTCTTGAAGTCCCCATCAAAGCACTTGAAGACCAGTTTGGTGTACACTGTACAGCCACCTTGCTTAAAGTTTGAATTAAAGAGTGTTTTGTTCCAAAAATAAGTTTAAAAGCAGCCTCAAAACCAGAAAAAATCGAATTTGGTCTAAAATTAAGTTTTAAAATTGTAATTTTTAACATTAGTCTTACGGGTTGCTATTTTGGTAACGAAATAACAACGAAATGTAAACAAAAAGAAAGAAACATTAATGTTAAACAGACTTTTTGAAACAGCTGTTAACTGTGAAGAGGTATAGTTGGTTGTTGGTGGAAATTTAATTGCTTTTTTACCTTGACACTATAACAAAAGTGAATAAAATCCAACGAGCAAGGCTCGGTTAACCTGGTACTATGGTATAATTAGAGAAGATAATCAGGAATTTCATAAAAACACTCTTCTATGAGATACCGTTTTAATTGAATTTTAAACTTGGCTGGTTTACATATACTATTTCTTTCAAATTATCTGTCAGTTTATTAAATACCGTAGTTTTAGATCTACAAATTCAGGGTTTTCCTCATACAGTTTTAGTCTATGTTTTTGAGCATGATTTATGAGACGATTTCATATGTTTTATGAATGAGTATGAGTTGGAAACAGCTTATTATCTACTACATATTTTATTGCTTCGTACATAAATAAGGAAGGAACAGTCAGAATTTGCAATTTCTTAAAATGTGGAAGACATGAACTAGTTGGTCTCAATCTTAATATACTGCTAATGGCTCTTTTTTGGATGACAAATATCCTGTTAAGGTTATGTTTACTGGATAGTCACCAAAATATGATTGAGTAACTAATATTAATTTCTATTAAACTAAAATAAACAATCCTAGACAGGTTGAAAAGCCTGTTGAAAACAGAGACTGGTTGAAGGGATTATACGTAAGACTAAATTACTTACAGATTCCGTCAAAAACAGCTCAATGTTAATTTATAAACATGGTCAGGACATGTTTCGATGTCAGTACATCATCTTCAGCTGACGAAAACGTGAAATTCTTCGGCTGTTAGGCCTCGTCATCTTGGTTAAAAAATAAATAAATAAATAACAGCTGTTAATAAATAAATAAATTTGAGCTGTTTTTGACGGAATCTGTAAGTAATTTAGTCTTACGTTAATTCTCACAGCTCAGGGGCTATAACCATGAATTATATTGAAGGGATTATAGACTGTCCAGATCTACTGAGTCGACTGAACCTCTCCATATCTAGATTGTTATTTATTGTTGATTTTGTTATTGTTGTAACTAGTATGGAAATAATTAGTGTGCCACTGTTAATTTTTAGTACTGTACTTAATAGTCTTTTGCTTGCTTCTTGTTTGTTATCGATCTCAAATTGGTGTTGTACCGTTGGAAGAAATAAATAAATAGATGCACGAGATCAAAAGCCTTGTTCTTCAGAGGTCATCTGCCAACCAACAATGCCTCAATTTATTGATTTATTTATTTATGATTTATTTATTTATGATTTGATTTATTGCTTTATTAATTTTATCTTCTCAATTTATTGTTGTTGTCACTTTACATATTGTTATAAATAATTATTGTCATATTACGTAATTGTTATATTTATTATTGTTGTTCTATCTAAAGTTATAATTTTCGCATTATCATCCACTTTGATAGTTTTAATTTAATTTTGCTTGTCTATTCTTACTGTTATTTCATGAAAATGGTTGTACCGTTGAAATAAATAAATAAATAAATGCCCAAAACCATGGGATCTCAAGACTCCTGAGGATTGGTGCTGAAGTTTCTCCTTCTGTCGACTTCTTTGAAAAATCGACTGCCTCTTTTAAGAGAGAAGCGACTCAGTTCCTGTGTCGTTATTAGTTCTCCTGTGTTTTGCTGAGAGTTTTTAGGTGGTGTCTTTAGAAGGCCACACCCACACGGTGTTTCTTGTGTCTTCGACCAATACCTGTGAATCAAAAATCTGTTTTAGGTGGTGTCTTTAAAGGGCCACATGAGAGAAAATGTGAACAACGAGTGTATCACGGGTTCGTGGTCTTTGTTATTGTTTTTTTTTCTTGTTTAGCTTAATCTGTTTGTTTTTATTATATTTATATATTTAAGTTCACTAATGTATTGAGATGTTATTACTTTTATCATCTCAAGAAAGAACTTATTGGAAACCCCTGTTATTTATTGAGATTTTAAAGTTGTTGATTTGTTATGAATTTGCCTGTTTATCGCATTGTTATTTACTGTAAGGCTTATTCATTGTTATTGTTTATTTTTCCCATATTGTTAGCTAGGATTGAATAATGTAAAATGGTGTAACTGTTGAAATAAATAAATAAACCTCATTGGTAACAGGAAATATATTAAACATATTGCGATAGGTGCCAACAGAGAGTCAAACCTGCTCATTATTCAACTTATCCCTACACTTTTCTTTGAAAATAAACAACTCCTCCCATGCACTCATTAGGTTACCCTTCTTGTAGCTCTGCAACACACTCAAATTGATTGTTCTCAATATTCTCGATCGAGTTATCATTTTCCAGGAGATGTTTGACAACTTATTATATCCTCTGCTTTGCTATTACGCCAAGCTAAAACATGACTCTTATAAGATATATCGTATTTTTAATTAGAGTAGTGTCTTTTGGCCACTCCTGGCCCAGTTCAAGGTCAGCGGTTGGAAGTGGCAGGTGTGGGGTTGGAAGTGTGGGGTGGGGGTGACAGTGATGGATGGGTTTGGGAAGTGGGTCAAGGTCATCCGGAGGGGGTTTTAAAAAAGTGGGAGCCGCAGGGGCTCGGTGGGGGTTTTGGGAGGGGCGGCGCCGGGCCGCGGGAGGTTTTAGTTTATTTTTAAAATTAAATCAAAGTCGTGTTCTTGTGCAGAGAGGTGTTGGAGTGCCGTCCACTGGTGAGGGAGTGGTAGACGCCGAAGGTGGTGGCGAAGAGAAGGTAGACGCACAACATGCACAGTACGCATTTGAACAGTTGCAGCAGGCGAACCATCCCTTGTTGATTTTCCGTTTCCAATTGCAGCCTGTTGATCTCTAGTTTGAGTCTGTCCTCTTCCAATTGTGTTTTAAGTGAAAAATCATCCATCATGTTTGTGTGCTTGTTTTAATTTCTGTAGGTGAAACGGGAGCGGTGTTGACGGTCGGAAAGTTGGCGATGAAATGAGAAACGAAGATGAGGACAGAGCATATTTACTGGAAAGTGGTGGGGGGTTAAAAAAAAACAGTTGTGTGTCCGATCAAACGTCGTCGTCAGCTGTCGGTGTAGTTTTGGAGGATGCAGGAGTGAGTTTTAGCAAACTATCTTCATCTTCAGTCTCAACTCTATCGCATGTTGGACAACCGTAAGCAAGTTCCAAATTCATAGTGATGCAGTGGAATTTGTCTATAATATCTTCTAAAGTTTCCATTATATCTTTTAAATCATGTCTTGTTCTAATTACAAAAGTAGATTTCATTAGTGCTAGCGGATCGTTGTTCATCGTACAGGAGTCGGGAAACAAATGGCGAGCGTCAGTCAGCGGCTCGCTTATATGCGGGCAAGGGCGGTGGAGGGGGAAGTGGAGGGGTGGTGGCGTGGTGGGGGAAGTGGAGGGGTGGTGGCGTGGTGGGGGAAGGGTGATATACCCCCATGCGAATCGTTGGCCAGCGCATTTCGCAGCAAAACGCCGTTCGGGTAGGTAGTAGGAGGTGTACTAAGATAACCATTAGTTGTATTTTTAAGTTAGGAATACTAATAATGTTTGTAAATTAAATATTAAATTTATATTTAATCAGAGCTTGCATTTCTTGTTCCTCGTCGTTTAATTCAACAATTTTAACACCATTAGTTGTCTGTTCCTCTTCCTCTGCACTTTGCGACGATGAAGACATGGAGGTGGCAGAAGATGATGATGAGGATGAAAATATTTTGGTAGGATTGACGTATTGCACTGTGATGTTGATCCATCTTAAAGGATAGTTATCAATGAGTGTGAGTAAGTTTTGGAATAGTTCTTCCATCTCTTCTCTGTCGGTAATTAAATGTTGAAAGGAAATGAATTTATCATCCATGTTGTTCTCAGTGCGAGTAATGAAATAAGAATGAGAAGCGTATCGAATGATCCGTAGAATATATGTTGTAAAAAATAAGTGGTGGGGGTAATCTCAAGGTCAATCAAATGGAGTTTTAAAAAAGGGCTGCATTCAGTGACTACAGCTATACATCTGAAGCTTCAACAGGATCAGTAGACCAATCTGATCTGTACTTGCACGCACTTATGATGCATGTACAAAAGTGGTCTTTATAATATGCATTGCACTCTCGACAATTGACAAGTTTTTCCGGATGAAATTTGATACACCTCTGGGGACAGCAAGTGTGGAAGTATCGTGATTTATAAATTTTGATGGTTCGCAATTCCGGTGGTGGTAGTTGCTTTGTCTTGCATTTGCAGTAACAGGATCCGAAGAATTCACACTTTGTACAAGCTAATCCGTCTACCATCCATCTTCCTAAATCGGTGCATTTTTGTTCACAACAGTAGCGCGGTGCGTCCTCGTTTTTCTTCTCTTCCATGTTGGCGCTTCTAAGTGTTGGCAAGAAATGAAGTTGTATAGTGTAGGATAGCGTGTTTTATAGACTAGGAAAAGTGGTGGGGGTAATCTCAAGGTCATCCAAATGGAGTTTTAAAAAAGATCATCTTACAAGTGTAAGATGTATTTATTTAAGATACTGAGTTTTCATTTTCTTTTTCTTTCTTTACATCTTGTTTGTATTTTTCTTTTTCTTCTTTAGCCATGGCGATGAGAACTTCAGTGGAGAGTGGATGTACTTCAGGAAATTTTAGAATTAATTTTGGTTGGAATCCCTCTTTAGTCAATACTTGAAGATCGGACGTCATTTGTTCTACACTTTGATAGTCTTTTCCGTAGATTTTTCCATTGAATTCAATCATCATTCTGTACAACATGGTATTAGTAGTTGTTTTCGCTGCGTCAGTTGGAGAGCAAATGATGATTCTGTTAGGTTACACGGTCCTTTTATAGATGCTACAGCGACCACTTGATATTATTTAACATTAGTAATATTTCTGGAACTTAACATTACTTTGAGTAGATGGTGTTGTAGTTGAAGGTTGTGTGGAAACGAATACTTCTTCGTTGCAGAACTTCTGTTTAGGAAACATCCTCATGTTGTTAGCGTAAACATCAATATTTAAACGATAACCACCGGCAAGTAACACTCGCAGTTCATTAATAAAATCGTCGAGTTCTTCAAAAGTTGTAATGGTGGTGGTATCATATGATGCACACTTAACCTTAAGAGACATGTTGTTATTCGTAATAACTGGAGAGCCAACAGAGATGTGTACAGCACGAAAGGTAGTCGTAGACTGATGAGATCCTCAAGAAAATTACGGCCTTTATATACCCTCGAAACTAGGTCAAGGTCATACAAACGTGTTTTTAAAAAAAGCAACATATCGATAGTGCAGAAACACTATCGATATGTTGCCTTTTCTTATTATTTTTTTTTCATTTTTATTTTTTATTTATTTAAAATCAATTACACACATGTACAACAGTATATATAAACTACAGACTAGTTGCTAGTAGGCATAACATGAAGTGTAAGTTCAGTAGAGTTGGTTCCACTAGGACCGTGGGATGCCAAATAGAGTGCGCCGGGGTGAATCAGTCGTAAATCTTCATTCTGCAGCAGTTGAACGAAGCGTTTGGGAAGAAATACTTGAAATTTCGGTTCATCACCAGGTGTGTAGGGTGCTTCACTCAATGTGCAATTGATGGCGTCTCCAACTGATGTTTCCATCTTCTTAATAGTGTGAATAATGTAATGTTTTTCTTCTTTCAATTCTGAACATTTCTTAGTCGGTAGTATTGTAGATTTAGAATGTTTGTTGAATTGATCAACAAGCGACTGTAGAAAAGTTTGCGATGCCATTATTTTTTCTTACTATTGTTCGTCTTCTTCTTCTTGTGCTTGCGCGTCAGAGGTGTTGACTCCTCGGAGGTTAGAGTAATACTCATGCATTGTCATAGTGCCGCTCTCGCTTTTATACCCATCGCTTCCCCCACCACTTTGCTGGAGATAGACATTCAAACGATATGCGTTCTTTAAAGCACATTGAGACTGCCGATGTTTAAAGTTTTTAGATGCAATACAGATGTTAGCAAAGTAGCAATAAAAATCTTTCTCCATTTGCACATTTATCACTTCATGGTTTGTATATGCTTGTATCCAATTTGCTTTTTCCAATCCTCTTGTAAAAATAGTTTTGAACTCTTTGCAGAAATGATTCATAATGTGTGGCATCATATTGTAGGTTATAAAACCTTCATCCCATGTTAGATTATGAAAATGTTTCATCAACCATTTGTTTGTTACTTTAGCTTTGGTTGTTAATCTGTTGAACGGCAAAGGAGGCATGAATAAAAAATGATAAACAACAGATGTTATCATATCTAGTACCACTAACTCTTTAATTATAAAATTTCCATCATTACCACGGAATGCCTGAAACTCTATGATACCTCGCTTTACTTCCATTATTTCCGTCTTCTTAGAGAATGAAACTCGTTTATCCATGATGACGTTCAGTAGACAACTGGTATGTCAATGCGGATTGACAGCCTTTTATACTCCAACATTCTTCTTCTTCTTACTTAAAATATTCTTTGTCTGTTTAATTTGTTGTTGATTGTTGATTGTTGAAACGTGATTCGTTTTCCTTGTTTTCTTGCTTTTTTTCTTCATCTAAATTAAAGTTGGTTTGATTGTGGTGTAACTGTCTCCACATCTCTACTTCATGCGGGATCCTATTGAAGATTGAAGTATCTACTGGACCGTATAGGATTGGAACATATGGTTGTCTATCCAATGCATCAGTTAAATAATCTTTGATAATTGTACTTGAGAATATTAGCTGTTTTAAATATCTTTTTATAGGACCAGTAGCACAAGTTAAAGCGTAAAACTCTTCTTTTGTCAAATGTATTTTTATATTATATTTAGTTAAATCTCTAAATCGAACTAGTTGTTGACCACGTTGTTTAACAATATCGATTTCAATATTTGATTCGAACAAACCTAGTTTTGTTTTTCTTCCAAACGTATTGTTACTCAAATAGCATTCCAAAAGATGTATATGTTTCATAAAAGATTCCCAAGAAGATTCAGTGAAGGTTACCATTTTAGATCCGTGATTCAAAATAACAGTTGGAGAGTAATCCAATGATTTCATTACTCCAGCAGACACAGTCTTTGTCATACAAGAAGAAATAGGATAAAATATTCTAAGAAATACCTCCATTAAGATGTTGGTAGAAATGTTATCTTCAATTTTCCTTTTCTTCGTTTCTTTTTCAACTTCCTCTTCGTCTGTCTTCTTATGTTTAAACTTGGGGAACTCTTCCATTTCCTGTTCAACTTGTCTTTCTATATCCAAACTATTGTCAGCCATAAGAGGTGTAGTTTCTTTATTAGCACTTGATGTAGCAGAACTCATCTTGCGGACGATGTTACCCATACGAAAATCAAAGATGAAATGAATTTCCAGCTCTTCTTTCTCGCTTTTATACTCGCAGATGACCTAGATATTGTTGATCTTTTGTAAAAACCTTACAAATCGTGCAGATGTTGTATTAATCTTTTTTAAAGTACATTCTTCACAATTCCTGTCAGCGGTGTGTAAGTAACTATTTTGTCATGTAGAATTAAACAGTATGCTGAAGTACCATTTGGTATTTTATCTTCAAATTCCATTTCAATTTTTATATCTACACTTGAAGATTTCACAGATTCATTTTGTTTTGAACAATCGATTACAACAATTGGAGCTTTTGAATAAAATTGTTCTGGTGATAGTAGTGGTGTATTTGTCTTACCATAATATGACGATTGAAATCTTGCATACATGTCATATAGAATGGAATAACGTTTCTTGTCAAATGAAACATTTAAACTGTCATATGGAAAGAACTGAGAGTTTAGAAAAACTTTGCAATTCTTTATCTTGCAATGGTCAAATTGACCAGCGTGCGCAGTTATAACATCTTTTCGTTTAGTCTGAAAACCGACTATTATGTACCTTGCTCGTTCTAAATAAGTAGAGGTTTTAACAGTCCATGTTTGTCTTTCTGTTTGAGGCAATATGGGGTATTCATGAAATTCCCAACTTCTAAATGGTATTACAATATCACGGTCAGATTTTAATTTTTTCAATAATAATACTCGATGTTCATCCGCCAATCTGACATGTGGTACTCTCCATACAACTTTATCCAATTGAAGTTGCCATTCCAAATCGGCATCTTTTGTTCCACTTGGCGCTTGTATTACATCCTTATTCGTTGAAGATCTGAGCAGTACCAGTTCTTGCTTTACATTTATTATTATTCTCTTGTAATCTTCTGCGAATCCCAAAAGCAATCGTAAAGGCACATTAAAATCAAAGTAACCTTTTGAATTAGGAGTAATAGTGTCTTTATCAGGAGTCACCCATCCAGCCGAGATTAAAGAATTCTTTTCATGGGGTGTTATTGAAGTCAATCCTTTCAAAGTTGTTGATATACCAACTTTTTTTGTTGAATCAACTGTTACTCCAGATATCTCATATCTAATTTCATCAAACAGATATGCCATAGGGTTATTTATAAAAGGAACAGTTGAACCAGATTTTCCATCCAATGTTGTTACTCTTCCTTCGATATATAAATAACTTTCACATGGTAATGTGTAGATATCTTGTTGTTGAATGGGAATCCTTATTTCATCATTATTATTTAATTTTGATGAAGTGTAAGGGTTGTGAGTGTGATATTCCTTCTCCCATAGGGTTTCGTCGAATGTCGGTCCTTGCGCTATATCCAGTATATCCATGGTTGGCAAGTTTTAGTCCGATCTTTTGTAGGAAGCGTATGTTGTCCGGTGTTAACTCGTCGAATGTTGAGGAGCTACTGAGCTCCCGACTCTTCCGTTGTGGTTTAAATGATAATCCCATGTTGACTTTATGTTGCTGCTCTGATATGTAACCGTATAGTTATTGTTTCTCCTCTAAAGTCAACACTAATGCCGTCTTGATCCAATATGTTCAGTACGATGTCTGAAATGAAACTGGTGTTTAACGGTAGGTATATCAGGTTTTGTGGCTTCTCAACTATTTTAAAACCAGGAGCTACTGTGGGGTAAAATGTATGTAATATGTGTTGATTTACTCCATCTCTATATGATCCGTGTATAATATTACACGTTACATCAATACTGTTCACCTTTAATATTGTTACTGTTGTATCGCCAGTATAATCATTTCCAGGAGCTAAAATTCCTTTCTTCTTTGAAAATCCGAGCAAATTGCCGATTGAGTGGTCTAAGCTAAAATCTATATAATACTTTGAAGTTATTTCTGCTTTTAATGTATTATTATTACCTTTTATAGAAATATTTTCTTCTCCAAGCTTTTTTTGTAATACTTGGTTTATATCGTCTATTTCATATGCTCCTGTAGATAATGGAATTATTTTCAATTGTGAATAATTTCCTTTTTCATCTTTACTCTCATAATAATGTAGTAAATTATTTTTCCCTTCTGTAACATTGGGAATTGAATTGTATGTAGTCAAATCCAATAATGCTGCTTCCCATAGTTTGTCCGTAGATAAACGTAACGCTGGGAAAAGTGTACTTTTCAATGTTGACGAATTTCCGCTCAGCGACACTGTATACGATGACATCTTAAAGCTGACTGACGCTCTTCGCTAGGAACTCTAAACATAAATGTCCGCATATTTCTGTATTGCTAGGTTGTTCTCTTTTGTAGTTGTAGAATATATTCTTGGAGTCCCGAAAATAATGTTGAAGTTCTTTTGGTGGCGGTAAATTTTAAAAACTATCAAAGTAGTAAACATTTTCTCCAAGTTTTTTATAACATACCCAATGAGTACCTGGTCCATAATTAGAGTCTAAGTTTACTATTCCAGTTTCATTTTTCCACACTCTATTTGGTAATGTATCTTTCATAAAAACTCCTCTGAAGAATGGTATTCTTAAACATTTCACATATTTTGACAGTTGATAGTTTGTTAATGCTTCATTTGGAATTATCAATTTATTCTTCTCATTTAATACACACGGTACGGTCTTAAGTAAAGACCCGATCCGTTTTTTACCATTGACCATATGGATGTTTTCTTGACTTTCCTTTTAGGGTTTTTTTTTTTTTTTTTTTTTTTTTTTTTTTTTTTTTTTTGAGGGAGAGGCGGAAAAATGCATTACGCACACAGGTGGCCAGCCTGTAGTGTGGGGCTCCCCTAAAAACGAGTTTACCCACTAAAAAACCTCCTCTACTCTTTAGGAATCTAACCTGGAATTGTTTGTCACATTACGTCAGGCTAGGCCTAAATTTGGCTTACGCCCGTGGGGCTCGCTCCTTATCCAGCCGCTCGATCAAGGGATCTGGGCCACTTCACGGTCCAGATCGGTTTTCTTTTCCAGGAGGATGCCCCGGACGAACTGTGACAAACAATCCCAGTTGCCCTCATCCTCCAAAATCTTTTGGCAGACCGAGTCCACCGAAAATGCACCAAAGATTTGTGTGGCCTCCAGGCGGGGCCCTTCCCAACGGGGACAGCGGAAGAATGTGTGTTCCGCATCGTCGGGAACACCCGGGCAATAAATGCAGTCCGGTGAACCGGTCTTTCCCATACGGTTCAGGTACGACCGAAAATAGCCGTGACCTGTCAAAAATTGGGTCAGGTAGTAGTCCACCTCCCCATGCCGCCGTTCCACCCATGGTTGGACCTGCTTGATAAGTCGCGCAGTCCATCGTCCTCGGGTGTCGTGCTCCCAGCTGTGTTGCCACTGCTGGTAGGTTCGGGAGCGCTCTTCTGTTCTTGCCGTGTCCTTGCCGATCTCGCCTTGTCTCTGATAAATCGCTTTCCTCTCCCCTGCCAAGAGCTTGACAGGGATGACTCCGGCGACCACCAGGACGGCAGGCTCGGACACTGTCCGGTAGGCGGAACACACCCGGAGCGCAGCTTGACGCTGAACCCGGGCGAGTCGCAACCTGTAGCACTCCTTATCTAGAGCGCCTGCCCACACCTCTGCCCCGTAAAGAAGCACGGACTGGACCGCGGACATCAACAGACGTCTTCTGCTGGATCGGGGACCCCCGACATTGGCCATCAGCCTACTAAGGTAAGTCACTACCTTAGCGGCCTTGTCCGCTGTACGGAAGATCTGATCCCTCCAGCTTAACTTGGTGTCCACCATAACCCCGAGGTATTTGGCGGCACGAGTTGATGTGACCACCTCCCTTCCCACTCGAAACGGGACGACGGTGTCGATCCTCTTCTTCGTAAGAATCACGATCTCCGTCTTACTGAGAGCAAGTGAGAGACCGTGATCGGACATCCAGTTGTTGACCACCCGCATAACTCGGTTCAACTTCAGTTGGGCCAGCTCAACGTTGCGTGCAGCAATGAGAGCTGCGACGTCATCGGCGTACCCAACCAAAGTGGTTTCCTCAGGCATCTCGGACCTCAGGAGGCTGTCATAGGCAACGTTCCAGAGATCCGGGCCGAGTATTGAACCTTGTGCGGCACCAGAAGTGACTTCCATCGTCCGCGTTCCGTCCCTCGTGTCATAAATCAGGCTTCGAGAGCGTAGATAATCCTCGACGAGCCGCAACAGATATGCAGGAATACGAAAGGTGTTGCGAAGCGCATCCAACATATCGACCCACCTCGCCGAGTTGAAGGCATTCTTGACATCAAGCGTAACAAGAAGCACTACTCGGCGGGAGAAATGGTTGTGGCTCTCGGCTCTCTCCACAGCTCTCTGAACTTCGGTGACAGCGTCGATCGTTGACCGTCCCTTTCTGAAGCCGTACTGACGGGGGCATAAGTTCCTTTTAGGGTTAGTGCGACGTCTTCTTTTGATGTTCCCGCCTCTTTTTGCAGCTTCTTTTTTACTAGGTTTTCTCCCGCGTCGTCTTCCACCACCAAACTTAGCTTTCGTCTTCATGGCTGTTGTCACTGCCCAAGCTGCTGCTTTTTCCGCAATACTGGCGTCACTTGATTTAACCCTTTGCCAAGCTTTTCCCGCTAGCACTCTGTCCGCTATTGATCTATTTGTTGAATCTGCAAACTTGGAATACGCTATATCGTGTTCTTTGCAAGCTTGATCTAATTTATTAATTCCAGGATCTCCTCTTGCTAAACGTTTTGCCAACTTAGTTCCGGGTCCACAATATTGATAGCCTCCGGGCAGATGAAATTCGTATGGTAAAGCGTCTATTGCTCGATTTAGAACAGCACCAACAGGAATCCGTCTTAGCAGGGATAACGCAGCTGATGTTATACCACGTCCTTTCTTGCCGCTGTCTTGACGACGACTGAGCATTGCGGTCTTCATTATGTCGTCTTATATAACCAGCGTGTTTACTCCACGAGCTGCTTTACATAAATGAATAACACATGCACAATTTTTATATTTAAATACTTAATTATTCAAATTAATTATATACTGATTTATAATTCTATTTTTAATCCAAGCTTCTCGTTCATCGGGTTGAATCATCACATGACTCGTTGTACTAGCTATATGATTGTGGGTATCAATAAGTAAATTGCCCACTATTCTTATTAAACAGTCTAAAGTTACAGCATCTTTTGGATGTTGGGGATCGTGTAACTGCATAATACGTTTATCATTACACGTGTAAGCAGTCGAATCACTTTTCGACGTTGTTATGACTTGTCCAATAGTAGCAGCATCATTTAAATCTTCTCCTGGTAAAATATTAATTATTTTCTTCATCTTTGCATCATATTTGGTCCCAAAGTGTTTATCCCAAGTTATTGTTTGTCTCAATGTAACACAATCATCATCTTCATAACCAGGATAAATATCTTTTATTCTTCTATTACGACCATTGTATGTACCTAATGTACCACCACTCGCAATTAATGTTTGCACCATTAGAGGTACATCTGTATCTTTTATACCAAATCTTCCATTTGTTATTGTTTTATGTCCTGCATCCCATTCATCATTATTTCCTTGCATTAAATCAAACTTTTCATTTCCATGTATAAATGTATCTCCTCGCTTTAGCACGGCATCTTCATGTTTTACAAAATTCGATGTTCCCCTTTTTAATTCTTTAGATAACTGTTCCATAGTAACAGCGTCTTTTGGTTGAGAAGCGAACTTTACATTTGACAACACTTTCCCATGACAATCGATTTCATCACCATCTTGTAAAATACAGTTGTCCTTGATGTATTTCAGGTTTACAGCATCCCCATCTTCCTTTGGGTATCCAATGTCATTTATTATAAATTTATAAAAAGAAAATCCGCGTTGAGTCTTTTCCGGTATTATAGAATGTAAATATTCTTTATTAACTGAATCTTTATCATTTTTTGGATTTGCCACGTTGGTTATTCTATGATTTCCAGCATCATATGTCTGTCCATCTTTTAAATTATTACCCCATTGTAATTTTAAAGTATTTGAAAGTTCAGATGATAAATACTCTTTATTAATTGCATCAGAACTGTCAGTTGGTTTACCAACATGAATTATTCTATGTGATTTAACATCGTAAGTATTCTTGTTTAATTTCAATGATGTTGAAGTTGCTTCTTTTACTGTTTTTAAATTTGCTCCATCAGTATCTTCTTCTGGGTCTTTAACAAATTTTAAACGTTTGTTACTCATATCATAGTCACCTTCAGGTGTTTGCGGCAATCCACTTCTTTTTCTGTTTTCTCCTCCTTGTACTCCTAGCCCGGAGTACCGTCCAAACTTGTCGACGCTCATGATTGAACTGATCCACTGTATGCTCACAGCTCTCTTATATATCCGTGATGATTTATACAACTATTCCACGATTTCGAAGTTCGTCAACTAAAGCCACCCATTCATTATTTAAGCCTGTATGACCAGCTTCCATGGCTTCATGTAATAGTCTCATTCTATCAACCAATTTATTTATATCATTATAGTAAATCACATTTGTATTATATAGGTTTTTCATTAAACCTTTACCAGACGTCGAAGTTTCTCCTTTTTTCTTTTTACCATATTCATCCATAAGTGATAAGTCCATAAGTGATAAAGACTTCCTCTTTAGCGGTTTCTTCAAGCGGGCGCAGTTCGTAATGTTGGTAGTTTTCTCAGCGGAAACAATCTTTTTATTACAACTGTATATTTAGTTGCGCGTGTTCTATTTATCATTGAATCTTTGGAGTAGTTCTTCTTATGAGCATTAGTATTTTGCAAAATTTCTTTAAAAGTATTTAAATCTTGTACCGTATATTTTATAGGTATATTTTTAAAAATCAATTCAAATAATCCTTTTGTTCCTTTATATTTATGCTCACCAATAACAATGTCATCATCTTCAGTCAAATGTACTTTTGAATCTCCTATTTTTAATTCATTTTCATCAATTCTCGCTCCATATACATGTGACTTGTGTAGTTTTGGGTTTGCTTTTATTTCATGTAACATCTTCATGATATACTTTCTTCCAAGAGGTCCTTGTTGCAATATATCACTACTTAATTTTTTTAGATTTGGAATTGATTGTTCTGCTTCAGGTATATGTTGTTCTTGTTCTTCTTCTTTTTGAACATTTATTTCTGGTTCTTCTTCTCTTGTTTCTTCTTCTTTTTTTTGAGAAACTTCACTATCACTTGTGTAAGAATCATCATCTTCTTCCTTTTTTAAACTCTTTACTTCAAATTTGGAAACAGGTAGCAAAACATCTCCTTCATAATGAGGTTTACCAATAGTTTCTGTTATCTGTTTTAAAGGTTCTGTAATAGGCTTAAATGTAGTCTCCAGGAATTCTTCTCTTTCATTCAAACCCATTCTTAATGCTCGATTTTTAAGTCTAATCGAGTCACTCAGTGATTTTATTTCTTTTAATAGTTTTTCTTGGTTCACCATGTTTACGCTGCGAGGTCCAATCTATTACTAAACGTATCATTAATCGTTCAATGGATTAATACAAATTTATCCAATCCTATACGATATCTTCCATTTTTTATAGCTTCTTCTTTCATAATAACAAGAAATCCATATTTTTCAGCCCATGCTTTGCCACACATTTCTTTAAATTTATCAAATGACATGTCTGCATTTACATGATCATTATATATGTGCTTTAAATTTGTTTCATCTTGCTTGAAGATAATAAGTAGATTTGCATTATCTCTTATTAGTTGTTTTGGAATTTTGCTGTAAGTTTGGCCAATATAAATGCTATCAATATTATAATGTCTCCCCATGGCAAAATAACTTCTAATAGTGTCATGATTTTCACAAGATACATCATCGAATATAAATATAGAAAATGGTTTAGCCTCGTTTGGCTCCATTATAGTTTCACTAGCATTAAACTTGTAGAAATTAACTTCAGGCACACTTGCGAGTACCTTATCCAATAATTGGTATTTGGGTTGTTGCAAAGATTTGGAAAAGATATAAATGTTGTTGAAACGTAATCCTTTAGGATTTGTTATTAAGTTAAAAACCACATTCGTCTTTCCACAATTTGACGGTCCAGTTATTAAACATCTTATTGTGTTTGGCAGTAGTTCACCATGTTTTCCATGATTTAACTTGTCGTTGTCAACTGTTAATTCATCAATATTATTAATAAAAAATCGATCCTTTTGTTGCACAATCTCCATCTTGTCTAAAGGTTAAACACGTAATGAGTTGAAAAATTGCTACACCAAGTCTTTTGTAGGGATCCAAGAGTCTTCACTTTTATCAAATCCCAACCAACGTACTTTAACCTTATCCTTTTTTCTTTGTAAAATTTTTTCAACAAGATATACATCGCCGACTGATGATTTTAACAACTCATGTCCGTAGAATCCACCTTCGAGTAATTCACCCTTGTTGTCCTTTAAGATGTAAGTTTCAGGTATTGTTGGTTGCACTTTATAGATTGTAAACACTTCATTAGTCCAGTTTGGCAGATATCTTTTACTAAATACTCCTTTGTACTTACTTATACGAACTTTATCATCAACTTTAAATGTTTTAGGCTGCATTTTTTCACGTTTAGGAGCTGTATTATTCCTAATACGTTTTAATACCACCTTAGCATTACTGCTATTTACTTGATTAGGCTTCATACCAATGGTTCGATGATACTTGTTGTTATATTCTTTTATAAGTTGCGGTAAGATATCATACCAAACATATGATCCTCGTTTGGAAAATGTTTTATACATTGCTCCTTTTAATGTTCTATTGAATCTTTCTATTATTGAAGCTTTAACTTCAGAATTTGTAGAATAATGATTTATTTTATACTTCTTCATTAAAGCTGCAAATTCTTTGTTAAAATACTCTTTCCCATCATCAGTTTGTAGATGTTTGATGTTGAATTTATTTCTTTGTATAGCCGTTTCCATAGCTTTTGTAACACTTTTACCAGTCTTGTCCTTTAGCGGTAAGGCATCAGCCACTTTAGTAAAACAGTCTATAATCGCTAAAATGTATTTAAATCCTTTATTCAACTTACTATGTGGTATCATTTCAATGAGATCGGCTTGGAAAAGATCATTCATTCCTTTTATAACTGTACTTCTTCTAGGGAATTTTCTTCTTGCTGGCTTATGAAGTTCATTTACAATTTTATTTTTTAAGTCTTCCATCTTCAGTTGTGTCTTTTACATTGCTTGTAAAGATACTGATCTCTAGAATGGTTTATCCTCTTTTATATACGGTTAGGATATAGGTCAAGGCCATTTTACGTTGGTGTAAAAAAGAGGGAACATGACATTGGGCTTGTCATGTCCCCTCTTCTTTACGAAAGGAAAAAGGAAGAAGGTAAAGGACGAAGAAAAGGTTTACTGATCAATAGGGATTAGGGAATAGTGGCCGAATGGCAATGTGTTGATGTTATTTTCAAGAATGTGGCGTTTATCATCCTTATAACTTAATGCCCACTTTGTTTGTTTTACACTATACAGTATATGGTTGTAGCTTCTGATGGTGTTGAATGTTGCGGTTGTTTCCACATTTTCAAATAAACATCTCTTATAATGGTCAAACTGTACTTTCTTCTTTAGATATGAAGTCTTGATGCCTTTGGCTTTCTTCACCACTTGATGTTCATCCTTTTCACTGATGTACAGTTGGAATGAGTACAGTTTGGACATTAAAGCGACAACTTCTTCCATTGGTACACCATTTGTTTCGTCTTTAAACTTGCCCAACACCTTTTTATTTCTATTGTAGTCATAGTTGGGATGATCTTTAGGATAATCTGAAAAGTCAAAGTCAGTAGTATATACAAAAGTACGTAGATCTTCATACATGTCTTCTGTTCTTATCCAATAAATGAAAGCATCTGTATCCATATATGCTATCCCGATGTTTTCTCTTCCATAAAACTTCACCATCTTGTTGTAGTGAAAGTCATACATGTGGGTCTTAGAAATATCCAAAATAGACATTCCCACATATAGAGGACGATCCATTGTTATTGAGATTTTGTTCATGGTAACAGCTACAAGATTCTCGTTAATAATTATACTCGTTCCAAAGTTTGGTTTTTGTACTAATTTTTGCAATTTTGCCGGATTGCTAACTAATTTTACATCTTTATGTTTTCTTTTGTTTTCCAACGTTTTGCCAAATATTGAATTATTCATTAATTTGAAAAAGTCCTTTTGAAAAGCGGATGTTGCTGCAGTCCTTCTTCTTGTGTTGTTGTCGATGTATGGTTTTAACCAACAAGATTGATTAAATTGTATTGCTCTATTGATTCTTGTTATTTTCAATCCCAGTTCTATTGCTTGCTGTATTGTCCAATAATGAGCTACATATCTTGACTTGTTGGTTAACGTCATCATTAATTTGGGCCATCTACCAGTTGGTGATATTTCCGTCTTTGGCAATAGTGGTAAATCGTAGTGGTGGTCATGCAGTTGTTCAGGATATTCAAAGTCCACATCCAAAATGTAACCAATGTCTCCATCTTTGGGTATGTCCATTATATTGCCTATCGAATCTGGGTTCGCCCACTTAAAATTACCATATGGAAGAGGATTTGACATAGCCCATCCATATAGGTTATTTGCGTCAAAATAACCTAAGAATGTTGTTGGTTGTGACGCATCGAAGTTTGGGAGATATTTGTTATTGGCTTTTACATGTCTAGTTACACTTTGTGTCAATCCTCCACGAACACCTGACTCTATCATCAAAACCATATCAATATCTGTAATAAGTTCAAGCCTACACTTTGTTTCTTTCAGCATAGCTTGCCATGCTAGTCCAGGTGATGTATAAGAATGAAGTGGGTCCAATCCATATGCTTCAAAACAGGTATCTCTAAATTCTTCCATTATGTCACAAAGTAAAGTCACATCTAATTTAACATAAAAGTCGGAATATTCTCCCAATGTTGTCATTCCTAGTTCATTCCATACTTTACAAGCGTGTTGATAGTCCTCTTCACTGATGTCCTCTTCATACAACTTACTCTTGAAGGCTTCTCTTGGCGGAAGTGATGTTTCTTCAAATTTTTCCAAACAATCGATGTAATCATAGGGAAAAACACCTTTGCGGAGAACCAAATCCAATTTATCTTTACTTACAATCTTCATTGTTTCTATTAAATTTTCTTTCTTTAAGTTTTCAGTAAGTTTACTCAAGCTAGATGGCATAAAACGGTAAGAGTCTAGAAAACGTAACTTCATATTTCCAATTGTTTTACTAAAACTAATAAACTTTTCAGTAGTTTCCGCTATCACATCGATTTTTCCATCATCTCGTCCCAATTCCGGTATAATAAAATGTGCATCATAACCACTAAGGTTATGCAAAATTACAGGTATAAAGTTGCGAATTTGATAGTTAATATTACATCTGTTACATGCGGCACCTCTATAATAACCTGTTAGATGGTCATGATCACGTACCTTGTGATTTTCCAAAGTATATTCATTTTTACATAAATAACAATGGGTCGAATTTTCATACTGAATCTCTTCTTCTTCATCCATCGGTATCATTGGTACAATATCACTATACAATTTTTGTACATTTTCTGCTATCGAATATAAGTGGTCAAGGAAAATTTTAGAAGCATTTTCACCGCGATATATTACAGGTTTTGATGTTAGATCATATTTATTTAAATGATCTTCTGACAGTGTAGATTTAATTAATAAACGAAAACTGTTTGGATCATGCATTTGATACTTAACACTTTTCTTGGCTTCATCATCATTATTTTCAATAGGAACAAGTGTAGATTCAAAATCCGCATAAACAACAATGGGAATACGGTACTGATGAGATATCTTCTCAAATTTTAGCTCGGCCTTATCTGGTGATGGTAACATTATTTTTGCTTCATAGTTGTTGTTACATAGTTTTTTATGCTCTTGTAACCATTCTTTTCCATTTCTTCTTTCTTGTTGAAAATTGAAACATCGTTTGCAAATTATCTTCTTATGTCTAGTTTTACACAGTTGGTTATTAACAAGAGTTTCAAACTTTTTGATCCATACATAGTGTGAAACATCACCTCTTGTAAGTAATAGCAAGTCCCTATGATCCGGTAATTCGTTCTTTACCACACGCAATGGAAACACTTTATTTGAACTGTCCAAACCGAAAACATTGACAGATGTTCCAGGGTTTTGTTTTTCAAACTTTGAGATGTCCTTTAAAGCCACTGGGTAAGTCAATCCTTTGAAATTATATTTATATCTGTGTGTTTCATATTCTTGACTGGGTCTATCCGCATGGTGAGGTGGTACAAATTTTGCCGTCATTGCATATCTAAAACATTCCATATCTTCATTTTGAACATTTATGCACGATTTGGTGTCTGAAATTTTCTTTGGGAGCGGAATATAACTGCTACCCCTTAATCCGTAGCCGTGTTTATGAACTCTGATATCCATACCCTCAATACTAACCAAACTCCAACCAGATCCTCTGCCTTCATGTTCTTCAATTTTTGTTAATATCTCTTCTAAACAATCTTCAACTATTGAATTAATATCTGAACTTGCCATGATGGTCTGGTTTTTTGTTATGAATCCTCTTGGTGACATTTCTCCTTCTACATTAATAAACATAGCATGTAGTAATATGCTAAATTTAATGAAGTTTAGTCTTCTTAATTCTTCTGTGAGTGTTCTCCTTGCAATTGTACGCACTTCCTTAAAAAACTGCTCCAATTTCAATTTTTCATTTTGAATTTTGTGGTGCATTACTACTTTACCTTCTAAAGCATATACTTTTAAACTTGGTATAGCATTCGAGGGTCCTGCTAATGATTCTTCTTGTTGTTCTTCTTGTTGTTCTTCTCCATATAGTTTTAAATCTTCATATTCGGTTTCTGTTACATCTTCATTATTATTATGGAATAACTCTTTGTGTATTTCTAGTAGAATATTATCATGAAAGGTTTCTAAGCAAATTTCACATTGATGCATCTTGTTGATGTTTACTCTTTGAAATTTAGCAGCGAAATGAAAAGATTCTCTACTGCTCCCTTTTTATAACCTCCCAGTTGTAGTGGGGAGGGGGGACGGTAAGATTTTTAGTGAGATGTTAAAAATAGTAGGTTAAGACTAAAGCTGAAAAGTAATGATTAAAGCCTATATTTTCTTCCAATTGCAAATACTCCACATATGCCTCCACCCATAGCCATAACAGATCACTGTTACGCCAATATACACCAAAGGTGGGTCTATCATCAACTAAAATTGGAGATGCTATGTTTACTAATCTTTCATTTCACCACGACACTCTTATATAGGCAAGTCAATGAGTGGGGGTTTCTTTTAATAATAAAGTTTTATTAAAAGAAAATAATTTAATTCCGTCTTTACTACAATATTACTCCTAATTAGAGCTTTCCAATGATGTATCGCTTGCCCTATTCTGGCAAACCGTTCTCAAGTTATAAGTAAATTTGTTAGCACTTGGCTGGCGGGGGGGGGGGGCTCGTCAAGTTCAAGGTCAAGGTCAAGGTCAAGACGTTGTGACGTCGGAAGGGGGGGGGGTTATGCATGAGTGGATTGAGGTCAAGGTCACCAAAAAATAATAATGATCCAAGGTGATGGAGGCGGCCAGGACCGTCTCCACCACCCTGTGTTCCTCAAACACTCCCAATCCCAACCCAAAAAGTTACGTCTTGCGAGGGATCCCAATTTTTTTTTGCCCGCACGCACTTTGGTGATCCAGTTTGGTGAGCTGTGATACGGGCGGCCAGTCTCGGGCCATTTGGCACTGGGCTTGACCATGTGGTAGTTAGGGACACTGGAACAGCTAGTGCAAGACGCAACTCTAACCTCCCACCCTTAATCTAAACCCGCCCAAACATATTTTTGCCTGACCAAAATTAAAAAACAAAAATCAAAAACAATAGAAATATGCGCTACCTACGGCACAACGCGCATGTCCCACCCATATTTAATGAAGTTCAATCCAACTTCTTAAAGTTACATTTAAATTTAAATTTAATCTACCCATCCTAACAGCTAGCTGTGAAATGTAAAAAATTATTAGTACACAGATAAACAAACACAAACATAGATACACACACACACACACACACACACACACACACACACCATAAACCAATACTTAAAATTAAAAACACATTTTTTAAACATAAATAATACCATAACACACCTTAATGCTAACATCGCAATGCGCAAGTTAAACCTTAAAACTAACACATCTTAAGACTAAAACCAAATAACACTTTACATAAAACCATAGACACACACACACACACACACACACACACACACAACTAATATTAAATAATAATAGCCTAACAACAAGAGTAACTCAAATATATATCGGCCGCTTATACATTTGAGTTGCCCTCTGAGTTCGGAACAACCATCGCGTCCGACGAATTGTTCCGAACTAACTCAGCGATAGTCGCCAAAGAGGTTCTCGGCTCACAAAGTGGTGGGGGGCCTGGAGGGGTTTGAGGGGCGCGGAACTTTCCAGTAAGGTCAGTGGAAAATCCCCAACGGATGTGCTTTGTTACATGTGGGTCGCCCCTAACGCAGGTGGAGCCTTGTGCCTCTTAATTAGCATTAGATAACATCTAATTACATCCGCTGACAAGTACATCCGCTGACAGCTACATGCGCAGTTTTCCCCGTCGCGTGCGTGACAGCATAACTATCGCAGTTTGTTATCTGCCCTCTTCCGTCGCTTAATTATAGTTCCAACGGAAATTAATCGCCGGTACACGCAGCCTGTGGGAGGGGGCGGGGGCGGCGGCGGCGGGGGGGGGGCTTCCGGTTTCCGGTCCGGTCGGGGGGGGGGGGGTCATGCATGAGTAACCATCCGCATGTATATAAACGACGGGAAGCTCGCGCGCCTCCCATATAGGGAGCTGACACCCCAACGGTAAACAACCAATCCGTGAGTTCATACCACATAGTACTTTAACACACTATTTATTTTAACATTTTTATTATTTTTACACTATTTCTTAACACTATACCAGTTATTTTATATATCTTAATTTTATTTTCGTGTCGAGTTTCCATTTTTTTTTTTTTTTTTTTTTTTTTTTTTTACTAAAATATGCTAATTAACATCGTGTGCAGGAAACTCACACTGATTAATTGCAGGTTCCATTCTTACACACCTGTTTCCTCCTTAATATGCAAATTACTCTCTTACTTTAACAACACTTAAACTCTAACCGCTACTTCTCGGTCATATTAATATAATTAGTGCTACACTACGGGATTTACCTGTGCAATAGTGCACGCTATGTTTCCTGCACGTCTGCAGGTAATACACCTTACACCCGTCTACTATTATACTTATTGCTACATTACACGAGACATTTCTTTCACGCCTGCAGATAATACACTTGCTAACCATCTACTATTATAATTATTGGTACACTACGAGAGACATTTCTTGCTCACCTGCAGGTTAGACACTTTACAACTGGGTACTATTATAGTTATCACTACAGCATAAGATTAAGCCGTACAGATGGCTATTGTAATCCTACTTCATCGTGCACGGACCATTTCTTGCACACCTGCACCTTATACACTTTACAACCGTCTAATATTACAATTATTGCTATGATACGGTAGTTACCTGTTCAATCACAGTTGCAGACCCACTTGCTTATCCACAGGCCAATACTTGCAATCCTACAACTGAATAATTAATTAATTAACTTCCGCTATTACCGATACTTTTCTTAAACTATCCGTCTCTTCCTCCGACTCTTGTGACCGTAGCCGCAGCCGACTGACAAATAACCGAGCTCTCCCAAACCTCGCTCTTTTATGCGGTTTTCTCGGGGAGGGGGTTGGAGGGGCGTCGCACGTGACTCATCGATCGCATAAAAAGGGGGGTTGCCGCCGCGCGCGCGCCATTTCGGTGGCGGAATCGGTCGGGTGAGGTACTATCCGTTAGTCTCTTGCGCTTTTATAACTAACGCTTGTTACTCTAAAATGTGTTTGCACTTAATATGCTAATTAGTCTTTATATTTGTGCACAGGGCATTTCCTGCACACCTGCAGGTGATACACCTTACAACGGTCTACTATTATACTTGTTGCTACAATACAAGATTTACCTGTCCAATTGGCAATTGTAATCCTACTTAGTTGTAAACGGGATATTTCTTGCACACCAGCAGGTCAAACACTTTACAACCGTCTAATATTATAGTTATTGCTACAGTACAAGATTTACCTGTACAATTCACAATTGTATTCCTACTTATTCATGCACGGAACATTACTTGCAATCCTGCACCTGAATGATTAAGTAACTTCTGCGGCTACCAATATTTTTTTTTTTTCGCCTATATGTTTCCCCCTGCTACAACCTTTCGCGGCGCCGCCCGACAAATAACTGAGCTCTCCGAAGTTCTGTTCTTTTATGTCATCCTCTCAGGGGGAGGGGTTGGGGAAGGGGAAGGGGGGGGGGCCGCACAACCCCCATATAACGGGCATCGGTACCGCGCGCGCGTCATTATAGTGGCGATAGGGCAACAGTGAACAACTATCCGCAAGTCTCTAACACCTAGTCTAACACTTTTTTACTTACACTTTTTTACTCTAACATATATTTGCACTTATTATGCTAATTAGTCTCTATATATTCAGGCACACTCGCGGGCGCCGGTCATATACTCGCCGATTGTCGGAGAGTACACATCTCCCCTTCATATATTATTATGGCTTCGCACTCTTTACAACTAAAGCTTTTACGCACAAAACATATTTTACAGAAACAATCTAACTCCACAGTTTCCAAACCGCGTACTACATTGGCTAAGCTTAAGAAATACTACAGTTTTCACCCGTTGTACTTTGCAAAACCTAGCCTGTGCAACACTGCATACTGTACTGATACTGTTTTGCACGCTGTCTTAACTGACATGCTGCAGTATCAACATTTCAATCTTGTTACACCTATTGACGACGCTATCCAATTATTCTTCTTCACTATATTACCGGGTTTATATGATCGTTCTTCCTTGGACACATGTCTCATTCTACTGTATCGACTCGCACTGTAAACACCTAGGAGCTCTCCTATCATGCAACTATTATTTTAATTTAATTTTAAAAATAAACGATAACCTCCCGCGGCCCGGCGCCGCCCCTCCCAAAACCCCCACCGAGCCCCTGCGGCTCCCACTTTTTTAAAACCCCCTCCGGATGACCTTGACCCACTTCCCAAACCCATCCATCACTGTCACCCCCACCCCACACTTCCAACCCCACACCTGCCACTTCCAACCGCTGACCTTGAACTGGGCCAGGAGTGGCCAAAAGACACTACTAATTAGTCATTTTGTAATTACTGTTTCTGTACGTACACATTGATTCCCCATTGGTACACTTTTGGCTCATATCAGTGAAGATGGAAGTCATGTGACAATGACGCGGGTCATTTGTCTCTTTAATTGTTGTTATATTGTTTAATTACGTTGGTTCTGTCATTCTCTCTTTGGGCCTGATGGTGATCGGTGTGTCTGGTCAAAATCGATTGTTATTTTCCATCTTTTCATATATTTATCTTCTATAGTCTTTGTAGTATAAGTGTAAATATATTTTTGAGTGTTATAGACGTTTGCTTTTCATTTCTGATTTGAAACAACACGTATCATTCTAATAAAAAAGTGTTTAAAAATCAACATAAAAAATTTCCTTATATGTTATAGTTTGAAATATATATTATTATTATCATTAAAATATCACTATTTTAACTATATACTGTATTGGCACATGCAAATATTTATTTGTGTCTCAGTCGTTGCTCATAAAAATAACCAATATCTCCGGCCATCCCTCGCCAAATTATCTTAATCCCCAAGTGCAAGGGACGACGCTGGGTCCCTCCTCGAATCCGCATTAGGGCTGGGACCCTCAGTCCAGGTCATGTCTGACGCTGGGACCCTGCTGGCGGTGGAGTGCGGTCCCCGGTCCCACTAGGTGTTCCCACGATGTTGGATACGCACGTACCGAACGGCCGTTGGGTGTGTTTCCACTATCCGATAAAAGATTTGAAGCTTACAATAATGTTATGGGATTAGTTTTTTTCTTCTTTGTTGCATTTTTCAAATATAACTTAGACAATTATAATAATAGTATGGCTTTAGTGGAGCGAGATCAGCAATGAACTGACAGTTCTCCTTGACTGACAGTCCTGCACGGTTTTGTTTTCTATGCAGTTGGACCAACGGCTTAGCAAACAACGTGGCTTCCGAACCATGGGATTAGAACAAATAAAGCGTAAGACTCAAACGATCTTTTGGATACCAATCACAGATCTTACTGCTCTTTGGATGTACAGTAGTGCTATTATGCCGTAGTTATAATGTAAAGGCCTAAGTACTGATATCAGTTAGTCAGTTTCCACAAATTAAATTTAACAAATATATATGTATCGTATGGCATTCATAGCCAGCCACCAACTTCTGAAAAATATAAAACATTCTCTGCGGTGCATAGCACCTGCGTCAAAACATTTAAACTAAACTAAAACAAAAAGTTATGATCTCTCTTCATAAAGCTAAATCCAGGGCCCTAAGCCATTTAACAAATTTAAATATGTGTTTACAGCAAAAATTATTATATTTAACCTTTAATTTTTTTATCCGGTGTCCTCCCTCATTATGTATTTTTTCTTCATTTCAACGCCACCACTGTAAATGCTTTTCGCGACAAAATGAAGTTGAAGTTTATCGTTGGTTCATTATAATTTATGTGAAATTCGTAGAGCTATACAGTTAGCATAAAAAAGGAACATTTCTCTGGATCACCAAGCGAGATTGAAAGCACGCAAAAAGTCGGGGATGCATTAAGAACTATTTTTTAATCATCTGTATTATAAAAAATGCGAGAGCTTGTTTATCTGATTTCACGGTAGAGGTTAACTTACTATTAAATATTTGCTTCTTATTTTATTATACCGAGACCAATATTAAATAGGGGTAGCTAATTCTCTGGTTAGTTAATGATAGCCTATTTAAAGTAAAAATGTTTTGGCCCTATATGCGTCCAATCTAGTTGTCAAATATATAGTAATAATAAATTAAAAGAAAAAAATACGTCCAAACAATACAGTTTGTCTGATTTTTATTTATTTGTATTTTATTTAGTTAGTATGTTTTAATTTTTACCATCTTTTAAATATAAACTAACTAAACTAATCTACCATGTCATAACCTAATCCATTCTACTTTGACCCATTGTTTGAACAGCTAAGTTCCGGGACATAATTTCCTTACTTTTCTGGAAATTTATTTCTTTTTGTGATAAACTCAATAAGCTTTGCAAAATAAACTCACAGCTATGCAAAATACTGTTGTGATATACCATATGGTAGTGTCCGTTTGAGCTAATAATACGGCTAATCAAGGGTTAATAAGTAATTAGGCGTTTTATAGACTTGTTCAACATTGGCCTCGGTATAATCAGAGAGGACGGGTATTTCTTGGGATTAATTTATCGGATTAGGTCGATTCGGGATAGTGGATAATATTCCCATAAATAATTGAAATTGCAAAAATAACTTATGTACACCCCCTAGTGCAAACTCTTGGGTTTTTACCAATGAAGAGTTTCTAACCTCTTTTCCTCATTTTCACTGCATGGTCTCTAGAAGTGTTGGGCAGGTGTTCTCCCGACCACTTCCGTAGGAAGCTCGCTTTAATCGGTGTTCAACTAGCCGATCATCCTCGTGGGAATCCGTTCCAGTCTCGTGGTAGGCTGGCGCAAAAACCAATCCACATTGTGCCCGGTCACTTGGACTCCGCAGGGGCGT
Organism: Neoaliturus tenellus; assembly: GCA_030545055.2. Lineage (NCBI taxonomy): Eukaryota > Metazoa > Arthropoda > Insecta > Hemiptera > Cicadellidae > Neoaliturus > Neoaliturus tenellus. Next base: position 85,678,771 of record CM061535.1, read on the forward strand.
ATAGTCACCCAGGTGGTTACTTGGACTCAGCAGGGACCGTCTAGTCACCTATAGCAGCAAGGCAAGTAAATGACAGCATCCATGCAGTTGAGGCCAGGGAGTCAGTCGTTGGATGCGTCGCTGATCTCTCTAAGACCTTTGACTGTGTCGAACCAGTCATTCTGCTGGAAAAGCTGGCGTCTATTGGAATCACGGGTCCAGCTTTGGACTGGCTCAAATCATATCTCACAGACCGACAGCATATCACAGAATTGACTCATAATTAAAAAAAACAACAATCAAAAGAATCCATTCTTTCCCAAGACAAATAACTAGTGGAGTTCCACAAGGATCTGTCTTGGGGCCTCTCATTTATTTATATTTTTCGTGTATATCAATGATTTATCAAATTCTGGTCCAGAGGATAGTCTTTCCCTCTTTGCAGATGACACAACGTTGTTTGTAAGGGGATCGGATTGCGTTACCCTGGAAGCAAAATCAAACTCAAAAGCAAATTAAATAGCAAATTCTTTCTCTTCAAACAGATTGTCATTGAACCCCCAAAAATCAAAATTCATGTGCATTCAAACAGCCCAGAAACAAAATTAAAAAGAGAATAGGACTCCGAACCTATTCATAGGAGAGAGCCAAATCGATCAATAAAAAACTGCAGACTTTTTAGGGGTGAGGCTGGACGATAGTCTGGGATGGGACAGCCAAATGAAGAAATTGGATGGATCACTTGCTCGTGGGCTCTATATCCTTTATATAATAAGAACCTATGGCGATCTTCCATTGTCAAAATTTGTTTATTTTGAACTTTTTGAGTAGCTCATTTCATATTCAATAATCCTCCGGGGGGCAGCAAGAAAAACCTTGACAAAATTTTCACACTTCAAAAGAGGGCTATCAGAACAATGTTAGACACGCAACCTCAATCCAGTTTCAGAAACATATTTAAACAACTTATCCTCTTGACGGTTCTCTCACTCTTCATCCTTGAGTCTGTTTGTTACATAAAAGGCCAAAACATCAAACCTGTTTTTGTTAACCACAGTCACAACACCAGATTTAAGGGGACCATGCCCAACATCACAGACTGGCTCTTTTTAGCAGAAGCCCGAGTATAAGGGGATGAAATTGTTTAAAGCTCTGCTAAAGAAATTGCAAAACATTGAAAATATTTCAAAATTCAAACAGACAACAAAAATGTATCTGGTGGAGAGTACTTCTTATACAATAGAGGAATTCTTGACAATGCAAGATGTATCCATAGACATTCTTTATTTGTACATAATCATTAAGATTAGAACAATTGTCATTTTAGTGTTTCATGTTATAAGCTGTGTGTAGTGGTGTGTATGTTGGGCTTTGAGAGTCTAATGAGGGGGGTAGTCTTCTTTCCACTGCATAAGCTCTTTCACCGTGTAGAAGGGACGGTCCAGCAGCCAGTTCGTCAGTCCTCTTTGGAATAGCTTTGAGTCTAGTTGGGCAATATGCGTCGGGAGTAGATTGTGGAACTTCGCTCCGGCGTAGGTGGGTTTCTTTTCAAAGAGTCTGAGTCGGTGGGCTGGGAGGTCGTAGTTGGAGGCCTTCCTTGTCGCATAGGGATGTACATTGGCTCTTGTTTCCAGGCTCCTCGACCTTGCATGGAGGGTGACTTCGAGGATGTATAGGGACACAACTGTGAGGATGCGAAGGTCCTTAAAGGCGTTTCTACAAGAGTCCCTATGTCCTAATTTTGCCATCACCCTTATGGCCTTTTTTGGTGTATAAGGACTCTCTGAAGGTTTCCTATGGATGATTGTCCTCAGACTGCAAGACCATATCTTAGATGGGACTCAAAGAGTGTAAAGTATGTTGTACTCACAGTTGAGTTATCACTGATTTGGCTCATTCTTTTGAGGACATATAGTCCTGAGCTCAGTTTTCCACATACGTTGTTGATGTGTTTGTTCCAGTTTAGGTCTTCGTCAAGGGTTACTCCAAGGTGCTTTTTTTCTTTTGACTTGTCTAATTCTGGTATTCCATTGACCTCGTCCTACTTTGTGCCAATTATAATGAATGAATGAATGAAATTTATGAATGAATGAATGAAATTTATTGCTTCCTTTGTTACAATAGTACAATTTTACAGTTTTACATAACACATCACAATATTAAGCCTGTAATATTATAGCTTGCTTAAATTTTACAATATTTTGCATCAAGGAAACAATAACTACCTTCCGTCCCGAGGTAGGAACCTGTTAGGGACTTACACAAATAAGTAAGTATAAGCTGAGGTTGGCTACGTGGTCAGCATATAAAAGTATAAAACATTTAAGATAACTTTGAAAAATGATTTTGAAACGACTTCTTACACACCTAGATGAACTATGTTAAGCTATATAAGATACATAAAATGCAAGAAGAAACCAACAATAATAATGTATAGGCTTATTCTAAACTATAGTATTATAAAAATGATTTTGAACGACTTATTAACACCTAGATAAACTATGTAAGCTATATATGATACATAAAATGCAAGAAGAAACCAACAATAATAATGCATAGGCTTATTCTAAACTATGGTATTATAAAATGACTCAATATTGTTATGTTCCAATAAAAATTGCTTCACTGTCCTTGAAAATTTAAAGGGACTCTGAATCCCTTTTAATCCATCAGGTAATTTATTAAAAAATGTAGGGGCAAGAAAGACATAGAATTTTTTAAACAAAGTTAATTTAGGTTTTGGTACTGTAACATTTAATCCTCTCCGTGTTATTATTCTTTCTGTTAAAATTGCATTTTTATTACCACTTCTATTGTAAAATTCTCTTAACACTTTGTATACATACAAACATCTGAGAGGTAATATTTTTAAAACTTTAAACAGGTGCTCTGTATGTTCTAATCTACGTCTATTTAAAACTAGTCTTATAATACATTTTTGCAGCATAATTAAAGGTCTTACCGATGTGAAATCTGCTGTGTCTTCCCTTCATTGACGACTAGATTGTTCTGTTGACAATATTGCACTGCCATATTGTATGCTATGAATGACTGGATATCTAAGCTGTCAGAGGTTATTGATTTCAACGTAAGTGCTGTGTCATCAGCATACATGTGTACATCACTGAATTCTGCAAGTTCAGAGGGCATATCGTTAACGAACAGAGTGAATAGAACTGGGCCCAACACAGAGCCTTGAGGCACGCCATTCTTGATGGGTAGAGGCTTTGACCTAACTGAGGTTACCTTGTTGTTTACTTTTGTGTTGGACCTCTACTATTTGGGACCTTCCATTGAGGTAGCTGGTAAACCAGTCAGCACTAATTCCTCTGACACCAATCGAGCTCAGTTTTTGGATGAGCAGGCTGTGGTTTAGGCAGTCGAACACCTTGCTTAGGTCAAGGAAGATTCCTGTCGTGATATTGCCATCTTCGATGTGGTCAATTATAGTTTCCACGATATCAATGATTGCTGTGTTAGTGGATCGGCCTTTAGTGAATCCGTGCTGTGCTGTTGTTTGTATTCGATTTCTCTCCAGATATTCTCGTAGTCTGTTCAGGGCAGCTTTTTCCAGAACTTTGGAAAATGTGGGTACGAGTGAGATTGGCCGGTAGCTGTTTAGTTGTGTGGCATCGCCCTTCTTATATTTAGGGTAAACCTTGCTGAGTTTTAACCTTTCTGGGAATACTCCTTCCTCAAACGACTTATTTACAATATGTACAAGGGTTAGAACAAGTTCCTCCATGCAGTGGCGCAGTAGTTTTGATGGTATCTCGTCATAACCGTAAAACTTCTTTGGCTTCATTGATAAAATAATATTTGTGATTTCTTCTGCAGTTGTTGGGTAGAACATCAGATTTTAACGTCATGTTGATGCCTAACATCTCCCCCCTCAACATTGTCCTGTCCAGCCTTAGCTAAGGTTGTAGCAGCCATATTCACGAAGAAAGTGTTTAGCTCTTGAGCAATGACTTCAGGGTCATGGATTATGATCCCGTCGATATTCATTGCTGGAATGGTTAAAGTTCTATCATTTCCGCAGCATCTCTCACTTTTGACTATCTTCCATAATTCTTCACTCTTATTTTCTGCGTTTTCTACTCTGTAGGCTGTTACTTCTTTTTTAAGTTGTTTTATTTTCTGGTCATATTCCTTTTTCCGTGCACTCATTCTTCTTTTGTGAATTTCAAGGCCTGATGTTAGGTAGTCTTCCTGTGCGGATATGAAGATTCTTTTCAAGTTATTCACTTCTTCATTTCATTCATATTCATTGTTACAACCCCTCCTTGATTTGACTGATGGAACAGAAATGGCCTATCCAATTCCCTGCCTCTAAAGACACGGACGGAACAACCAAGTAACAAATATAATGCTAGGAGATATTTGAGGTTTCATGAACATATTGAAGAAAACTATTATTTGTTTCCCCGTTCTGTATTCTAGTCTTACTAGCAACATGGTCGAACATAAAGATTTCATGATTAAATTATGTTAATATTTCTCATCGTTATTAATTTACTTTGTAATGCCTTTCTTTTGTCGAGTGTTCTTCCGGTCCTGTATATCACATTCATGCTGCTTGACTTTGACTAACAGATTTATAAACTACTTAACTTTGATATTCAGGAATTTATTAACAATTGTATAAATAATTTACAAGGCACTTTAATCTTCTCACAGAACTGTCTATTGGAACCGTTCTCCTTTCTCATGCTAACTTTTACAAATCTAAGCTTTAACAAACACAGTTTTGGTTCAACAACGACTTGAGGATGGTATGTGTATCAAGCCTTGTCTAGCGAGACGTTGGACCGTTCCCTGGCCAATCGGCATCGCAGTCTGCAGCGATCCCGCTGTAGGCCTAGGAAGGAGTAATTGTTTTCCACTTAGTTTGCTCCAGGTAGGGCGACGATTGTTCTTGCTAATTGTTGTCGATTGTCTGGCATTGAGCGTCGTTACGTTGAAAGCGTTCACTCGCTCTGTGTCGAACTGTGTTTATCATCTCTGCTTCCTTCCCGCTTATATCACCCCTTCCTCCCTTCCACCTCTGTTTGGCTGAGAATAAATCAAACAAAACCCTTCAGATGATTCTAGAAGAATATTAAAATCATCCGTATTCATTTGTAGAAATACGAAAAACTGCATTCAAATTGCATGCTATTTTCAAAGTTAGTACAACGGGCGGATCAATGTCATCTTCTAACTGGTTAAAATTTGCTTTTGATGCCAACAATCATTTTATCTTCTAAACCTTAATTATACACCAATAAAACATGGGGTGATAAATAAACATATAACTGACTAACGCAAACCACCATGAGAAGTTTTAATGTGATTTCTTTCCCTATAAAGGAGATCATGAATATTTATTTTTTTAAATCCATACAGACAGACGGAAAACTAGGGAGGAACTTGCCTTCCTTCTTCATCTACTTATGTTCTAGATAGCAAGGTAACAGGTAGGGAGTAGAGTTGACTGCATGTTTGAGCCTGAAAATCAGTCTTCGGTTCTACTCATTATTATATGTAGTTATATATTCAGTGCATGTATGTTATATATTCACTGCTATCATTCATTAGTAGATTATTATTATTTATTTATGCACTATGTCATTTTGGCTTCGATTCATTTGTTCTGTTATATTGTTAATTATATTACTATATAGTGTCCAGCATGAGTGAATGGTAACAGTTTGTTTTTGTTTTTAGTTACGTCAGCTATCTGCTATTGCATGTATTTAACAAAATGGAGTTGTCCGTGGAATATAAAATAAATAAAATAAATAAGTATATTTTCTTACAACACCCATATACCTACATACTCAACCCCAAGGGTTTATGGGGAAAATGGTAAATACCAGAATTTAATACAATTTAGCATGTGCCTGCACTAGGAAGGAATTATTGTCTATTTGCTTACAACATCCTCATGGCACCTTTATCCTTATTCCCATGATGTATATGGGGAGGATAAAAAATACCAAATTTTACTGGAAATTCGCTGAGTACGCTGGTCTGCTGCGACGGGAGTATTTTGTATCTTGTACTCTGATCACACTACTCGACAGGTCGGGTATGAGTCAGCAGATTTTCCTGTATCCTAAGCCAGTGATGGATCGGCGCATGCGCAGTGGAGGGTGGCGGTCTTTAGGCGGATTATGCGGCGTGGAGTGACGAGGAAGGATGGTCTCGCAGGCACGTACCTGCGGTAGGATGTGGTCCAGCTCCCCCGTCCCCGTGTCGCGCGTTCCGACGTTCCACCGTTCCGGCGTTCCGACCACCGCCTAGTCGTCATGGGAGTCGACACTAGTTTAGGGTCGATAATCTACTGCCGTACAAATACCTTCAATCGTCGTTGAGCTATTCCTATTGTTGCTTCGTTTAAATACATTTAGTGAACACTAAAATGTAATGGTATAAAGGAGGACCCGATATATATGAACAGATTTAAGTTTTAGTACAAAATGTCCCCAGTGGTGTAGTGGTGCGGGAACGCGTGGGAACGGCGTTCCTACACTGCTTTTCAAGAACCAGGGAAAATCCCAGTGCCCCGTTCAGGGAAAATCTGGGAAAATAGCTAATATGTTTCTAAATACAAATATTGATTAAACAGTATAAAAATATTAAAAAATATTTCTATGCCAATAATAAAATGCAATACTTTTGTAAACACGATTTTACTCTGTATCTGTTTCCAGAGATAACCTAACTCTTACTTGAACTTTGTATTGTGCACAGAGTACGGTATACGGTGGCGGGCATCACTCTCCCGTCCCTCCACAACCCTTTCACACCTACAGAAGAGGATGCATTCCTAATTTCTTTATTAACTTTCATAATGAGCGGATGTTTCATGAGGTACGGTTTAAGTTTACGACGTGAGTTTTAAACTGTTAATACGTTTAGCTGCATAGTTATGTCCACCACCATTGTAGTAGGTGGTGTCATGTTCATCAACATTCAACTCCACTAATCGTAACATAAGAGAGAGCGTAATTTCTTTTCAGAAGCAAGTGTTTAATAATTCACTATAATTTAGTTAATTATTTAGATTTTATTACATTACTTAAGACATATTTACTTAAGATACCAATATAAAAAAGAATTAAAGTTAAAAAAAAGACCCATGCTAAATTAATAAGAGAAAATATTTCTTATTTCATACATTTTTTTACTTACCTAACACACAGGTCATGGTTATGGTGTGAAAATTTATATCATGGCATTCAAGTCTTAAACACGAGACAGTGCACTAAAAATGAATTTTAGAATGTGTTCATAGTTATTATTAAAACTATTAATACAATTAATACTTAAAATTATATCTGTTTTCAGTTATTCAAAATAAGATATTACGATTTGGCTCGAAATCAATCAATGGAGGAAATCAAGGCCTGCTTAGGTTTAATACAAAAGCTTAACAAGCTATTTTTTTACTCATAATTAAGTTTGTAAAGAAGTGCGAAGGCGAATGACTGTTTATTCCGTGTATTTTAATAAAATAAAATAAAATAAAATAAAATTGAACTGGCTCTTGTATTTATTTCAGCCACGTCCACTTTAATGATTATGTTTGGCTACTAAATGACATATTGTTTTTAGAGAAAATGTATTGAGAATAAGTTTTAAACATAAATAGGATTATTTATAAAATAGGAAAAAAGTAAATATGGCTATCATGGTGTCCGTAGCATTTCACAGCAAAGCTATGAAAATCAAGGTAAGACTGTTATGTGGACGAACGATATATATTTCATTTTGGCATGTCTGTTTTAGTGATCTAGAAAGATAAGTAACATTTACTGTTCATTGTTATTTGAATGCTAAATCACTGCAATGACAGATGTTTCCAAGCAACTGATATCAATCAGTAATTGACGATGAACGGGGATTGAACCCGTGGCCGAATCTGGCGTGGTCGCAAGGTGCAGGCACGCAGCAGACCGAAGACTACAGTAGTTAGCCGCAATGCCGCTTCCGATGTTAGTAGGCCTAGTAAGAAATTATCAAATCCTTCTTTTAACCGATTTCATTTCCTTAATTTGTGACATCTTCGAAGAGTAGAGTATATTCGAGAGTTAGTGTGATTTTCTAAGTTTCAATCCAGTGACTTATCCATTCCAAGTGATTCAACATCGGAGCTAACATGAGTAGGGATGGTTTATAATTGAATTATTTCACTACTCTTCCTCAAAAATAATTTTATGGTCCCAAGTCATCCAGAGTTCGTAATAATTTCGTACAGGTTTTGGTGAACTACAACCAGATTAAGACACAAAATATTTTTAATCTCCCACCTTCTTAACACACGAAGTTCCCCCTCCTGAAGACGGAGTCAGATTCCAGATCCTGAAACGTAGTGGATTTGTTTTTACTAATCAGTGATGTAAAATGTCCATAGCAATTACTAAACAATAACATAAACTCACCATCACCAACAATGAACTTTAAACAACATACAAATAGTTTTGTAAAATTTTTAAATTTTTAATACCTACTATTTTTTACACATTTGAATTATTTTAACAAGGCAATGTACTGAAATTATGAAAACTAAAAGAAAAGCTATGTAAAATTTGTTTTATTGGATAACTGCAAACCCTCACTTCCATGTTCGATCATTTACTTGCATTAATATAAGTACGTAACCCTTGCATCTTCAAATTTAACGGCTTCAAAATCGATAGTTTTCTTCATTAAATTGACCTCTTTGACTCACAATATATTTTATTTCAAATAAAAACTTGTATCATCGATGTAAAACCTTAAAATGGTCGTGATGGTAGGCCTATTGGGTAAGTTCATACGGTTTCGAATACCGATAACAAATTAGTATACTTATCAAATTAAATCAATAATATTTTCATCATTGAACTAATTTATATTTATCTCGGTAAAAAAAAAACTTTAAAAAATGTTATGATGGATTTTTAAACATAAAGCATATTTTGCAGCGGTGTGGAATACCTTCACGACAGTGCCCGAATTTGTCTAGACGCAAAGTGAAAGCTATTGCGCACAGTAGACGGCTTGAGGACGATTCCCGGCGTCCATCAAACGAAGTAAATTCACCGAAATATTTAGAACTCGTGGATAAGTCTGATTAAAATCCTACCGGCATGAATTTTTCATTTCCACGATTTCTCATTAAAAAAATTAATGTGTAGTACTTTTTATTTATCTACTATAAAGAAACACAAAAGAAATATCGTCACATAATACTTGTCTATAATAAAATGTTGTTTAAACAACAAAGAAAGAAAAGTGTACACGAACTGTGGAAATGCAGATATAATACAAAGTCTTTTAACTGTCTACATAACCGAAGTGGACTTAACTAATTTGTTTGATAACAGATTTATTTCTTACGTTTTTTTTATAATTCCAGTTCAACTACTAAATCTAGAAGTAATTGGTCCTCCTCCCCGATTGGTGTACATTGGTTTGCAATCTGCTCTCACGCTTGTTATTTACAGTGCTAGTCTCGCAGTTGCAGCGCAACGCACAACTAACTAGCGCTGATGCGGCCAAACTGGAACTAGCTTGCGACTTGAAAGGCTGCCTTGCTTAATACAGTTTTGGAAGTTTATAATATTTTTGTGCCCTACACAACGGTTTTAGCAATGTTACTTAAACGATAATTAATAAGTAGTTTATAAATGCATTTTTCTATTAAAAATGCATTACACGAATGGAAAACATTGATATATATATATATATATATAAACTCTCGTATTTAGGTTAGTGAAGTAGTTGCCATAAGAACTCAATTTCCGATGATAAAGATTATCTAAATGTAATAGTGAAGACCATAGGAATAAAGGTTCATTAAAGGTTCTGGACTTGAGCTGTTATAAGGTCTAGTCCATCGGAACCTAATAAATCTAATCATGTTAAAATTAATTAATTATTAGAGGTCGTACGGATGACTAGCGCTTCTCGAGTGCATAGGAGAACCCTTGAAGAAAGGAGTGGGGGAAAGTGTTGCCAACCATGTAGTGATGCAGATGCCAATCTTACAAGCAATGCCGATTATCGTGCTTTAGTGGGCAGTCGGTGATAATCGAATGATACCAAGGGCAGAGTAATAATGTGTTTATTTTTAGTGGTATTTAACAAAGTTTATTGATAAAAAAATAATTAATGGTCTTTCAAATCATTAATGTATTACTTAATTGTTATCAGCACTTAACACTCCAGACTTGAACATTTTATTTATTAATATGTTATCATAACAACTTGTAATATTTAAATAGCAGTAGATATAATATTTATTTATAGCTAAACTACCTATTCAATTTGTTACAATTAATAAATCGTTATTTAAAAATTTGTATTTAAGAAAATGGTTTTGCAATGGAAATAAATAAAAAAAAAACAAACATTGAACTACAAAAAGGACACGATTTTTACATCATTCTGGCTATATTTTACATTCTTCTTCTAATTGTAAATAAAAGCGCTATTAAAATATTTGTAGTTTATCGTTTGCAACCAGTAACCATCTCCCATTCCTTTGCGCATTGTTGCTTCTTGCGTCATTTTCTTCTTTCATCTTCTATATTCATACCTTCTGATGCTCCTTTTACTGTCTATCTATAAGAGTTAACAAACTAATATTAACCATTTAGGCCTAGAAATACTTCAAACTTGTTAATTGGTTACAAACCAGTTGTTTCTGTGGTTACAAATAAATTAATAAGGTATAATTAATTTTTTTGACTGTCTAGTAAGATTTTTAATTATACCGGTTTTTAATTATTGGTAGATTTTCATATTACTGTATAGTATAAAAAATGTTAACTGGTTTAAACTTATTTGAAACGTATTGAATTTCCTCAGTTTCCTTAGAAAATGAAAATGTATTCCACACATAAAAAATATGATAATTATTTTAACGGCTAGCTTGCTACATTTAACACTCTTCGTGAGTTAATTAACACTCTTTAATTTTTACGTTATTGAAAATACATTTTAAACCAAATGCCCTGTTGCCGCATGGAACTGTTTTAGCGTTGCAAGAAAAAACACCCGTAATGCAAAAGTAGACCATTTCTACACACTCAAGTTGACCTATAAATAGGCTTGCCATAATTTTACAGAGCCAAACCGGGACGGCCAGTATGTAACCCCCCCCCCCCCCCAAACAACCACTAGGTTGTTATTTGGTTATAATGGAGTATGATGTGTTGGTCTCAATTATGCGAATGGAGTATATCTTTTTTAACATGGCAGCATATTACTTACAATATTTTATTGTCTGGAAAAGTAAAAATGATTATATTAAGCTAGGATTAAAATTGATTTTAAGAAAAAAAACAAATAAATGAAATAAGTTGTATATTTTTTACAATATTTTATTGTCTGGAAAAGTAAAAATGATTATATTAAGCTAGGATTATAAATTTATTAAAAAAAGTAAATGAAATCAGTTGTATATTTTTGATTAGCATATTAAATCTAACACGTTGTCAAAAGATAGGGCCTAAATCTTCTTGAAACAAAATAAAGTTGCACCAATAAAAATAATCGCCTATTCTTGTCATTCACATTTTACTGGAACTTTTTAAATCGTTTGTCTATTACTGCCACATCACAAGTGCACTGGACTTGCCTAGCAAACCCTTGTCCTGTTGTTGTCCTCCACCGTATGTCAAATTTCACCTTGTTTTAAATTTTGATTGCCATCTGAAAATTGGATTGTACCCCAAATCCTAGTTTAGTAGAATAATAATGTTTAATTGATGTCTTCATAAGAATATTTAGAATATCCCGGTCAAACCGTGACGTATGGCAAACCTACCTATAAATAGGTCTGACAGTAAAGTTAACTTATTGCTCTAACAACTCACTGTGCTCCGTTATGTTTATCATTTTCCAATAACAAATTTTTAACTTATCATATGCTATATACCTTAGTATTTCATGAATTAAAGTAAAATATAAACACAAACATCTACATCGATACGATACACCATAGAAGTTAACAATTTATTATAATCCGTTTCACACCACTCACGTGTAAGTTATTTTAAAGAACCTCTGTACTACTTAATTTAAAATAATCCCTTTTACATATTTTGAGCAACATTAAAACAATTTACCAACTAGATCTATTTTACTCAGCTTTCTTATTTGTTAAAATAAATAATGGTGACTAAATAATTTATTTCCTGGAGGAATCATTGTGCCAATACAGTTAGTGGTAAACATCTCTCAGTTCAGATTGTTACAGTTACATTTTTTACTTAACCTAATTTAAAATATAATAATTTTATAATTATGGAACCTTTTATGTTCGAGCATAGCAAATTAACAAGAACACAAAAGGTTAGGGACACTAGGTCTGAAATTATGTATGTTACTTAGGCCTTTATGGATAATTTTTACAAATAAAAATTGGAACTCTATGCCTTATACCAAAAGGTACGGAATATTAAAATAATTCATTCTCATGTAGAAATTGTCCTTAACCCTAAACTCAATAAAATATTAATTAGGCTTTGTAGAATTTTATTAACATTTAAAATTGTGCAAAAATTAGATTGCACCGTTAAGAGTCATCTTCACCCCTGGGCCCATTGTTGCGCAGTCGGCAATGTTAACCATACGGCTTTTAATGCAAAACATGGTATCGCATTCCCCTGTTTCGGACGCCGTTTTTCAACCGATTTGCTTTAAACTTGGTAAGTGTTTAGTTGAATAGTTATACTATGTCACTCATACCTCGGAATTTTGAAAATTTAACAAATATTACTCATTGAGACGTCACAAAGTAACTCGATTTCCCTTAGGAATATTTCAAAATTTAGTAAAATTTTCAAAATTCCGAGGTATGAGCGACATAGTATAACTATTCAACTAAACACTTACCAAGTTTAAAGAAAATCGGTTGAAAAACGGCGTCCAAAACAGGGGAATGCGATACCATGTTTTGCATTAAAAGCCGTATGGTTAAGATTGCCGACTGCGCAACAATGGGCTAATGGCCCAGGGGTGAAGATGGCTCTTAAGATTCCAATCTGCCATTTTCAACATCTTACTATGGGATTTGCGACATTTTTCTCTACAAATGGAGACCTTCAAATTGATCTACGACTGAAACTATGAGTAAATCTGACTCCTAAGGTGTCCCTATCAAGGGAGTATCGTGTCAAAAACCCTCGTTCAAAAGTAGATTACATTTATAATAGGTTAAAAATATCAATCCGTCTATATAGTTTCATACTATAGTATGTGTATATAGGTTTGTAATAAACTAAATTCAAGTTATAACATATTCCTATATTTTTCACTATCCGTCTATGATGTTAAAGAATATTTCATCGCACTGCGTGCAAAACAGAGGTTTTCCGTTCTGTTAGTCCGCAAGGTAGGCGTTTGCAATTTGTCATTCGTCTTCGTCTGAAAAGTGTAAGTTACAGCCAAAACGTCTCTTCAGGACTCCTGTATATACGGAAAAGAATAATAACCGCAGCAAAATATACTTTTTATAAGTGAATTGCTTAACTTATGTGTTAGAATGAAATTATTCTTTACAATTAGTCAGGTACTAAAATCCTCTTTCATATACAAACATACTGTAAAATAGAAGTATAATAAACTAACCTAAAAATGAAACTAGGTAGTTTATTCTTTGTGTAGTGGTACCGAATTGAGGTAAACCCCTCCACCTCAATTAAAACATTTCCTGTTAATATTTTAAAAATATCGTCCTGAATGCCAGTTTAAAACTTTCACCGAGGATGATTGTTAACTTACAGAGTGAGCTAATGATTAATTTCAGACTTAAAAAAAGATGTAAAAATAGATGTAGGGTTATTAAAGAATTTAACCAAGGGCTACGAGATTGTAACACTATTTCTCTTCAAACCCCCCAATCCAAAAAATCCCCGCTAAATTACAACCCCCAATAAAAAACTGGCGCGATAGCGCAAAGTATGAAACTAAGCTATCAACCCCCCCCCCCTCGTGGGCACCCCTGATACTCGCGCAGTCCAGGACAGGAAAAAAGTCACGCATAGACCCTATTGATTGGTCGCAACCAAGCCAAGTATAATTTTATTATGCCCGGGGCTCGTGACTAGGTAAAGTCAACGATCCCAGACCTTGCAGATAATGTAACTAATAAAGATAAGTTGCAGTTGTTTACAGGATGATTCAATAATGAATATTTTATCGTATTTCAACTACAATGTTTTTAGAAAACATGTGAGAACTAAATTTTAACATTGTCCATGTCATACTTATTTTTCACAATTTAATGCAGAAGTTTGCATAGGCCTATTACGCAAATAAATTATGAAAATTAAGTGTGTTAAAAGTACCCTCAAACAGTACCCTCAAACCTAAATAATAAACTAATTGTGTTAACATAATTAATTTTAAGCAAAAAGCATACATTGTCCAATGCTGCAGCCTGGTGGAAACGGAGCGTACTACGAAAACAGAGAACAGTCCATCAGAGCGACCTGGCGGTGACTCGGTGAAAGACGATGCCATATTAAATCCATCATTATTTTTTACAATTATTCCAAACAAAATTCGGAGAAACTCATATTTCTAATTCTACTTTCTTGAAGAAATATGATTAAAGAATTTGTTTGTTTTCAGTTTGTATTTAATTAACACGAATCACTTTTACGAAAGTCATGTGCACCACATATTTGGTTGAAAAGCCTAAACTTAGGCCTATACAATATGTTTGTGGTAATAAACTGTCACAAACCTCGAAAACCCTCTCAAATCACTTATTGGCTCAGTCATACAGCCAAACTGACGTGTGCAGATTTATGAACTCAAACTGAGAGAATTTGATGTGTTTTTAACATCAATTTTCATGCTTTGTGGCCTTCAATTTTTATTCAACATGCCCGTAGTTATCGACGGAATCGGCGTTATTTGCGCCGCCACAGCAGCTTACGTGCTCCTTCTCTTAGACGACAGAATGATATAGGCCATAAGTGCAATTACATTTAGGTACTTGGTGTCTATATTCAATACTGAATATAACATTATAAATTACTTATGAATTTGCAAAACATAGGTAATTTGGAAAGTTTATTTGAATACTGCCATGAAAAAAAATTACTAAGGAAGGATTTTTATTTTAGGGCCAGAAACAAAATTTCAATGAGAAATTTGTTGCCAATGGGATGAAATTCATCATCGGCGTTATTTGCGCCGCAGCCGTAGCCGTTTACATGCGAGACGGCAGAGGGCCAAAGCGAAATTTAATTTGTTATAGGCCTACTTTTGTCCCTTAGGTCTTATTACATAAAAAAATGTAACATAAATAATTTTTCACCTCATAAGGGTCTAAAAAATTTTTGTGATTTTTTTTTAATTAAGACGGGCATAGGTACTTCTAAGTTTGATATTTTGTTATGTATATTGTTTAATATACATAACATTGTTTAATATATAATATTGTAAATGAGAATAATTTTTTTATATACATGTATAATAAAACTATATATTCACTTCAAAAAAAGCCACAAAATTAGCCTAATTTTAAAGAAACCCGTTGTTTTGTACAAATGTTTGTATTCTAAAAGATTGATTTATTTATTAAAATTGATATATATATATGTGTAGGCCTAATCAGAAACTACTTGTTGGATTTTGTTGAAATTTTTACCACTTGCTCTTGACATATGTAGTAGCTAAAAAGTTACATAGGTAGATTCATACCTATAACTTACATTGATAAAAAAAAAAAACAAGAAAATCTGTTTTTTTTAACATGGATAAAATTGGTTTTGAGAAATGAGTCAACTTGATTCTACCTAAATGTTTACTAGACTATATGCCTTTTCATGTAATGTAATAGTCATTGAAATCCTGCAAATACTTTTGAAGTTGTATCGCTTATAAAATGACTTTGAAAACTCAACCCAAAATATAGTTTTCAATTACTTTCACAATGTTATTTTTTCATTTTTATAGCATGTCCTGCATCAGACAACCATGGTACAATACATTTTTTCAATAATAAAAATCGATCTCAGTTTAGTAGCTAATTCCCTTGAGCAACCACTGTAAGCCACAGACACTTGGCACCACCATGCGACAACGAGAATGCTAGGTCCAATGTACGGTCCGGTTCAGAGCTGATATCGGCTGGACTCACTGCAACACGAGCACGAGGGCCAGATACAAATTCGCCAGTGGTTTGAGAGTCGACGAAAAGATACAAATTCGCCAGGTCCCAAACAGGTAGAAAATCGGGGCCGTCAAAACATTCAAATTCGCCAGTTCTAGGAACTAATGCTCAGCCCCACGGGGAACACAGGAATGTGGCCGGTCGGGCTCATCCCCTTCATTGCCCGAGCTGGCTGTTGTTGGCGTTGGTACCATAGCTTAAATTTGAAAGATGCACGTAAAATGAAAAGGGAAGTTTTTTCAAACAGTCTCAAATTATCAAAGATCCGCCACTTTGAAAAGTGATTTTATCGGTGTAAATCAAAATTATTTTTTGGGGACTCATCAAATCTCTTTTCTAAAGCTTCAAAGAAGGTCTCTTGAAAATTTAACAGATGCACATCAGTTGCCGATCTAAAGGTTGTTTTTTTCCTTATTTTACTGTACTAATTGAGTTCTATGAAATATATTTATTACGATAAACGCAACTATTCTAATAAATTTAAACAAAGATCAAACAAAAATCTGACATTTTGAGTACAATAAGAACAAATAAATCTATCACAATTAAATCTATTACGATTAAACTGGCAACGAAAAGCTCATCACTTATATATATAGTGCTTTAAAAGTGATGTGAAGGGGTAAAGGGGTGAAGGGTGCGCCGCACGCCGCATGCCGCGCGCCGGCCGAGCGGCTGCGGGGGATTCCTGGAACTGGCGAATTTGAATGTTTTGACGGCCCCGTTTTTCTGCGTAATCGGGACCTGGCGAATTTGTATCTTTTCGTCGACCCTCCAACCACTGGCGAATTTGTATCCAGCCGCACGAGCGACTCAGGAGCATGATCAATGCTCGCAACTGATCATGATCATAACTTTTTGTATCTGTGCACCATCAGCAAACCATTCATTAGATGCAAAAATCTCATAGAAAATACATAATTAAAAATTATAGAAAAACATCATGCCTCATAGACAAAAACATCGTTATAGTTTAGCTTAGCTTTTCACAATATCCGATTCAATAGACAACACATTCAAAACTATATTTCGGACCGTTCTTTGTAGGAACTATCTCAATGCTTGAAACCAAGCTGAAATAAGTAGGTATTCCAATACAAATATAGCTTAATTTTTATTGAAGTTTGATTTCTGACTGACTATCATTCATGCTACCCAAAATAACAAGAAAGCATTTTAGAGTAATAATGTTTTATTTTACGTATACGAAATATTTTGTTTTTTTTTTTCAAAATTACTTACTCAGGTATCTGTATGTCATTTTCCCTGCCACGTTTAACCCTTCTCTTGTTTATTCTAGCCCTAGTCACGCGAAAGTCGTGGTTCGATTCAAGCTTGGTAGCGACCACCAGAGAATGGGTGAGGTCCATCAATATACAGGTTAGCGCGCTGCCCGTAAGGCCCGTGTAGAGGGAGGTCCTCGCACAGTGGTGAGTTGCGGTTGCATCCTACGTGGATTGAAGGAGTTGCGGGGCAAGAGCTCCAAAATGTATTGACACACCATACAAGCGTCATGCTCTTAAACGCAGCATCGCTCTGCAATATTGCTATTCAAGTTTTTCACTATATTTATACCCTTACATTAATGTATTCTATATTCAATGTAGCGGCAATATTTTATTAAAATTTCAATAAATTAAATTAATAGTTAAGCAGTTGTGTCACGTATAACAACACAATAAGTTAGAAGTTTAAATAATTTTTAATATTAAAAAATGTATTAAAATTTTGTATGAAAATGTAATCTTTACTTTCTTAAGAAGTATATTATTAATATTAGTTCACAAAACAAAACAAAAATTCCATGTGTCTATGGTTAAGTACTATGTGTTTGAAATCATAATAGCAATATGGAGTCATTGTTTAGGCCTACTTACAGTTGACTACAATAGTTACTGTACGCAGTTTATTACGCATTTAGATTGTATTTGAATGAAATTAGTTGTATTATTCTTGTATAATAATAACTTCAGTCATTACATTATTTTTTCCATTATTAAAAAAAGGTTTATACAATGTAAATCACGCATGATGGGGCACTACAGCTGGATATAAAGTAGATATCTTTGGTTTAAACCTGTTTACATATACGTAAATACTGTAGTACGAAAACAGTGTCTTAAGAGCTGTACTAAAGTCGTTTTTTAATGTGCATTACAATATTAATGATTTGTTGTTTCAACATAAATTTAACATAATTTCAAGTCGGAACCAGGTTTTTTTTATTTTCTTCATAGGAATAGTTATTCTTTGTGTAAATATAACTTCTATCATAGGGGATACTATTCAGGGAGAGAATAGTGATGGCTGTATAAGAGCAGGAGGGGTAATAAAAGTGGAGGGAGGAACCGACGTGACAGGTGCGGACTTTCATGGTGTCATGGCGGTCTCTCCCGGGACTGGTGCGGACTTTCATTTTTTTTATAGTGACTAAGAACCGGTGCGGACTTCCGTGGTCCCGGGAAAATAGGTACCATACCATACCTTCTATGAGGAATGATGGAAAATATTTGTTTAAAAAATAAAATACATAACATTATTCTTGTATCAACTCACATTTATAACTAAGATAACTGTATGATACAATAATGAGCAGGGGGTGGGGGGCACTCACCTTTTCCCCTTAGGCCGACTTCACACTCGCAGGCGCAGGCCCGTGCATTCTTCGTTTGCCAATTTTGACCACCACTTCGTCCAGTTGTCTAATGGCAATCTGTGACTATATAGGTAGGTTATGCTTTTCTTTTGCATTTTGAATTGCATAATGTAATTAATAAGAGGATTGTGAAGTGACTGAAGTGTTTTAATTGTGATAAAAGAGTTATGAATAAAAGGATGGTAAGGATTTTGTTTTTGTTACTATTGAAGAAACTAATAAATATTATAACAATTTGGATTCATCCTGTTAACATGGAGAGACCACTGGGTTAATTCAGGTCACTTTATCTCCAGCTTTGAAATGACGAAGAACAGTGTTTCAAATTTCGTTCAAACGAGCTCTTCAACATTTGATGGCATTCTTTGTAAAGTATGAGTTTCTAAATACAGAACCAATCATGGGGGTAAAGAAATGTCTAACACCTTTAAATTAAGAATAATGTTTCCTTAAATTGTTTCCTGTACTAAAAATAATTCCATGAAATTGTTAACTCTTATACATTTCAGCAAAGATTTATTTTTGTTCATATTTATGTGTTAGGTGTTATTGTTTGAAAGTAAATTAGCGTGGCAAAACACAATCGACCTTTGTAACAAGATAAACATATTTCTGTATAAATACCACCGAGCACGGTACTTCCTGGTCCGACACCTCACATCAAGCACTATCGAAGTTTATTACAATGGATTTTCATAAGTATATTTTCCTAAATGTTTTACTCTACATTGGCACAATGCTGATATTTTTCCCAAATGACTGTCGTGCAGGGTGTAAGCCCAGAAGAACAAGGGTAAGCATATTTTCGAAGAAATATTATTTAACAATATTTTACGACTTTCTTTTGCTTATAATGAACAATACTAATAATTTTTAGAAATCGATAATTAGTAGGTAATTACAATTTCTTTCATTTTTTTATAATTACGTTGCAACATCAATATGCAATTGAATAAATAATTCTATTTCTGAACTATATTTACATTTATAACTATAGGAAAAAGATAGTGCAATGTATTCCAATAAATACATATTTTAGCATACACACCTACCTCAAGTCAGTACATAAACATCTTATCATTATACAATACTTGATTTTAGTATTTTTTAGGAACTAATAATATATTTTGAAAATTTTCTTTAATCTTCCTATATTCAATCATAGGATCACTCTTTTGAATCTGCATGTTGATTCATATTTAGTCACTGTAATTTTTGTTACATATTTACATTGTGTTGCTCTGTTAAAAATTTTATGTTATGTAACTTAAAGAAGAAATTTTTCACAATACGTACTTTATCATTTTAATATTGTAGCCCTTTAAAATTTTAAGATAGAAATAAAAAATGAGTTTAAAATTAAAGATTTATATAAGTAATATAAACATTATAGCTGCGATTGATCCCGTTTATGCCCGTGAAATGTGTACAGGTAAAATACTTAGATGACGATAGTATGTAATCCAGTAGAGATCAAATCATAAACCATAGAGGATCAGGCAGTGTAACATACTAAATTTCCATTTTTTTTTTTTCGTTGGTAAAGGATAAATTTGACGTTAACTACTACATTTTATGATCTTTCTCATTATTTTTGAGTAATTAAATTGTTGGTTTATTATTTATTTTGAACACTTTTCTTAAATTTCACTTCAGGAAATTTTAAATATTAACCATTTTCAAAATAGGAAATCTTTATCTAAACGTGTACAAATTTGATTTAAGAGTTTATCGTAATAAACTTAGTTAAATATTTTGTTTCAGTGCTATAGCGACGAAGAATGCTGCTCTGGGTCTTGTTCCAATTTTCTCTTTTTGCCAGGAAGATGTATGAATTTCTATTAAAAGAAATACAGTTTTAAAGTCGATTTACAAATCAACATATTATTGAATATTATATTTCTCTTCCTTCTTTAGTTAGCTTATATTTTTTTCTCCCTAAAAACATTCATCAAATTTGAAGGAATATGTATCAGTTGTAGAAATTTATATTAAGTTTAAAATAGTAGTTTTCTTACTATGACGAAAGGTTTTTTCCTGTGCGCAGCTGTGTTTTACTTTCAGTCCGAGTGATGAACAAAGTTGTTAAAAATATATTTATAAAGGTAAAAACTAATAAAAATTAATTAAAATTGCATTATATTTTACATTTAGTTTAACGTTTAACAAACGGTTTTTTTTTTTTTTTTAGAAAAATGTGCAATCATACATTTGAAGTTTAGCTGTAGTTTTTCATAAAATAACATTGCTAAAAAGCAAGATGTGAACAATCAATGTGTCCCTCTATAAATTTTTATGCTTTGAAGCGGCTTTGGATGGTGTTAGACACATAGAAACAATGCGGAAGTGCTTTGAAAACACCTATAAATACCAAAAGTGCTATAAAGTAGTATTTTGTTTTGTATCGATTGTGAGGCGTTGTTTTCTATGTTAAAGTTATATAAAATCGTCCCGCTTCCTCAGTGCTTGTCCCGACTCGTGGTTAGGTTTTCGACCCGCGTGCGGAAAAAGCTAAGTGGAGACAGGCACTGAGGAAGAGGGACGTTTTTGTATGTTCGGTCCCGCGAAACGTCGGCTGCAACATCGGGACGATAAACAGTGTTTTGTGTTTTTGTGTCGTGTGTGTGTGTGTGTTTTTTTTTTTTTTTTTTTTTTGCAATTGGCGAGTACCGGAAGGGCATTAAGGCGAGTGAAGCACAAAAATATAATAAAAATTATTTAGTTTCATTTATACATTAATCTAATTTTATTTACCCGTATTTTATTTTTGCAAGTTTACTATAGTAACTTCTGAATACAGCCTTTGTTGGCGAAATTTATTTTTATCCATATGGGATAGGCTATAGTTTATTAAGTTCAATAGTTTTCTTATAATTTGAGTGAGTACAACATAAAATGATTGTTCTCACGTATAGGCATTAAGCCATCGGGTGTCAAATTTCCGAGGTTTTATTAGGCTACCTCATCTCTGTAGACGCAAAGAAGTCAGGACAAAATTTCGGCATAAGGGAAACTGTGCCAAGAATTCGGAACCATAAACATCAAAGGGTCTCCACAAACGTACAAACGAGATGAACTCCAAACTGAACTTCATAAAAATCATAAGAAACATTGCCTGAACTGTTTTCTAACACTATAACACTACTGATTTTGTCATCAAGTGATCGCTCGTATGTTATTGTTTTGTGTTATTTCAATATGTTACAGTTAACTAAGGTATTTCGTCTACCTGCTACGAATAAATAAACAAACCCAACCTTATTTATCTACAGGGTGAATCTCTTAAGGTGTCCTAAATGGATTACAGACAAACGCTTTGCCCTACATCCTTTAAACAAAATTATTTCCTACTAAATTGACCCCAAGGAATAATTTTAAAATATTTTTAACGTTGTATAAATACAGGGTGTACCAAAAACTGGGGGTCACAGGTTCGAATCTTGGAAATTTCAAATACAAACATATGTCATATTATACATCATTAGAAAGGTCTATTTAATAGAAATATTTTGGTGAAAACAGAATTTAGTTACCTTTATTTATTTCAAAATGGCGTCCATTTTTGTAGCCAAAATCAAAATTTACATAATACCCTGTAATTCTTTTATTATTAATTATAAACGACTTCTGATTCAAAATACTTATTTGAAATAAGCTAAGCTTTACAATGACATGCCACAAGATCACATTTATTTAAAAACTAAAATTTCCAAAATTTAATATTTTTAAAATGTTTACATAAACAAATCTAAAAAATTTCAAATGCTAACCCATGTAATTTTGTATATCATCTTAAAGCTCTCGTTGAACTGAGCAACTTTGTAATTTACACTAATGCCGTATCTCTTTTAGTTTTGTAGTAATAACGGAAAAACGTTATTTCCCCATATAACTTGCATGTTAATTTAGTGGTATGGCAACAATGGAAGAAGGACTGCCATACTATCATGTCCTGATTAATTAACATGCAAATCATATGGGAAAATGACATTTTTAGACTATTACTACAAAACCATAAGAGATACGGCATTAGTGTAAATTACAAAGTTTCTCAGTTTAACGAGAGCTTAAGATGATATACAAAATTACATGGGTTAGCATTTGAAATTTTTGAGTTTTGTTTATGTAAACATTTTCAAAAATATAAAATTTTGGAAATTTTAATTTTTAAATGAATATGATCTTGTGGCATATCATTGTAAAGCTTAGCTTATTTCAAATAAGTATTTTGAATCAGAAGTCATTTATGATTAATAATAAAAAAATTACAGGGTATTCCGTAAATTTTGATTTTGGCTACAAAAATGGACGCCATTTTAAAACGAATAAAGATAACTAAATTCTGTTTTCACCAAAATGTTTCTATTAAATAGACCTTTCTAATGATGTATAATATGACATATGTTTGTATTTGAAATTTCCAAGATTCGAACCTGTGACCCCCAGTTTTTGGAACACCCTGTATTTATACAACATTAAAAATATTTTAAAATTATTCCTTGTTGTCAATTTAGTAGGAAATAATTTTGTTTAAAGGATGTAGGGCAAAGCGTTTGTCTGTAATCCATTTAGGACACCTTATGAGATTCACCCTGTATATGAGCATTCACAATCAGAGTTTGTCACGAAAGTCAAGGGTCGTCTTTCATTATTTCATTATCATTATTTAGAGAGATAAAGGATGTATAGCATATCTCTATCTTTTATTAAAAGAAAATTTTTAATGTGAACGAGCTTTCGTGCACAGTAAAAATCCATTTTTTATGAATGATTTATAGGCCTTATTAAATATTTTGGCCATGTTAGTTCATTATATTAAAGTAATATGTAATCCAAAATTTATAGAATGAGTCATTTCATTCCAATAAACAATATATAATACTTTGGTGGGAAACATTAATGAGGAAAGTTGATATTTAAGAAAACAAAGTCTTCAATATGCAACTAATATTTTATAATAAGAAATTTTAGTTGTTACGGTAGTTGTTGTTATTTTAGGTTGACCTTGTTGATAACGTACACGAGTAGTATTAACAATCTACTACTATAATTACAAAACTACAAGCTAATTACTAGTCACGGCATGGCCCACGATTACCTGCCAATCAACAATTAAACTTTTACCTTTGAATAAGCATAGAAAGAGTCCTGGGTTTGAAACATTAGACTAACTAAATTACTTTAAGTATTTCTCAACTACTTTCTCATTGACAAATTTTACCAAACCAATAGTAGTGGGGAATGGCTACAGTTGGCTCAGGTCAAGGTCAGGCGGTTGTAAGTGTTGTAGGGGTAGTAGCGGCTGGGGTTTTTTTGACAGTGATGGGTGGGTTTTGGAAGTGGGTCAAGGTCATCCGGAGGGGTTTTTAAAAAAGGTGAGCCCCGAGGGGTTAGATTGAAGGTGGGTAAAAATTTATTTAATCAAAGAAAAGTAGTGGTTTTATTTGAGGAAGCGTTGGAGTGTTGTTTACTGGCGATGGAGTGGTAGATGCCAAAGGTGATAGCGATGAGAAGATAAAAACATACTATCCACAGTACGCATTTGAATAGTCGTAAAAGCTGAATCATTTCTTGTTGATTCTTTGTTTCTAATTGTAGTCTGTTGATTTCGAGTTTGAGTTTATCCTCTTCCAATTGTGACGTAAATGAAAAATCATCCATCATCTTCGTGTATTAAATGTATGCAGGTAAAAATTGGAGCGGTGTTGATGGTGAGAAAGTTGGCGATGAAATGAGAAACAGAGATAGGGACAGGTTATATATTACTGTAAAAATAGTGGGGGGTAAAGAAAATAATTGTAGTCGACTAAACATCATTATTAGCTGTGTCGGGTGTTGCAGCTTTGGAAGATGGAAGACTATTATCTGGCAGCTGTAAAACTTCGACGTCTTCGCTTTCCATGTTTTCGTAATCAGAAGAATTGTAGGAAACTTCCACAGTGATAGTAATGGTGTTATTTGGAGTGTTTATTAGATCACTTAAAATTTGAAAAATATTTTGTAAGTCTTCCTGTGATTGAATAAGAAAAGTACATTTACTTGTTGTTAAAGGAGAGGAGCTCATTGTTCGGAAGTTGGCAAACAAATGGTGAGCGATGGTCAGAGGGTCGCTTATATGTGGGCAAAGGTGGTGGAGGGGGAAGTAGAGGGGTGGGGGTGGTAGAGTGGTGGGGGAAGGATGATATAATCATATGCGAACCGGCGGCCAGAGCATTTTGCCGCAAAATCCCATTTGGGTAGGTTATGGGTGGTGTGTAGAAATAAGTATTAGCTGTAATATAAATTAGAAACACTAATAATTTTTATAAATTAAATATTAAATTTATATTTAACTAGAGCTTGCATTTCTTGTTCCTCGTCGTTTAATTCAACAATTTTAACACCATTAGTTGTTTGTTCCTCTTCCTCTGCACTTTGCGACGATGAAGACATGGAGGTGGCAGAAGAAGATGATGAGGATGAAAATATTTTGGTAGGATTGACGTATTGCACTGTGATGTTGATCCATCTTAAAGGATAGTTATCAATGAGTGTGAGTAAGTTTTGGAATAGGGTTTCCATCTCTTCTCTGTCGGTAACTAAATGTTGAAAAGAAATGAATTTATCATCCATGTTGTTGTCAAGGCGAGTAATGAAATAAGAATGAGAAGCGTATCGAATGATCCATAGAATATATGTTGTAAAAAATAAGTGGTGGGGGTAATCTCAAGGTCAATCAAATGGAGTTTTAAAAAAGGGCTGCAGTCAGTGACTACAGCTATACATCTGAAGCTTCAACAGGATCAGTAGACCAATCAGATCTGTACTTGCACGCATTTATGATGCATGTACAAAAGTCGTCTTTATAACATGCATTACACTCTCGGCAATTAACAATTTTTTCTGGATGAAATTTGATACATCTCTGGGGACAGCAAGTGTGGAAGTATCTTGATTTATAAATCTTGAAGGTTCGCAATTCTGGTGGTGGTAGTTGTTTTGTCTTGCATTTGCAGTAACAAGATCCGAAGAATTCACATTTTCTACAAGCTAATCCGTCTACCATCCATCTTCCTATATCGGTACATTTTTGTTCACAACAATAGCGTGGTTTGTATTTGTCTTTCTTGTTTTCCATGTTGACGCTTCTAAGTTTAGCCAAGAAATGAAGGTGTATAGTGTAGGATAGTGTGTTTTATAGACTAGAAAAAGTGGTGGGGGTAATCTCAAGGTCATCCAAATGGAGTTTTAAAAAAGAACATCTTACAAGTGTAAGATGTATTTATTTAAGATAGTGAGTTTTCATTCTCTTTTTCTTTCTTTATATCTTGTTTGTATTTTTCTTTTTCTTCTTTAGCCATAGCAATGAGATCTTCAGTGGATAGTGGATGTACTTCAGGAAATTTTAGAATTAATTTTGGTTGGAATCCTTCTTTAGTCAATACTTGAAGATCGGACGTCATTTGTTCTACACTTTGATAGTCTTTTCCGTAGATTTTTCCATTGAATTCAATCATCATTCTGTACAACATGGTAGTGGTAGTTGTTTTCGCTGCGTCAGTTGGGAAGCAAATGATGATTCTGTTTAGGTTACGCGTTCCTTTTATAGATGCCACAGCGACCACTCAATATTATTCAACATCAGTAATATTTCTGGAACTTAACATTATTTTGAGTAGATGGTGTTGTAGTTGAAGGTTGTGTGGAAACAAATACTTCTTCATTGCAGAATTTTTGTTTAGGAAACATCCTCATGTTGTTAGCGTAAACATCAATATTTAAACGATAACCACCGGCAAGTAACACTCGCAATTCATTAGTAAAATCGTCAAGTTCTTCAAAAGTTGTGATGGTGGTAGTATCATATGATGCACACTTAACCTTAAGAGACATGTTGTTATTTGTAATAACTGGAGAGCCAACAGAGATGTGTACGGCACGAAAGGTAGTCGTAGACTGATGAGATCCTTAAGAAAATTACGGCCTTTATATACCCTCAAAACTAGGTCAAGGTCACCCAAACGTGTTTTTAAAAAAGCAACATATCGATAGTGCAGAAACACTATCGATATGTTGCCTTTTTTATTTTTTTTTTCATTTTTATTTTTTATTTATTTATAATCAGTTACATACATGTACAACAGTATGAACAGGGTGAATCAGTCGTAAATCTTCATTCTGCAGCAGTTGAACGAAGCGTTTGGGAAGAAATACTTGAAATTTTGGTTCATCACCAGGTGTGTAGGGTGCTTCACTTAATGTACAATTGATAGCGTCTCCAATTGATGTTTCCATTTTCTTAATAGTGTGAATAATATAATGTTTTTCTTCCTTCAATTCTGAACATTTTTTTGTCGGTAGTATAGTAGATTTAGAATGTTTGTTGAATTGATCAACAAGCGATTGTAGAAAATTTTGTGACGCCATTATCTTCTTCTTGCTATTGTTCGTCTTCTTCTTCTTGTGTTTGCGTGTCAGAGGTGTTGACTCCCCGGAGGTTTGAGTAATACTGATGCATTGTCATAGTGCCGCTCTCATTTTTATACCCTTCGTTTCCCCCACCACTTTGCTGTAGATAGACATTTAAACGATATGCGTTTTTTAAAGCACATTGAGACTGTTGATGTTTAAAGTTTTTAGATGAAATACAGATGTTATCAAAGTAGCAATAAAAATCTTTCTCCATTTGCACATTTATTACTTCATGGTTTGTATATGTTTGTATCCAATTTGCTTTTTCCAATCCTCTTGTAAAAATAGTTTTGAACTTTTTGCAGAAATGATTCATAATGTGTGGCATCATATTGTAGGTTATAAAACCTTCATCCCATCTTAGATTATGAAAATGTTTCATCAACCATTTGTTTGTTACTTTAGCTTTGGTTGTTAATCTGTTGAATGGTAAAGGAGGCATAAATAAAAAGTGATAAACAACAGATGTTATCATATCTAGTACCACTAACTCTTTAATTATAAAATTTCCATCATTACCACGGAATGCTTGAAACTCTATGATACCTTGCTTTACTTCCATTAATTCTATCTTCTTAGAGAATGAAACTTGTTTATCCATGATGACGTTCAGTAGGCAACTGGTATGTTAATCCAGATTGACAACCTTTTATACCCCCAATATTCTTCTTTTTACTTACAATATTCTTTATTTGTTCAATTTGTTGCCGATTGTTGATTGTTGAAACTTGATTCGTTTTCCTTGGTTTCTTGCTTTTCTTCATCTAAATTAAAGTTGGTTTGATAGTGGTGTAACTGTCTCCACATATCTACTTCATGTGGTATCCTATTGAAGATTGAAGTATCTACTGGACCATATAGGATTGGAACATATGGTTGTTTATCCAATGCATCAATTAAATAGTCTTTGATAATTGCACTTGAGAATATTAGCTGTTTTAAATATCTTGTTATAGGACCAGTAGCACAAGTTAAAGTGTAAAACTCTTCTTTAGTCAAATGTATTTTTATATTATATTTAGTTAAATCTCTAAATCGAACTAGTTGTTGACCATGTTGTTTAACAATATCGATTTCAATATTTGATTCCAACAAACCTAGTTTTGTTTTTCTTCCAAATGTATTGTTACTCAGATAACATTCCAAAAGATGTATATGTTTCATAAAAGATTCCCAAGAAGTTTCAGTGAAGGTTACCATTTTAGATCCATGATTTAAAATAACAGTAGGAGAGTAATCCAATGATTTCATCACTCCAGCAGATACAGTCTTTGTCATACAAGAAGAAATAGGATAAAATATTCGAAGAAATACTTCCGTTAAGATGTTGGTGGAAATGTTATCTTCAATTTTTCTTTTCTTTGTTTCTTTTTCAACTTCCTCTTCTTCTGTCTTCTTATGTTTAAACTTGAGGAACTCATCCATTTCCTGTTCAACTTGTCTTTCTATATCCAAACTATTGTCAGCCATAAAAGGTGTAGTTTCTTCATTAGCACCTGATGTAGTAGAACTCATCTTGCGGACGATGTTACCCATACGACAATCAAAGATGAAATGAATTTCCAGCTCTTCTTTCTCGCTTTTATACTCGCAGATGACCTAGATATTGTTGATTTTTTGTAAAAACCTTACAAATCGTGCAGATGTTGTATTAATCCTTCTTAAAGTACATTCTTCACGATTCCTGTTAGCGGTGTGTAAGTAACTATTTTGTCATGTAGAATTAAACAGTATGCTGAAGTTCCATCTGGTATTTTATCTTCAAATTCCATTTCAACTTTTATATCTACACTTGAAGATTTTACAGATTCATTTTGTTTTGAACAATCGATTACAACAATTGGAGCTTTTGAATAAAATTGTTCTGGTGATAAAAGTGGTGTATTCGTCTTACCATAATATGACGATTGAAATCTTGCATACATGTCATATAGAATGGAATAACGTTTCTTGTCAAATGAAACATTTAAACTGTCATATGGAAAGAACTGAGAGTTTAAAAAAACTTTGCAATTCTTTATCTTGCAATGGTCAAATTGACCAGCGTGTGCAGTTATAACATCTTTTCGTTTAGTCTGAAAACCGACTATTATGTACCTTGCCCGTTCTAAATAAGTAGAGGTTTTAACAGTCCATGTTTGTCTTTCTGTTTGAGGCAATATGGGGTATTCATGAAATTCCCAACTCCTAAATGGTATTACAATATCACGGTCAGATTTTAACTTTTTCAATAATAATACTCGATGTTCATCTGCCAATCTGACATGAGGTACTCTCCATACAACTTTATCCAATTGAAGTTGCCATTCCAAATCGGCATCTTTAGTTCCACTTGGCGCTTGTATTACATCCTTATTTGTTGAAGATCTGAGCAGTACCAGTTCTTGCTTTACGTTTATTATTATTCTCTTGTAATCTTCTGCAAATCCCAAAAGCAATCGTAAAGGTACATTAAAATCAAAGTAACCTTTTGAATTAGGAGTAATAGTGTCTTTATCAGGAGTCACCCATCCAGCTGAGATTAAAGAATTCTTTTCATGGGGTGTTATTGAAGTCAATCCTTTTAAAGTTGTTGATATACCAACTTTTTTTGTTGAATCAACTGTTACTTCAGATATCTCATATCTAATTTCATCAAACAGATATGCCATAGGGTTATTTATAAAAGGAACAGTTGAACCAGATTTTCCATCCAATGTTGTTACTCTTCCTTCGATATATAAATAACTTTCACATGGTAATGTGTAGATATCTTGTTGTTGAATGGGAATCCTTATTTCATCATTATTATTTAATTTTGATGAAGTGTAAGGGTTGTGAGTGTGATATTCCTTCTCCCATAGGGTTTCGTCGAATGTCGGTCCTTGCGCTATATCCAGTATATCCATGGTTGGCAAGTTTTAGTCCGATCTTTTGTAGGAAGTGTATGTTGTCCGGTGTTAACTCGTCGAATGTTGAGGAGCTACTGAGCTCCCGACTCTTCCGTTGTGGTTTAAATGATAATCCCATGTTGACTTTATGTTGCTGCTCTGATATGTAACCGTATAGTTATTGTTTCTCCTCTAAAGTCAACACTAATGCCGTCTTGATCCAATATGTTCAGTACGATGTCTGAAATGAAACTGGTGTTTAACGGTAGGTATATCAGGTTTTGTGGCTTCTCAACTATTTTAAAACCAGGAGCTACTGTTGGGTAAAATGTGTGTAATATATGTTGATTTACTCCATCTCTATATGATCCGTGTATAATATTACATGTTACATCAATACTGTTCACCTTTAATATTGTTACTGTTGTATCGCCAGTATAATCATTTCCAGGAGCTAAAATTCCTTTCTTTTTTGAAAATCCGAGCAAATTGCCGATTGAGTGGTCTAAGCTAAAATCTATATAATACTTTGAAGTTATTTCCGCTTTTAATGTATTATTATTACCTTTTATAGAAATATTTTCTTCTCCAAGTTTCTTTTGTAATACTTGGTTTATATCGTCTATTTCATATGCTCCTGTAGATAATGGAATTATTTTTAATTGTGAATAATTTCCTTTTTCATCTTTACTCTCATAATAATGTAGTAAATTATTTTTTCCTTCTGTAACATTGGGAATTGAATTGTATGTAGTCAAATCCAATAATGCTGCTTCCCATAGTTTATCCGTAGATAAACGTAAAGCTGGGAAAAGTGTACTTTTCAATGTTGACGAATTTCCACTCAGCGATACTGTATACGATGACATCTTAAAGCTGACTGACGCTCTTCGCTAGGAACTCTAAACATAAATGTCCGCATATTTCTGTATTGCTAGGTTGCTCTCTTTTGTAGTTGTAGAATATATTCTTGGAGTCCCGAAAATAATGTTGAAGTTCTTTTGGTGGCGGTAAATTTCCAAAACTATCAAAGTAGTAAACATTTTCTCCAAGTTTTTTATAACATACCCAATGAGTACCTGGTCCATAATTAGAGTCTAAATTTACTATTCCAGTTTCATTTTTCCACACTCTATTTGGTAATGTATCTTTCATAAAAACTCCTCTGAAGAATGGTATTCTTAAACATTTCACATATTTTGACAATTGATAGTTTGTTAATGCTTCATTTGGAATTATCAATTTATTTTTCTCATTTAATACACACGGTACGGTCTTAAGTAAAGACCCGATCCGTTTTTTACCATTGACCATATGGATGTTTTCTTGACTTTCCTTTTAGGGTTAGTGCGACGTCTTCTTTTGATGTTCCCGCCTCTTTTTGCAGCTTCTTTTTTACTAGGTTTTTTCCCGCGTCGTCTTCCACTACCAAACTTAGCTTTCGTCTTCATGACTGTTGTCACTGCCCAAGCTGCTGCTTTTTCCGCAATACTGGCGTCACTTGATTTAACCCTTTGCCAAGCTTTTTCCGCTAGCGCTCTATCCGCTATTGATCTATTTGTTGAATCTGCAAACTTGGAATACGCTATATCGTGTTCTTTGCAAGCTTGATCTAATTTATTAATTCCAGGATCTCCTCTTGCTAAACGTTTTGCCAACTTAGTTCCGGGTCCACAATATTGATAGCCTCCGGGCAGATGAAATTCGTATGGTAAAGCGTCTATTGCTCGATTTAGAACAGCACCAACAGGAATCCGTCTGAGCAGGGAAAACGCAGCTGATGTTATACCACGTCCTTTCTTAACGCTGTCTTGACGACGACTGAGCGGTGCGGTCTTCATTATGTCGTCTTATATAACCAGCGTGTTTACTCCACGAGCTGCTTTACATAAATGGATAACTCGTGCACAATGTTTTATATTTAAATATTTAATTATTCAAATTAATTATATACTGATTTATGATTCTATTTTTAATCCAAGCTTCTCGTTCATCGGGTTGAATCATCACATGACTCGTTGTACTAGCTATATGATTGTGGGTATCGATAAGTAAATTGCCCACTATTCTTATTAAACAATCTAAAGTTACAGCATCTTTCGGATGTTGAGGATCATGTAACTGCATAATACGTTTATCATTACACGTGTAAGCGGTTGAATCACTTTTCGATGTTGTTATGACTTGTCCAATAGTAGCAGCATCATTTAAATCTTCTCCTGGTAAAATATTAATTATTTTCTTCATCTTTGCATCATATTTGGTCCCAAAGTGTTTATCCCAAGTTATTGTTTGTCTCAATGTAACACAATCATCATCTTCATAACCAGGATAAATATTTTTTATTCTTCTATTACGACCATCATATGTACCTAATCTACCACCACTTGCAATTAATGTTTGTATCATTAAAGGTACATCCGAATCTTTTATACCGAATCTTCCATTTGTTATTGTTTTATGTCCCGCATCCCATTCATCATTTTTTCCTTGCATTAAATCAAACTTTTTATTTCCATGTATAAATGTATCTCCTCGCTTTAGCACGGCATCTTCATGTTTTACAAAATTTGATGTCCCCCTTTTTAATTCTTTAGATAGTTGTTCCATAGTAACAGCATCTTTTGGTTGAGAACCGAACTTTACATTTGACAACACTTTCCCATGACAATCGATTTCATCATTATCTTGTAAAATACAGTTGTCCTTGATGTATTTCAGGTTTACAGCATCACCGTCTTCCTTTGGGTATCCAATGTCATTTATAATAAATTTATAAAAAGAAAATCCGCGTTGAGTCTTTTCCGGTATTATAGAATGTAAATATTCTTTATTAACTGAATCTTTATCATTTTTCGGATTTGCCACGTTGGTTATTCTATGATTCCCAGCATCAAATGTCTGTCCATCTTTTAAATTATTACCCCACTGCAATTTTAAAGTATTTAAAAGTTCAGATGATAAATACTCTTTATTAATTGCATCAGAACTGTCAGTTGGTTTACCAACATTAATTATTCTATGTGATTTGACATCGTAAGTATTTTTGTCTAATTTCAATGATGTTGAAGTTGCTTCTTTTACTGTCTTTAAATTCGCTCCATCAGTATCTTCTTCTGGGTCTTTAACAAATTTTAAACGTTTGTTACTCATATCATAGTCACCTTCAGGTGTTTGCGGCAATCCACTTCTTTTTCTGTTTTCTCCTCCTTGTACTCCTAGCCCGGAATACCGTCCGAACTTGTCGACGCTCATGATTGAACTGATCCATTGTATGGTCACAGCTCTCTTATATATCTGTGATAATTTATACAACTATTCCGCGATTTCGAAGTTCGTCAACTAAAGCCACCCATTCATTATTTAAACCTGTATGACCAGCTTCTATAGCTTCATGTAATAGTCTCATTCTATCAACCAATTTGTTTATATCATTATAGTAAATCACATTTGTATTATATAGGTTTTTCATTAAACCTTTACCAGACGTTGAAGATTCTCCTTTTTTCTTTTTACCATATTCATCCATAAGTGATAAGTCCATAAGTGATAAAGACTTCCTCTTTAGCGGTTTCTTCAAAGCGGGCGCAGTCCGTAATGTTGGTAGTTTTCTTAGGGGAAACAATCTTTTTATTACAACAGTATATTTAGTTGCGCGTGTTCTATTTATCATTGAATCTTTGGAGTAATTCTTCTTATGAGCATTAGTATTTTGCAAAATTTCTTTAAAAGTATTTAAATCTTGTAGTGTATATTTTATAGCTATATTTTTAAAAATCAGTTCAAATAATCCTTTTGTTCCTTTATATTTATGCTCACCAATAACAATGTCATCATCTTCAGTCAAATGTACTTTTGAATCTCCTATTTTTAATTCATTTCCATCAATTCTCGCTCCATATACATGTGACTTGTGTAGTTTTGGGTTAGCTTTTATTTCATGTAACATCTTCATGATATACTTTCTTCCAAGAGGTCCTTGTTGCAATATATCACTACTTAATTTTGTTAGATTTGGAATTGATTGTTCTGCTTCAGGTATATGTTGTTCTTCTTCTTCTTCTTTTTGAACATTTATTTCTGGTTCTTCTTGTCTTGTTTCTTCTCCTTTTTGAGAAACTTCACTATCACTTGTGTAAGAATCATCATCTTCTTCCTTTTTTAAAGTCTTTACTTCAAATTTAGAAACAGGTAGTAAAACATCTCCTTCAAAATGAGGTTTACCAATTGTTTCTGTTATCTGTTTTAAAGGTTCTGTAATAGGTTTAAATGTAGTCTCCAGAAATTCTTCTCTTTCATTCAAACCCATTCTTAATGCTCGATTTTTAAGTCTAATCGAGTCACTTAGTGATTTTATTTCTTTTAATAGTTTTTCTTGGTTCACCATGTTTACACTGCCAATCTATTACTAAACGTATCATCAATTGTTCAATGGATTAATACAAATTTATCTAACCCTATACGATATCTTCCATTTTTTATAGCTTCTTCTTTCATAATAACAAGAAATCCATATTTTTCAGCCCATGCTTTACCACACATTTCTTTAAATTTATCAAATGACATGTCTGCATTCACATGATCATTATATATGTGCTTTAAATTTGTTTCATCTTGCTTGAAGATAATAAGTAGATTTGCATTATCTCTTATTAGTTGTTTTGGAATTTTACTGTAAGTTTGACCAATATAAATGCTATCAATATTGTAATGTCTTCCCATGGCAAAATAACTTCTAATAGTGTCATGATTTTCACAAGATACATCATCAAATATAAATATAGAAAATGGTTTAGCCTCGTTTGGCTCCATTATAGTTTCACTAGCATTAAACTTGTAGAAATTAACTTCAGGCACACTTGCGAGTACCTTATCCAATAATTGGTATTTGGGTTGTTGCAAAGATTTGGAAAAGATATAAATGTTGTTAAAACGTAATCCCTTAGGATTTGTTATTAAATTAAAAACCACATTTGTCTTTCCACAATTTGATGGTCCAGTTATTAAACATCTTATTGTGTTTGGCAGTAATTCACCATGTTTTCCATAATTTAACTTGTCGTTGTCAACTGTTAATTCATCAATATTATTAATAAAAAATCGATCCTTTTGTTGCACAATCTCCATCTTGTATAAAGGTTAAACATGTAATGACTTCATAAATTGCTACACTAAGTCTTTTGTAGGGATCCAAGAGTCTTCACTTTTATCAAATCCCAACCAACGTACTTTCACCTTATCCTTTTTTCTTTGTAAAATTTTTTCAACAAGATATACATCGCCAACTGATGATTTTAGCAATTCATGTCCGTAGAATCCACCTTCAAGTAATTCACCCTTGTTGTCCTTTAAAATGTAGGTTTCAGGTATTGTTGGTTGCACTTTATAGATTGTAAATACTTCATTAGTCCAGTTTGGCAGATACCTTTTGCTAAATACTCCTTTGTACTTACTTATACGAACTTTATCATTAACTTTAAATGTTTTGGGCTGCATTTTTTCACGTTTAGGAGTAGTATTATTTTTAATACGTTTTAATACCATTTTAGCATTGGTACTATTTACTTCGTTAGGCTTCATACCAATGGTTCGATGATACTTATTGTTATATTCTTTTATAAGTTGTGGTAATATATCATACCAAATATATGATCCTCGTTTGGAAAATGTTTTATACATTGCTCCTTTTAACGTTCTGTTAAATCTTTCTATTATTGAAGCTTTAACTTCAGAATTTGTAGAATAATGATTTATTTTATACTTCTTCATTAAAGCTGCAAAGTCTTTGTTAAAATATTCTTTTCCATCATCAGTTTGTAGATGTTTGATGTTGAAATTATTTCTTTGTATAGCTATTTCCATAGTTTTTGTAACACTTTTACCAGTCTTGTCCTTTAGCGGTAAAGCATCAGCCACTTTAGTAAAACAGTCTATAATCGCTAAAATGTATTTAAATCCTTTATTTAATTTACTATGTGGTATCATTTCAATAAGATCGGCTTGGAAAAGATCATTCATTCCTTTTATAATTGTATTTCTTCTAGGAAATTTTCTTCTTGCCGGCTTATGAAGTTCATTTACAATCTTGTTCCTTAAATCTTCCATCTTCAGTTGTGTCTTCCACACCGCTTGTAAAAGTACTGATCTCTAAAAATGGTTTATCCTCTTTTATATGGTAAGATTATAGGTCAAGGTCATATTACATTGGTGTAAAAAAGAGGGAACATGACATTGAGCTTGTCATGTCCCCTCTTCTTTACGGAAAGGAAAAAGGAAGAAGGTAAAGGACGAAGAATAGGTTTACTGGTCGATAGGGTATAAGGAGTAATGTCCAAATGGTAGAGTTTTTATATTATCTTCCAGGATGTGCCTCTTATCATCCTTACAACTCAAAGCCCATTTGGTTTGCTTTATACTGAAGAGACGATGGTTGAAGCTTCTTATGGTGTTAAATGTTGCTGTTGTCTCAACATTTTCAAATAAGCATCTCTTGTATTCTTCAAACTGTACATTCTTCTTCAGGTATGAGGTTTTTATACCTTTGGCCTTCTTCACGATTTCATGTTCTCTTTTTTCATTTTTGTACAATTTAAATGAATACAATTTAGACATTAAAGCAACAACCTCTTCCATTGGCACGCTATTTGTTTCGTCTTTGAACTTTCCCAATACCTTTTTATTTCTACCATTGTCGTAGTTGGGATGGTCTTGTGGATAATCAGAAAAGTCAAAGTCGTTATTGTAGATAAAACAGCGTAGGTCTTCATACATATCTTTAGTTCTTATCCAATAAATAAAAGCATCCGTATCCATGTATACAATGCCGATGTTTTCTCTTCCATAAAATTTAACCATCTTGTTGTAATGGAAGTCATACATGTGAGTCTTTGAAATATCTAGAATAGACATCCCCACATATAAAGGACGATCCATTGTAATTGAAATTTTGTTCATGGAAACAGCTACAATATTTTCGTTGATTATTATGGATGATCCGAAGTTAGGTTTTTGTACCAGCTTTTGTAGTTTTACCGGATCACTAACTAATTTCACATTCTTATGCTTTCTTTTGTTTTCCAGTGTCTTGCCAAATATCGCATTATTCATCAATTTAAAAAAGTCCTTTTGAAAATTAGATGTAGCTGCAGTTCTTCTTTTTGTGTTATTGTCAATGTATGACTTTAACCAACAGGATTGAGAAAATTGTAAAGCTCTATTAATTTTTGTTATTCTCAATCCTAATTCTAGGGCTTGTTGTATTACCCAATAATGAGCAACATATCTTGATTTGTTGGTTAAAGTCATCATTAATTTAGGCCATCTACCGGTTGGTGATATTTCTGTCTTGGCCAGTAGAGGTAAATCATAATGGTGGTCATGCAAATGTTCAGGGTACTCAATATCTACATCCAAAATATAACCAGTATCTCCATGTTTTGCTATATCCATAATGTTTCCAATAGAATCAGGGTCTATCCATTTGAAGTCGCCAAATGGAAGAGGATTCGACATGGCCCATCCATAAAGGTTATTTGCATCAAAATAACCTAAATATGTAGTTGGTTTTGTTGCATCAAAATTGGGCAAATATTTGTTATTTGCCTTTACATGTCGTGTTACGCTTTGAGTTAGTCCCCCTCGAACACCTGATTCCAACATCAGCACCATGTCTATATATGTAAGAAGTTGGAGTTTACATTTTGTTTCCTTTAACATTGCTTGCCAAGCTAGTCCAGGTGATGTACAAGAATGCAGAGGGTCTAATCCATATGCCTTAAAACATGTATTTCTAAACTCTTCCATTATATCACAAAGTAAAGTTACATCTAGTTTTACATAAAAGTCCGAATATTCTCCAAGTGTTTTAAATCCTAATTCATTCCATACTCTACACGCATGTTCATAATCTTCATGGGATATATCTGTGTCATATAGTTTACTTTTGAATTCTTCTTTTGGTGGAAGGGATGTTTCATTAAATCTTTCTAAGCTATCTATATAATCATACGGGAAAACACCTTTGCGAAGAACTAAATTAACCTTGTCATTACTTACAATCTTCTTAGTTTCTATTAAATCTTCTGTTCTCAGGTTTTCAGAAAGCTTCATTAAACTAGATGGCATAAAACGGTAAGAGTCTAAAAACCGAAGCTTTATATTTCCAACTTTTTTAGTAAAACTTATAAACTTCTCCGTGGTTTCAGCTATGACATCAATTTCTCCATTATCTCTTCCTAATTCCGGAATGATAAAATGCGCATCATAACCACTAAGGTTATGTAATATTACAGGTATACTTGTAGGGATCTTGTAGTTGATATTACAGCTGTTACATGCAGCACCTCTATAATAACCTGTCAGATGGTCATGATCATGAACCTTGTGATTTTCCACAGTAAATTCATTTGTACATAAATAACAATGAGTTGCATTTTCATGTTGAATCTCTTCTTCTTCATCCAAAGGTATCATTGGTATAATATCACTATACAATCTTTCAACACTTTCCGCTATTGTATACAACTGATCAAGGAATATTTTAGAAGCATTAACACCACGATAGACAATAGGTTTTGAAGTTAAATTAAATCTATTTAGATGTTCTTCAGAAAGAGTAGATTTAACCATTAAACAAAAACTGTTTGGATCATGTATCTGATATTTAACAGTTTTCTTTGCTACATCGCCATCATTATCTTCAATAGGAACTAGTGTAGATTCAAAATCAGCATAGACAACAATGGGAATCCGGTATTGATGGGAGATTTTTTCAAATTTTAACTCTGCCTTACTTGCACACGGTAAGATAATTTTTGCTTCATAGTTGTTGTTACATAGTTTTTTATGCTCTTGTAACCATTCGTTTCCTTCTCTTCTTTCTTCACAAAAATTAAAGCATCTTTTACAAATTATCTTCTTATTTCTATTTTTAGATAATTGATTACTAACAAGAGTTTCAAATTTTTTAATCCATACATAGTGGGAAACATCACCTTTTGTAAGTAGTAATAAGTCTGTATGATCTGGGAGTTCATTCTTCACCACACGCAATGGGTACACTTTATTCAAACTGTCCAAACCAAAAACATTAACAGATGTTCCAGGGTTTTGTTTTTCGAACTTTGGGATGTCCTTCAAAGCCACTGGGTAAGTCAACCCTTGGAAATTATATCTATATCTTTGTAATTCATATTCTTCACTGGGTCTTACTGCATTGTCAGGTGGTACAAATTTTGCCGTCATTGCATATCTAAAACATTCCATATCTTCATTTTGAACATTTATACATGATTTGGTGTGTGAAATTTTCTTTGGGAGTGAAATATAACTGCTACCCCTTAATCCGTAGCCATGTTTATGAACTCTAATATCCATACCCTCAATACTAACCAAACTCCAACCAGATCCTCTTCCTTCATGATCTTGAATTTTT
Organism: Neoaliturus tenellus; assembly: GCA_030545055.2. NCBI lineage: Eukaryota > Metazoa > Arthropoda > Insecta > Hemiptera > Cicadellidae > Neoaliturus > Neoaliturus tenellus. The sequence goes on from CM061535.1 coordinate 85,718,325, forward strand.
GTTAATATTTCTTCCAAACAATCTTCAACTATTGAATTAATATCTGAACTTGCCATGATGGTCTGGTTTTTTGTTATGAATCCTCTTGGTGACATTTCGCCTTCTACATTAGTAAACATAGCATTTAGTATTATGCTAAATTTAATGAAGTTTAGTCTTCTTAATTCTTCTGTGAGTGTTCTTCTTGCAATTGTACTTGCTTCTTTAAAAAACTGCTCCAATTCCAATTTTTCATTTTGAATTTTGTGGTGCATTACTACTCTACCTTCTAAAGCAAATACTTTTAAACTTGGTATTTCATTAGATGGTCCTGCTAATGGTTCTTCTTTATGTTCTTCTTCTTCTTTTTCTTCTTGCTGTTCTTCTTGTGGTTCTTCTTCTTCAAATAGTTTTAAATCTTCATATTCGGTTTCTGTTACATTTTCATTATTATTATGGAATAATTCTTTATGTATTTCTAGTAGAATATTATCATGAAAAGTTTCTGAGCAAATATCACATTGATGCATCGTGTTGATGTTTACTCTTTCAAATTTAGCAGGGAAATAAAATGCTTCTCTCTCCTGCTCCCTTTATATAATGCTTCCCCCACTACATTTGTAAGGTTTTTTTATATAAAATGTTAGAATTAGTAGTTTAAGACCAAAGCTGAAAAGTAATGATAATACCCCATATTTTCTTCCAATTGCAAATACTTCGCATACACCTCCGCCCATAGCCATAACAGATCGCTGTTTCTCCAATATACACCAAAGGTATGTCTACCATTAACCAAAATTGGAGATCCTATGTTTACTAATCTTCCATTTTCTATCCATGTCATAACTTCAATTAAAAACCTTCCTATAACATCCATTGGAGAATTTGGATCCACTAATATTCTTGTTACAACATTTTCACTTAACAAAGGCATTTTAATTTCGTCATCGTTTTCTTCGTCCAGCTCCAATACTTTTTCAACTTTTGTACATTTGTTGTAAAATATTGACGCATCTCGGGGAGATATGTTCACTCTAGCTATTATAGGTGAAGAATGTTCTCAACACAAACCACACCACTCTTATATCGTCATGTCATTGAGTGGAGGGTGTTTTTTTTATGGTACAATTTTAGTAAAAGAAAATAATACAATTCTGTCTTTACCACAATATTGCTCTTAATTAGAGCTTTTCATTGATGTATGACTTGCCCTATTCCGGCAAACCATTCTTGAATTATTAGTCATTTTCTAATCCAGATTATTGCTGGGGAGGGGGGGGAGGGGGAGGGGGAGGGGGAGGGGGAGGGGAGGGGGGGGGAGGGGGGGGGGTTAATTAACCTAATTGAGGTCAAGGTCACCAAAAAATTATAATTTACCAAAGTGATGGGGACGGCCGGAGCCATCCCCACCACTCTGTTTGCCTAACACTTCCCCAAATCCCAACCCGCTATAGTTACGTCTTGCAAGGAATCCCAATTTTTGGCCCGCACGCACGTGGCGATCCAGTTTGGTGGGCTGTGATACGGGCGGCCGGCCTCGGGCCTGGGCACTGGACCTGACCATTCCAATTTTACAATAGGGAGTCTGGAACAGTTAATGCAAGACGCAACTCTAACCTCCCACCCTTAATCTAAACCCACCCAAATATAATTATTTCCTAACAAAAAATTAAAAATTAAAAAAAATAAAAATATGCGCTGCCTATGGCACAACACGCATGTCCCACCCATATTTAATGAAGTTCAACAGAACTTCTATAATTTAAATTTAAATTTAATCTACCCTCCTAACAGCTAGCTGTGAAAGGTTATTAGTACACACACACATACAATAATTATACCAAAACTCAACATCAAAAACACATTTTCCAAACATCAACAATACCATAACACCTTAATGCTAACATCGCAATGCGCAAATTAAAGCTTAAAATTAGCACAACTTAAAACTAAAAATAACATTTTGCACACACACTCACACACAACAAGTATTAATATTAAAACCCTAACAGCAAGAGTAACTCAAATATATATCGGCCGCTTATACATTTGAGTTACCCTCTGAGTTCGGAACAACCATCGCGTCCGACGAATTGTTCCGAACTAACTCAGCGATAGTCGCCAGAAAGGTTCTCGGCTCACAAAGTGGTAGGGGGACAGTAGGGGTTTGAGGGGGGTACAACGTCTAACGTCCAACGTCAGTGGAAATTTCCAATGATCTATTCGTCACATGTAGGTCCCCGCTAATGCAGGTGGAGCGTTGTACCTTGCAATTAACGTTAGGCAACACCTGGTTTAATCCGCCGTTAAACTTAACTGAGGCTTTCCCCATCGCGTAACACCATAATTGTTGCCTGTTATCATCTGAGTAATGGCAGAAAATTATCTGTCCTTTTTTGCCGCTTAACTATAGTTATTAAACTATTGGCAACATCAAAGCTAAATTGGTGTTACATAAATGTAACCACTATCAACCTAATTTTTATTGATGAGTGAAAGTGACGGGGGGGGGGTCATTACTTTTTTCCTCGGGGGGGGGGGGGGGGGGTCAAGTTCAACATAATTAATATCTGTGCTTATATAAGCCACAACGCGGTCGCGCGTCTGCCATTCACTCCCCAGGTACCGCAGCTGAAACAACTAATCTGTAAGTCTCTACCACCTAGTAATGTTACATATGTTTTGTTTTAACTTACACCTGTTAAGCTTGCTATTTTTTTTTTATGTAATTTATTTTTTCAACTATTTCTTAACATATAAAAATACACTTTTATTTTATATATATAATATATAAAATAATCTCGTGTTACTATTTTTATTTTAGTTTATACTTATTATACAAGCTAACCCCTACGGAATAATTAACTAACTTCTGCTGCTAGACTAAACTACTTAGACTATAAACAGTTAACACCCATATATTAATATATAATTATTATACTGCGATTTTTACCTGTACAAATGCTAGATGTAATTGCGATTAATCGTCTACGACACAGTTCTTAAACCCTTATAAAATAATTAACTAACTTCTACCACTAGCGGTAATTTTTAAAAATTTTACAAAAATTTATTAACTATTTTTTCCCCCTACTAGAACCTTTCGCTACGCTGCCGCCCCGACAAAGAACTGAAATCTCCAAAGTTCTTCCCTTTTATCTCATTCTCTTAGGGGAGGGGGTTAGGGGGGTTTACACAACCCTATATAAGCGGCATCGGCACCTCACGCGTGCGCCATTTTAATGGCGATAGGGCGACAGTAAACATCTATCCATAAGTCTCTAAGACTATCAAACATTTTTTTAACTTACTCTTGTTACTCTAACATATGTTTGCGCTTATTATGCTAATTGGTCTCTATATATTCAGACACACTCGTGGGCACCAATCATATACTCGCTGAATTTTGGAGAGTACACATCTCCCCTTTCAATATTATTATGGATTCGCACACTTTACATTTAAAACTTTTGCGTACTAAACACATTTTACAGAAACAATCTAACTCTACAATTTCAAAACCGCGTACTACATTGAGTAAGCTTAAAAAATACTTCAGTTTTCACCCGTTGTACTTTGTAAAATCTAACCTTTGTAATACTTGTTCTACTGATCCTATTTTACACTCTGTCTTAACTGAAATGCTGAAATATCAAAATTTCAATCTTGTTACACCTATTGACGATCCTATCCAATTATTCTTATTCACTATATTACCAGGTTTATATGATCATTCTTCCTCAGACACATGTCTTGTTCTGCTCTATCAACTCACACTGTAACCAACTAGGACCTCTCCTTTTTTGCAATTATGAACACACAGCTGGATTCACCCATACTTACAACAAGCACTGACTCCTATCCCATACAGAGTGATAAAATAACTATTACTGCTACAAATAATGAGAAAGCAATTCTCCAATCATTAATGAGTTTTTATTAAATAAATATATTTTTAAAAACCCCCTCTGAGTGACCTTGACCCACTTCCCAAACCCACCCATCACTGTCAAAAAAACCCCAGCCGCTACTACCCCTACAACACTTACAACCGCCTGACCTTGACCTGAGCCAACTGTAGCCATTCCCCACTACTACCAATAATTAAAAAGAAAAAAAAACTTTCTTGCAGACCAACCTTTTTGTGTGATTAGTTTTGAAAGAAATTGCTTCCCAATATTTTTACACACTTTTCATAACGATTTAGATCTAACATTAAATTAACACCGTAGTCATTTTTAGTTAGGCCTATTGGTAGCCCAATTTTTACTATAAAAGATTACAATTTTCAATGTGAATGATTTTTTTTTTTTTGCAATGAAACGCTGAGATTTAAAATTGGTGCTTTAGCGGTGGTGGCTGGAGGAGAGATGTAGTGGAACTGAAACAGCCAGCTTGAGGATGCATTGTTGGGTGAAGATGGTTATTATAATCGTTCTTCTAGAGGTCTGTGGACTCTAAAGGTATACTTATGTTGTACTTCAGGGCCTGCACCCTTAGAACTGGGATGTTCACTACCCTATTATACCAGCTCAAAGTACCGAGCTGGGCGACCGGGCGCGCTTCTCTTATAAACTGAAGGAGGGCAGCTTCGGCTGTACCGATCCCTGGAGGATGAGGTGGCTTCGTGCCAATCGCGCGCTTACTGGGTGTCTCACTCCAGCCCCCCAAAAAGGGGAAAATGAGTCAGGATGTCGGGGATCTGGGGCCTCCGTGACCTTCGGGCGCGGTTGCAGTGTAGCCGGCGCCTTTGGCGTGCGGGTTTCCAGCAGAGACCTAGTTATTCCGCTTGGGTACCACCCATACCCCAAGTAAAACCTAAAATGGGTACCTCGGGTTCCGGTTCAAGTCCCTGGCCTCGGCCAGTCCGGATATTGGGTTAGATTCGAGGGGGCAGAGGTTGTCGGCATGCTCGGCACACAGCTTCGGCTGTGGGAGGCCCTCCAGCCTTATCTGGGGGCGTTGCTCACAGACGAAAGTTGAGAAGTAGCTTGGATAGTGCTGCCACTGTCACTCACAGCGGATGGTCTAATCTAATCTAATGTAATCTCCTATGTCCGCGTTATTATCCCTTAGACCACGAAGGCATGGGACCCGTCCTTCATTTCCTTGTAGTAATGTAGTAGGCTAATACTTGGCCGTCAACTCCTGACGCTGTCCAATCAGGTTGTAGTTTTCACAGGCCTGGTGAATTCCGGGTTTTGTGGGGGTCTATAATCCGCCTTAATGTCATTTGGTGCACTGTTCCATAACTATCCTTGTCGCAAGACAGGTCCGGTACATAGATATATACTAATACAACAGGATCGATAACTCCATGTTGCGAAAACGAGCCGTTACCCCCACCACTAGCCAGTATTCGTGGTCAGTGTTACCAACCCTGTGCGAGTAATTGTGTACTGTAATTTAAATAAATAAACAAATAAATTAAATAAACTACAGTAGTAATACTGTATTTTTTTAGTCTTTCTTACTTATGAAATGATTAATTTCAGCCTTTGGAATGTGCACTAATACATTAAAAAGCTGCACAGTACAGAAACATCTTTCATCATCATAAGCATAATTGAAAATTTAAAAGAATGTAAACAAACAAGAATGCAGCTGACGCGCCGACAACAATTATGTCAGCTGTTATTCAGCGCGGCGCGGCGGCGGCGCAGCGGCGGCAATACTGGCTAGTGGTGGGGGAAGCCGGCTCGTTTTTACCGCTATTCCGCCATTTCAGTTACCTATCCAGTTGTATTAGTATATATCTATGGTCCGGTATGACGCTAGGTACGGACCGCCCGTGAGGGTAGGGGGAGCCACCGCAAGGGCCTTTTATTTAACCCTTGTAGGAGGAGCCAAACAAAAAGGGGAAAAATGGAAATGGTCTGTGGACTAGTCAGGCAAAGATAAAATTTTGTGGCGTTGAAAGAAAAGAAAATGTTAGAAATCATGTTCGGAACATAAATCATACAGACTTGTTGATAGAAATAATATGGACCTATAACGTCATTACTTACCATTTACCATTTACCATGTCCTCTTCTCCGCAGTCTTCAAGACCGGGGTGTCGTCAAAAGTTCACTTAATATTCTGCATTTCAATTTCAATACAGTAAAAGGACATGAACTAGAATAGATTGGCTACATGAATACCAATTCGAGCTAGCTTTCATTAGAAAACCAAACAAAATTGAAGTTTAACGTTTAACTTATCGTTGTTCTGGAAATCTCTCTACAATTATTAAGTGTGCGGTGTGAAACTCATTAGTTTAAGTTAATTTGTCTTGAAATGAGCGAAAATCCAGGAGGTCAGTCTGCTAACAATTTTAGTCTTGTCCCAGTTGATACCAGTCAGGCTAGCTCACCAAACATTTCTGAAAATCAGTCATCAAGCAACAGCAATGCAAACCCTAACCTATCTTCGCGAGACTATAGACAGCCCCAAAATCTGCAGGATTTACTTAAATTATCTACAAGACTTCAGAGTAATTCACAAGAAGGCCCTACGGAACAGCTAACTAAGGAGGTAAGTTGAGGCAGTTATCTTTGGCCCTTTGAAGCCTCTAGGAAGACATTTAAGTTTTAGACCAGGGTCTAGGTTAGTCTCCAACTGGGATTGGCTAGGTGTGCGTAATCAGTCCGGGTGAAGTCTGTACTATTACAGAATCGGGTATGGTACAAGTTAATCACATGTGGTATGACATGTTAAAAGTTTTTGTGAGCCTAAGTTTATATGTGTTCATGATTTCAAAGTTACGTGCAGATAGGGCTACCATACTCTCTGGGATGAAAAAGAGGACACCTAGTAGGCCTACTCATTGCATGCCGGATTAATCAATCACAAAAATATGAATTCCTGACCCCCTATAGTTAAATATAACAGAGTGAGAAACAGTAAAATGTTGAAATTTAGTAGCCTACACAATAAATTGTAGGCCTAAATCTCACCTTTTTAAATTTTTCTTATGATACCGTACTAAAGAAAGGCCCAGATTTTTCATATTATCGTTTAATTCAATATTTAGGAAAGTAACTTAATAGGTAGACCAAATCAATCAAGGTTTCATTTTGTTACCTATTTATTAGGCCTAGAAATAATTTTCTTAGACACTAACAACTAGGCCTAATCAAATCATTTCTAATAACCGATGGTCGCATTAATCAAACTAAGATGTTACGAATAAAAAGCCTATAATTTGCTAAAACATAACCTCACTCACTCACTCGATAGACTGCTGATGCTGACAGCAATAAATGCAACTCGACCACTGGTGGCACTGGAGCTTGTGTCTAACTAAAAGGAATAAGGAATATCCTTCAAACTTGTTTAATAGAGAACAAAGTAAACATGGTATTACTTTTTACTCAAGGTTCAACATTTTAAACACTTTAAAATGCTATTTAATAACAATCTGGATGAAGTGACAATGGAATAGGCTATACAAAACCTCCCAAGGCCTAGGCCTATGGGTTCTAGGTAAAAACATAAATACGGATTTTCAGTTTGCTGCTTCCAAAAAGCCGGACAAGCAGACTGATTGTAAGAAATCCACCCCGTTTTTTATGCTTTAGAAAGAGGACATGTCCGGGGAAAAGAGGACTTATGGTAACCCTACGTGCAGACCTTTCAACCTGGCAAGATGCCGATAACGGGAGTTTTCCTGATCTGATCTTGCTAAAATGCGTGAGATGCGGAAAAATACATGTCTTCAGTAAAAACCTCTGTTTTTATGTCATGATTACTAATACTGCTGTGAACAATGCAGTTAAACATATCATCCATCATGTAGGGGCCTAATTGCAAATACACTACCGTAACATATTTTACATTAGTAGGCCAATTGAGAGAAAATTAGACAGTAAAAATAAAATCTTATAAGTTAAGTAAACAAACCGGTTGAACAATACACACTGTAGCATATAGCCCTTTACAGGCTCATTGGCAGGTGCTGTTCTATTCCAAACTCCCATTTTTTAATGGAAAAGCTGATCCCGGCACTCGCCTATGAGCCTGTCAAGGGCCACAGTAAACAGCTGCACAAAAGCAGCAGTAAGTTAATTGGTTCAGTTAACCGTGTTTTGTGCAAATCTTTACACTAGTCTACAACCAATGGCATAAGCACTTTTATCATCATATGGCATTCCAAAATAACAAATCAAGAAGGCTGTATATATTAGTTTCACGTTCCTACCAGGAGCGCCACTGTTAAGGCGTAGTTTAAATGTGATTACGCACAGATAGTGTTAGTTGCCTTGAGCACTCTCACAATGCGTGGGTTCTGCTGACTGCTTGGCGTGAGAGCTTGAGGCGACGATCAAATGTGTGACACTCATGCATTTTGCGTGAGAGTTGACGGTTCGGTACTTGTGATATAATTTTCAACACTTACCGAAACCTCAATCTGACAGACCCGAGGGAACTGTCACAAACGCTTATCGGCAAATACTGTTTACCTGATGCGGTCTATCCCCTAAATAGGCTACCTTCCTTTCCTCTCTTCCACTACTCAATGATATACAGTAGAAATTTGGCCACCTCCAAACCTGACCACCTGCCGGATTTCAAAATGGCCGGATTAACTGGTGGTTTATTGAACGGGTTAAACAGAGACCTGTACGGTATTATAATTATGCGTGTTCCAACAATGAACTATTAGGGTGTATTTAACAATGAAAGGTATCATACTTGCCCAATCAATGCTGTATATCGATTTTGTAACAGTCATGATTTGCTCGCTCAGACATTGTAATGCAACCGTCATGACGATCGGACAACAAACAAGCGGTCGCTAGCAATGAAACTGCATTTAATGTAGCTACAATAATACTTGTCTTCTGTCAACAAAGGCCCTAACGTATAAATGGGACCGAATAGCAACAGAATCCGCCTAGTGATCTAAATTCCGTGTTACATTGAGAATCAAGCCGTGAAACGCCCCTCCCCCCCAAAAAAAATCTAAAATAGATCACATATGTTTTAGAAGACATCGGAAACTGAACAGTCCAGAAATCGGCAATATTTGTATTGATATTATTTTAGTGATATAATATGGATCAAGTGAACTCTTATCTATTGTTCCCTTGGGAAACTCCCACAGCTGAACATTTCATTTCTGGAAGGCCCTGGCAGGATTATCCGAGGCCAGACTAGAGTGCTTCTACTGTAAGGTAAAAATGCCCAAAATACCGAGGATGTACAAAATACTGGCAAGGTCACATTTGATCACAAAATAAACCTTTCGTCCTCTGCACTGGCTACTTTCAAAGAATTTATTCTATGAGAAAAAAGAATTAGAAAAAAGTTTACACCTTTTCTGAGCCTATGCTTGTAAGTGTTGTCTGCCCTTGTTCGTCTAGTGATTTCAGTTAAGGATCTTACAGATTTTCACTTAGTACATAAAAATCTGCTTTAGTAAAAATGTACGGTAGCCTATTTGAAAAAATTATATGTTTATATTAAACTTATGTATTAATTAAAAACTTATTACAGTAATGAGGTTTTTATGTAGCCAATTAAACTTAAACACTGCTACCTTTTTTCCTCGTAATTTAATTTTACAATATAGGCATTTTACCGAAGGTCCTAACGATAGAGATTATATTATAAAATCAGATGGAAGTCAACTAAGAAGTAATAGAAGACTGCTGCTGCCAACTAACAAAACCAGTAGAGATGATTCTCTCTGGACTCCTTATTCTTCAACTGAGACCTCAAATGAAAAAGATAATGGACAAGAAAATCAAAGAGGGGGGATTCAGGGAAGAACCTCAAAAAGAAATCCGTTCAGTTGGTCAAGGGCTCAATGGGAGGGATACAGCATGTGACGAGATCAGGGAGGAAAGTCAAACCTCCTAAGCGGTGTTGAGACTTTTGAATGCTTTTGAGGCTTAATTTTTAATGAAGTTGGAAGAAAACGCTGAAATTACTATAGGCCTAGGGCATGAATATAATTCAATTAAATTTAGAATCATACTATGGAAGAAAATTGACTATGAATCATACCTGTCGATGGAAGAATTATTTAGATAAATTTAAAGATTATGATCACTCAATTAACTGGTTATAATAAACATTTCTTAAAACCAATCCATATTACTAATATGTCCCTCTAAAAATTGTTCTGAATAGAATCACTCATTGGTATTCAGTTTTTAATAACTTTTACTGAAACCCTATTCTTACTAACACCAACCAAAAACCCCGATCGGTGAAGCCTTATATAAGTTCGAACCATTTTTATAATATTGTTTACAGTCTACGTGCTTAATTAGTCAATAGGCTCTACTCATTTTTCAAAGATATTGTGAGTACCCGATGAACTGAGCTTTAATTAGGCATTTTTACATACCAATTTTCTATCACATTCAGTAATAGGCTGATCTAGGTTTTGGCTCTCTGCTGGATCCAAGTAATGTGGACTAGGTACAGATAAGACACGGATAATATACGTATGCAGGCAAGTCACAATTGCAGGCACTGACTGGAAGTGCAGAATCACCTGTTCATCCCGCGACATTCAGTTTCCTGACTAGGCCTTGTATGAATGGGTTGTTCAAATGCCTATTTTGTCAGCTGTGTATTACCGTGTTTAAAGTTTTTGGATACTTGTTTGCTATACATAATACACTATTTTGCAGCGTGTTACAGCCGTAAGGTTAAGTTTGTTGTTGTTATGTTGGTCAAATACTTTCAGTAACTCAAAACAAGTCACCTGGTAGCGATGAGCCATAATATGTACTACTGTCTACACAGCTATAAATAGACCAAGGTCAGGTCATTGACGAAAGCCTCCTTCCGCCGCTCTGCAGATACGGTTAATTTGCCGAGTGATTAACTGCTTGTATTATTTGTTCTGTGGATATCTTTAAAATTTATTTTGACATAGGGTATTTAGCAGTAAAATTTATAACCTAACTGCCACAGCACGTAAACTTGGCTGAGTACGTGCAGCTGGCTTGGCTTCACGGATGCGGGTGGAGATACATATGACGAGATCCTTGCGGACATGGCTGACTTTTGGCTAACAAAACTAAAAAACAGTAATACTTCAAAACATTTAATTTCCACATAATTGTCAGTACCGTAGGTCTTAAATAGTCTACTTTCAATTTTTGTGTGTGTGTGTGTGTTTTTTTTTTTTTTTTTTTTTTTTTTTTAAGATCTCAATAACAAACCAGTACAGTAAACTTCCTCTAATCCGGCATCGTACGATCCAGCACGACTTTCAGACTTTCATTTGGGATCAGACGTAGCGAGGGGACAATACTGTGCCATACAAAGCACTTTGGACAAGTCATATTCATCCTACATCGGGTGACGTATAATTCTCATTTTAGTTTCATAATCATGTATGGTATTTTTCATTAAATACATACTGTAGGTAGTAAAACTGATTAAAGGATTATTCTATCTACCATGAATGGTATTAAAATACAAGATATTAGAACATCGTGTAATTAATAAAAACAACATAATAATAATATTTTTCACAAACATAAACATAAACAAACATTCACTCAATAATAACATATGATTGTTAAGAGTCAGTGTGGGAGGAATCACTATATATCAACCCTCCCCCCTTATTTACGGAGTAACTGATCAGCATGCCTGGTCCATAGCTGTCCATTGTCCATTTTCAATTTGTACATTACATTGCCTAATTTGGAGATTATTTCTCCTGTTCTCCATTTTTGTTTGTGTGTGTAATTTCGAGCCTGAACCTTTTGTCCCACATAGAACTCCCTTACGGCATTTCTTCTCTCGTGGGACTTAAAATCTTTAGTTTTATCTGACATGACATTCAATTTCGTCCTGATATCTCTGCCAAACATCATCTTGAATGCAGACATTCCTGTCGTAGAACTTGGTGCCTTCCGGAGCTGGACGACCAATTTGTCAATTTTCTGTTGAATATCACCTCTCTCCCCTGTCATTGAACGTAATCCCTTTTTTACAGTCTGTACAAATCGCTCCGCTTGTCCATTACTTGAGGGATGAAATGGTGCACATGTCCGGTGGCATATTCCGTTCTCTCTCAGGTACTCTCTAAAAATTGTGCTCGTAAATTGGGTCCCATTGTCAGATACGACTGTCAAAGGTAAACCAAACGTTGAAAATAGATGTTGTAGCTTCTTAATACACCAATCCGCTGTTGTAGTTTTTGTATGTAATATTTCTAACCACTTAGTGTAAGCATCAATGATGATCAAATAGTAACTTCCATTTATGGGTCCAAGAAAATCTAGGTGAATCCTTTCCCATGGCCCAGATGGTTCTTCCCATGGATGACTCTTGTCTTTTGGAGGTTCATTTCTCTTTTGGTCACATATTTTACAGTTCCTAACCAAGTCCTCGATATCAGTGTCCATATTTTTCCAGTACAGGTAACTTCTTGCCATTGCTTTCATTTTAGTTATCCCAAGGTGGCCCACGTGTAGTTCATTGAGTACTCCTTTTTGAAGCGATGAAGGTATCACAACCCTCATACCCCGAAAAATGCATCCTTTGTGTAAGGTGTACTCATTATTGTTAAGTCCAAATGACTCAAGATCATCCCCACATTCGAGTGCAGTCAGAAGTTTGGAGAGTAGTGGATCTTTCTTTGAGTGTTCTGCAATTGTTTCTTGGGTAAGTGGCAGCACTGATATTTGGTTCATTTGAAACTTTGAATAAAGGTCATCACCTTCTTCTGAGTTTTCAACTGGAAACCTTGAAAGAAAATCTGCATTAGAGTGATCTGACGTTTTTCTGTATTCTATAGAGTAATCAAATCCAGTAAGGAAGAGAGCGTAGTTCAATAAACGTGTCGCTGACATTGCAGGTAGTGATTTTGATGGATGGAAAATAGATACAAGTGGTTTGTGGTCTGTCACAAGTATAAACTTTCTTCCGTAGCAGAATGGGAAAAACTTCTTCACTCCCCAATAAATGGCTGTGGCCTCTTTATCAATTTGACTGTATTGTTTTTCACTTTTGGTCAGGGATCTAGATGTAAATGCAATCGGCTTTTCTGATCCATCTTTTAGTCGGTGTGAAATCACGGCTCCCAATCCACTTGGTGATGCGTCCGTTGACAATACTAGAGGCAATGAGGGGTTATAGTGTATTAAAGTTTCATCTTTGGCTATGTCCTTCTTAACAGATTGAAAACTTGCTTCACATTCCTTTGTCCATTCATATTTCTTGCCCTTCTGTAAGAGTTTGTTCAATGGGTTTAGTTTCTCAGCCAGTCTCGGAATGAATTTATTATAGTAGTTTGCCAAACCAATGAAGGAACGCAGTTGGTTGACATCGCAGGGTCGCTTTGCTTCAATAATCGCTTTCACCTTTTCAGATCCCTTTTGAAGTCCATTTTCATCAATTGTATGACCCAGGTAGCCAATTCTTTTCTGAAAGAATTTACACTTTTCAAAATTCAATCTAAGGTCTTTTTCTCTAAGTTTACAGAGGACAAGCTTCAATCGTTGTAGAGTTTCTTGATAGTTAGATCCTTGAATGATAATATCGTCAAAGAAACATTTAACGCCACTGATTCCTTGTAATATTCTGTCCATAAAACGCTGCCAGACTGATGGTGCTACCTTAACACCAAACATCATTCTGTTTACTTTGTAAAGACCTTTTTCAGTACTGATGGTCTGCATAATTGCACTCTCCTCATCCATTGGCATATGTAAGTAAGCATTGCTTATGTCAAGGGTGCAAAAAAGTTTTCCTCCATTCATTTCCGCAAAAATGTCCTCTATTCTAGGTATTGGATATTTTTCATCTTGTATTACTTTATTCAAAGTAGTTTTGTAGTCTGCACATACTCTGACTGATCCGTTAGGCTTTACCACTGGAACAATTGGTGTTCCCCACTGAGCATTGGCCACTTTAGTAATTATACCAGCATTTTCTAGTCGATTGAGTTCTTCCTCCACTTTTCCTTTAAGTGAGTATGGGACTTGTCTAGGTTTTATAAAAATTGGTTTGCACCCTTCTTGAAGTGATAAATGAACTTTCTCCTCTGGAATGCAGCCTATCTCCTTCTTGAAAACATCAGAAAACTCTGTAAGAATTTCAGAGAGATCACATGGAGTTTCTTGAACTGACTTGATATCACCAATCTCTAGGTTGACCTCCCTCAGCCATTCTCTTCCGAAAATTGGTTCAACATCTTGTCCAATGATATATAATTTTCCAAAGTAAGATTTGCCTTTGAAGTAAAATTCAACGTACACTACTCCCTTGGGTTTGATTAGTTCACCCGTGTAAGTTCTTAGCTGTACATGAGTACGAAATAGTTTCTTATTCAAATTGAGTTTTTCATAATCCTTGTAAGATATTGATGATAAAGCTGCCCCAGTATCCAATTCCATTTTAATCGGTTTTCCCTCTATTTTAACTTCAATCATGAACTTGTCAGAGCCAATTGTGTGTATCTTATTTGTATCGTATGTTGTATGGTCAATATCATGTAAGTTTTCACCATCCTCAACGTGGTTCAAATTCCTAGCCTTATTCTTTGCCATGCATACTCTGGCTAGGTGGCCTACCCTTTTGCAAGAATTGCAGAATTCATTTTTAAATCTGCATGTGTCAGCTTTATGAGATGGATCCCCACATCGATAGCACCGTCCTCGCATTTGATCAAAACTGGAGGTAACTTTCGGATATCTGTTGCTCGAAACGGTCTTGTTTGAGTTACTGGTTACATACTGATTATGTTTTGATTTACCAGTACTTTCCGTTACCTTGAAAACTTCATTTGTAGTCGGTTTTGACATTATATTGCTCTCAAGTTTAGAGGATTCCAAGGAAATTGCTACTTGAACTGTGTCTTTGAAAGAACTTAACGACTTTTTCTGTAATAACTGTCCTCTCACATCATTATCTTTAAGTCCTCTCACAAACTGCATCCTCAGTAACATGTCTGAGACAGACTTTCCGCAATCACATTGAAATTTGCAATCCTTTGCTAGTCTTTTTAGGTCCACAGAAAATTCCATTGTTGATTCATGTTGCTGTGTACGACATAAAAATTTATGTTGAAGAGAAATAACATTAGGCAATGGTTCCAAATAATCTTTCAATACGTTAATGACACTGTCATATTTCATCTTGTAAGGATCATCAGGGGAAACTAGGTCTTGAAGTTGTTGATGTATTTTTGGTGGCAAAACTGCAAGCAATGTACAAAGTTTAGTTTTGTCATCCAAAATGTCTTTAAGTAATATGAAGTTTTCAAATCTCCTTATGAAGTTAGTAAATGATTCTTCCTCGTCATAAGGAGCAAAATTAATATTAGATGCAATGGAAAGCGTTGCTGAAGACTTATTCACAACAGTTGGTGGTGCTGGTGTTAATTTGTTTTTCAAGGCTACTTCAGTCAAAATGTAAAGTTCTTCTGTATCACACCTGCTAACTGACAACTGTTCAATCTCTTGATCACTAGCAGCGGCTTCAAGTTCTGACTGAGCACTCTCAAATCGCTCCCAATATGTCCTTAAAGACGACAACCGTCCTTGAGCTTCATCACTGCTCATTGAAGTAACTTTATTATCTCTCACAATTGTATTGTAGGCTTTAGTTATTTGAATTTTGTATACAGTTATTTTCTTTTTCATTTTCGTAATTTCTGCCATCTCTGTCGCCATTTTATTCTATCTACCATGAATGGTATTAAAATACGAGATATTAGAACATCGTGTAATTAATAAAAACAACATAATAATAATATTTTTCACAAACATAAACATAAACAAACATTCACTCAATAATAACATATGATTGTTAAGAGTCAGTGTGGGAGGAATCACTATATATCAAGGATAAAATACATATTTTAATTTAATTTTTTCTACAATTCACATTTTTTTTAAACATTCATCTTGTAATCCGGAATATTTTGTAACTTGGCATATGTCACGTCCCAGACATACCGGATTAGAGGAAGTTTACTGTACCAGTTTTTGTGACATTTAACGACATGGAGAATGGACACGACTAATTATTTTAACTAGTGTTTCTGACTTTCTTTGACACAACAAATAATATGATTATGACCAAGTAGAGGCCAACAATTGGCTGGTTCATCCTACTAAGGACAAGTTTGGGATTGTGATAGAAATTGGTAGATCTATGTAACTATTAATTATGTACCTGTACCACAAACTATACTTAAAAAAGAGGTGCAGTACAGGAAAGCCTTGAGTAGCTTTTTTGAAATAAAAATTAAAAAATATTTGGTAGCCTTAGCCTATTTGGAAAGTTATAATCAAGCTTTTAATTGTTATTTTAGCAGAAAATAAAGTTGCAATAACTGATACAATTTAGTCTACAAAAATGAGCAATTAGTATAAACACGACTTTTTCTAATCAGTTCATTACTCAGTGAAACAACCACTCATTTGCCTTAGACCTACTTGGTTTTCAGAGTTATGTTTTCTTACAGGTAACATACTTACTAAAGTTACAGTTACTAAAGTAACAGTTACTTAAAGTAAGTAAGTAAGAAAACATAACTCTGAAAACAAAGTAGGTCTAATTCAAATGAGTGGTTGTTTCACTGAGTAATGAACTGATTGGAAAAAGTTGTGTTTGACAAATTGCTCATGTTTTGTTAAACATTATTTTTTTAACTACCGAATATCATTTTGAACAATTATTTTTTTTCAATCTGGGCATGATCTTCATGTTGAAAACAAAAAAAATTCTACCTAAGTAGGTATTACTTTGTGTTATTATAAAAAAAGTTAGTGCCAATGTATTTTAAAGTTGCCAGTAAAATAAATCTATAAAATTCTGGATCCTTTAAAATCTCTTACTTTGTCTCTGTTTTCAGAGAGTGGAGTTCTTGAAAAATGCACTGAACGCCATGACAGTGGACTTGGTTCCAGAGATGCAAAAAAGACTTGATGTTATAAAAGAAATTCAAACCAAGCCTGAAAGTTTTGTAGATGCAAACTTATCAAAGTACGAAGAGACACTGGAACAGCTAGTGGAGTTTTTGTATGAAATAGACCTTGCTCAAAGTGAGTACAGTAATCTTGATAGTCTGACATTTGCCATTGTGGCAGTTATCTGGAAACTCAAAACTCACCGCATCTACTATTTAATAATAGCACTAAATGAGTGAAGAGTGGAGGAGAAAAACTAACCAGTGAATAAGAAAATGTACTTCAGAAATTTTTAAAAATAAGCGTGACTACGGTAGGTATTTGGTTGTTAACACATGCCACTAGTTTTTGAAGGTCATTTTTACATAAGCTTAAACCTTAAAATATTCTCATAAATCAGAAGAAGATAATTCTATGAACACTGTGTGAAAGTTACAGGATTCTTTGTTCAACTGTGTTTGAGTTCTGATCCCAAAAGGTAGCAAAGTCTGGGAGGACATCGGCAAATGCAACTCCGCCCATTGATGTGACATTGGACCGCTATATGTATTCAGCCACGTTTACAGCATGCTGTGGCTGTTAAGTGTGTTGTTGCAGGACTGTAGAGAGAATGGCTAGCCCACTAATTTGATGTAGACTCTCGCCCTGTGATCCCGACCCCCCTTCCCCGCCCCGCCAAGCCCCATCACTCAGTGACATCGACTCGGGACAACCGAGCTGTATGCGCTGCACTGTTAGCGTTGTACCGCATATTCTGCTCTGTTTTTTTAGGTTTAATATGTTTATGTGGTGATTAAAATCTTGTGTGCGGCCGGGCCCGATCGGGCACACTCGACAATGCCTTTCGTATATCTTCTTTTCTCCCCCACAACTCGTTGTACACTTCTGTTGAAAAGTGCTGCATGGAGGCAGAGGACCTATTGTTCTCGTTTTATGTCAGTTTCCGTTTTCCGCCATTTTCTTCGGAAGTAGTGACAGTCCTTGTGTATCGCTATATTGTGTCGAGTGTGTGAATTTTTGTTTCCTATCATGGAGGCTGTTCTTGTGACTTATAGCGATAGTTTATCAGATGAAAGTAATGATATTACTTACGTGGGTGAGGAGTACGCCGAGTCAGAGGGTAGCAACAATGACATATGTGTAAACATATATATGTATGTTGTGTACATGTTACGTTGTGCATACACACACACACACATATATATATATATATATATATATATATATATATATATATATATATATGTGTGTGTGTATATATATATATATATATATATGTGTGTGTGTGTGTGTGTGTGTGTGTGTGTGTGTGTGTGTATGTGTGTGTGTGTGTGAAAATTCTATATAAATCCGTAAAAAAATCAAACTTGGCAAATTCAAACATTTTTTTGCGATTTTTGGTCGATTGGGTTATTGTTCTAGTAATGTCCTAAATTTAAGTTTAGCACCATTTGCTGATTAAAATCACTTATTTGTAAACAAAGCAGACAATTTGACAAATGGTATAGTAAGCCAAAGCAAGAAGCCTGTTGCACTGAAGCCAGTAAAACTAAATATAACAGTGGATGGTAAAAATGTTGTGGTTAGGCCTACTTAATGAAGATAAATTATTTATGATAAATCAATGCATTCTAAACTAAAATTTTCTGTATTTCTGTTAGAATTTAATTTGTATAAAAAAATAACTTAGTCATCAAACGAATACCGGTACGGATTTGGGTAAACAATATATTGACTGAAAAATATTGTTTAACATACCTATTTATAGTCTAATAATATATTGATTAAACAACTTATGTTTTAAAACTAATTAAAGAAAAAAAGAGAGTGGTTTTATAATTGTATGTTTGTAATATTACTTAGCCTATTACGTCTACATTTGACTAATATTTGTTTACCTTCGAAATTGGCTTAAACAATGTATGAAGGACTTAAATGAAAAACTAACGAGGGAATTCAACCTGTTTATGATTATTTTAATTTTTTAATAATTGTTATTGCATTTACTATTTCAGCTTTATGTATAAAGTCTTTAAATTAATTTAACAATTGTAATATATGAAAGGTGATGCCTTAAGTTGAACTGAATTCTAAGAACACTTTTGGTTCAATATATTCTGTACAATATCAATTATATAAGGAAATTAAAGTCTCGCCCACACCGGAGCGAGACAGTGGCGGGAATGGAACGGTGTCAATGACCTGCGGGAACCAGCGGCAGCGGGATGTAGCGGGAAAGAGGGGGCCCACACCGAAGCGGGACATTGTGGGGATGCAAAATGACTCACTTCTTTTTCAGCAGTGCTATAGGGTGGATGTGACGGATTGTATGTGTATATGTGCTGTATTGTGTAGTTTTGTGGGTGGTACTTAACTATGAACCTAACGCCAAAAGACAAAGAAGCTCTCCTCTTACTAGCAATAGCTGAGGATGAAGATGATGGTACGGGAGTGATGTCCACTTGGGTTCACAAAATTAATCAATCAAGAAACGTACTTGGAGAATACCACACTCTGATGCCGGAACTCAGAAAAGATGAGAGGTGTTTTTACATTTACTTCAAAATGACATCATATTTTGATGAACTCCTGAATTTAATGTCTCGAGACTGAATGAGCCGTGTGTCCCACGCGGTATGAGCGGGAAAATGCAACATGTTCCAAACTGGCGGGACGATCGGGTATCGCTGCGGGACGGCGGCGGCGGTACCGCTCTGGTGTGGGCGCTCACATTTAATACCATGTGTTTTGAAATCCCGCGTGGGACATCGTCCGGCAACTGTCACGCTCCCGCATGTGTCCCGCTCAGGTGTGGGCGGGCCTTAACTGTCATTATTAAACCCAATAAAACTATCAAATAACACTAATGATTAATTATAATACTCTATTACTATTTTCCATACTTACTGGAAAACCCATGTTTAAAAAGAAAACGGTCCTTTGTAATATTATTCTTTGTGAAAAATTATTTAAAAGAAGAAGAAGTACTTATTTGAAAATTTGGCGAAAAAAACATTGCGAGTATGCGGCACTGTAGAGTGCTGTCCTGACCCTACGTCACAGCAGTCACAGTGGAGGGGGGAGCGGGATCGCATTCCAAGCGCTTGTGGGCTAGCCCTTCTCTCTACAGTCCTGATGTTGTTGCTACATATTTAAAATATAATTTGAAAAACTATTCATAGTGAAAAGCACACACACACACTTAATCACTCGGCAAATCATCAGTGAAGAAAAAGTGGCAGAAGGATGCTCCTTCAAAGACCTCACCTAGACTTATTTATAGCTGTCCAGATGGGTGGAATTGTGTTTTATTGTTAGAATATGACTTTGAATTAGGAAAATTATTTCTGACAAGCTGGTCAATAAAATTCCTACTGTTACCTAACTACTGCAGCACACTATGAACTAGTGGCATACAAACAAACGATTATATTTCTATAATGATTAAAAACCAATAGTGAACTTTGAAAAAACAATGTTAATGTTTTGTATTCCCAGAATATATATGCTGCGTCGTAATAAACAGCAAGTTTTGGGCATTCTGGGTGTTGTCTAACCGACCTTATGGTTATCCCGCCCAGTGTTCAGTCCCATAAAGATGGTTTTATACTTTTGGTATTTTTTGAGATTAGATCATTTTAAATTATTCCATTTTAAAATTATTTTATTATGAATTTAAATATGTTTTAATAACAAAGCTCTTTGCCAATTAAAAGTTTATTTTTTCAGTTTTCTATCAAATAGATGGGCTGAATATCATCGCTCCTCTCCTACGAAGTAAACATGCTTCATTGCGTTGTTGTACAGCTACCATAATCCTTGAATGTTGCAAAAATAATCCATTCTGCCAAGAGCTATCAGTAACTGATGAAATATTTGGACCGTTGATGGAGATGGCTTCATCAGATCCAAACAAAGACGCAATGTTCAAGGCCATCGCTGCTGTTTCAGGTATTGTAATATTTGTCTTAAGAGTCTGCACTACCTGCGCCATCTTGGTAGTTTGTCCCATAAGAGCAATGTTAAATTTAAAACATTACTGTGAGTTTGTATTTCGTCGGAAAATTTCAAACTTGATGTCATTTTAAATGTTATCATAGTATCTAGTGCTCGACGTGGTAGAAAATTAATTAAAAAAATTATCCACTAGAATAACGAATCAAAAATAAATGTATTTAACACCATTTTTAAACCACTTTTAAACAATTTTTAGTAGGTTTATTGAATAATTATCCATGTCACGCACTCCGCTATTCCCTTATGGTGAACATATTCAAGTTTCATGCAAATCCGATGCAAGATTATGGATATATAGTGTTTCAAAGACAACAATAATGTTTTGAATTTAACATTGTTCTTATGAGACTAAAACCCCAAGATGGCGCAGGTAGTGCAGACTTTTAATCTTAAATTTGAACTAAAGAAAGGTTTTTTATTGTAGCCAAAAATAGAAACAAAAAAGTTTACTATTGTTCCATGCAAAATCTAAGCAATACCGTATATGGGTATTAGATTATCTTGATCGTTCCAGTTCACAAGTGTAAACACTTTAAGCAAGTTTCAGCGCTAGGTTGCACCATAATCATGTTGATATGTCAAGGAGAAGTCAAGCTATAAATCTCTTGGTTAGAGGTGTACGGCATCAAATAGTTTGAAAACTTGTACACACAAAACAAAAAACAAATTAATAAAATGGTAGGCACTAGTTGATTACTACACCCATGCGAACCATTTTGACGTTCCATCGTGGTAGCCAGCTCGAGAACACACGGGGGGAGAGACTTGACCTTTGAATCTTATGCCTACCTATTGGACTAGAACTAAAGGGGTTATCAGCTTTAGTTTTTTTTTTTTAGTTATTAATTGTACAGATTTAGTCAATGGAGCATTGATTATTAAAAATATTGAAGAGGGCTTACCCAGGTGTACACTAACAGCCAGTAATTGAGTAAAAACCATAAAAATGTTGATAACACTGTACAAAAAAACATGATATATGAATCATGACATAGTAATAATTATATTTAAAACGTTAATGATTTTTAAAGATTTACTATGAAAAACTTCAAGTAGCCATAAATTATTATAAACAATATTAAAATTATCTTGAATATTAATTACTTAGTATTATTATGTATAATTTTATATTGATTTAAATTATTTATCTTAACTGTATATTAGTTCAATGGTATTGAAACACTGTAAACGTAATTTACAATATTGAAGGAATATAAAACACATAAGTTATTAAATAAGATATATTTTCCTATTTTAAATGCTGTAAACTTATATTACAATATTGAAAGAATATAAAACACATAAGTTATAAAATCAGATATATTTTATTATTTTTAAATAACAAAACTACTTTATTACTGTATCATTTTAAGTTTATTTCATGCAAATTCTCCTTTGTATTGTCATCAATAAGTTACCCTACAGTTATGTAGCCTTTTCAATTATGGTTGGTTGTGCCCTTAAACCCTTTCAAAATTTGCCATTAATCGCACAGCTATTTCTAATGTTTCTATGAAATAAAATGAAAATATTTTCATTCTTTACTTTACATATTATAAATAATGGCGTCATATACTGTTTTATTTATTGATATTATACTATTTTACATTATTTAAAAATGTGGTTTAATACAAAGGCTCTCATGGAGGTAAACTCTGTGTTACACCAAGGGGCCTACACAGAAGTTTCCTCCAGTTGTTGTTACAATTTCCCAACTTGTATGCTCAAAGGCAAAGGGTGGAAATAGCTTAAACCACTTCTCAAAAGTACTAGCATCAGGTACATGAGGTACCAGCATTACTGGATGCAAAATATAATTTATACAAGAAAAACTAACCTGGAAGTAAAATCTGTGATGCGCTCGATGGAGAGCCAATTACTGATGGACTCGTCCATCGATTTTGAGTTGTTTCAATTATTTAATTGAAAATGATATGCAAGTCCAAACTAACTTTTTGTTTAGATCCAAATTATTTTCTTGTTGTAGGGCTTTATATACATTAAATTCTTCAACGGTGCCTGCTTCGAAGGCTGGGCCTTCTTTACAAATAAAAATTATTTTGGTATTGCTTTAGATTTCACTGACGCTGTGGCTCTCATCTATCATGTTTTGCGCATTCTTGATTTTTAATAATTTGGTTTGTGTTCTTTTATTTTTAATTTTTAATACAAATATAGTTATCATTATGATACCACTTCAAGAGCTGTTAATATAAAAATAGCAAATCATGCAAAGCAAAGCATTCCATTCTTAATGTACGGTAATGCTTTGAATGTGCAGAGTTTCATTGGAAACATTTTTACATAAAAAATGACTGTAATGTGAACCATGTTCTATTAAAACACGTATTAGCTAAATTATCTCCTTTAAATAGAGTGCAGCAGTTTAATGTTGTGCTCTCGTAGCGAACTCACTAACAGCCTAAAATTTTCCCTGTAGGAGCACACACCATTCAAAACAATAATTCACATGACTAGGCTGCCGGGCATGTTAGCGGAGATGGCTAAGCCATAGGCAACTTAGCCAGGATGTCAGGTTCGATTCCTGTACTCATTATAATGGTGCAACTCTTAAAAGAGTTAGCCGTTATGTGGCAACGTGGTTGGGGGGGGGGGGGGGGGGGAAGAGAAATTATGGCAGGCTAGCGTGGAAGTTGATGGGTTCTTGGTTGATTCTTTGGTAGTTGCACCTAGCTGATTTTGCTACATATTACTGGTTGCTGTGTGTATACTACAGCTTTGAAATAAGGGAGATAACCTTTTACTCAAAAATGCCAATAAAACAGTTTCTAATCATGTCAAAACAGGATTAAAGTTGGTGTCATCTTTGAGTAGCCAAATAGCAATGCTGGGTGTCAACGCTCCCCACGGGTGTTAAATTGTTTTAATAAGCTCCTTCTAAATGCATATTTCTACCAATTCCTTCATTAGTGTTGCTTTGATTTCCAAAGACCTCATAATATAGTGTAAGGTCATTGTGCAAAAAGGGATGGCCCGGAATAGCAAGAAGCGAGTTTAGTAGACCCTCGATAGTCTGACATTTTTTAGTCCTTCTATAGTTTAACAATGCACCGGCGGTAATATCTCTTATCTGAGTGATTTCTTTTATTCATGGGAAATGTTATTCTAATACATTTTCAATACTTAAATTACATGTCTAATGTTCGACAAACGTTTTAACATTTGAATGTTTAACAAATAAACAAGCATTTGTATTAAATAAAGTGGTTTTTTGTTTGAAACCCATTTAAATAGTTTTTTTATATTGTTTTAACCTTTCCTTATCATTAGAGATGTTATCATTTTTATTATGGTACCCTTAGTAATCCATAATCTAATCCGACTGGGTCTTGGTCCCATGTGTCGATATCTAGATTATAGGGAGTCTCCTGTGTACTCTTCAGGGCCCATCCCCTAGTAACCAATTTCCTTGGGTTGTTTTATTTTTTTGTGACCATGGAGGGCGATACACCATGGGCAAGTGGACACCAAAGCCACCCTCCTTGGCCAAGGCCCAAAGGTTCCTGATTTGATTGCTTTGTGTGGCTTATGAAATATGTCGCTGATAAATTATGCATGTTAATAATCTTGTGTACCTTAGGATTGGAATTCTATCTATTTATAAATTAGCTTGATATAGTTTTTAAAATGAGTAATAATTGGTGAAAATGTAACCTAAATGTTTTGTGACTATTCCAGCCATCACTAGATCCAACCCTGCAGGGATTAGTCAGTTCAACAAGTATGATGGAATTAAAATGGTTGACAAAGCTTTGAATAGTGGCTGTGAAAAAATTGTTAACAAAACCATCTTTTTAATCATGGCCTTATGTGACACTGATGAAACAGTGAAAGGTACGTGAGTATATGCATGCAAGCCATGTAAAGGCTATTAAAATTAAAATCAAACCCTAGACCAAAACAGTCTGTTTATGCTTGCAAAATCTTGGTTATTTGATGGAAGGACTGGTATAAAGATACTTTGGTAAAAAATTAAAAGAATACAGCATACACATGATTGCCTTCAATTCATTGGTACCTAAAAATATTGTGAACTGTCTCAAAATAAAATGAAAATAACAAAAAAAAATGTTGTACAGTAGAACCTTGATAGTTCGACACTTTGTGGACTATGAGGATGTCGAACTATCAAAATGTCGAACTATAGGGAGTATATGGGAAATCTTAACAATGAGAGCATAAAAATCATGATTTGAATTTAGGAAACACTAAATTTTAATGAAACCATAACATAATTGAACTTAAACATAACCAACATTCAAATCATTCGCCGTTTTGCTTCCATTTTCACCTTTGTCAGTCTCCAACATGGACATTAACATTCGTTTTTAACATGTTAAGTTGTCATGAACCATGTCGAACAATCGAGGTTCTACTGTAATTATTATTATTAATAATGAGAAGTTTACTATAATCAAGTTGAACATGGATAAAAACTATATTTGAAATAAAGAACTGTTAAGTAATAAACAGCTAAAAATGTACGGTAAACCAAATAGTTCAACTTCACAGCAGTGATGTTATAATAAAGGTTCAGGCTTGTCCTTGCTAATCAATGAAGCTCTCTTTCCCATTGCACGGGGGAGATAATGTTTTTAAAATATTTTCTAAAATAATTTATTAATTTAAGGAAGTTTAATAATTTGCTTTAAAATCATGAGTATAAATATTTACCAACTTAATCATGCCTTCCCCAACCCTCTTGTGCAAACCTTTAAAAAGAGATTTTACAAAATTTACTGTTAAAAACAATACATTTTACATATTACATATCACACGATTTTACATATTATTTAAAACAATAATTTAGGTCAAATAAAATAAAAGTCCAATTCATCAGTGCAACTAAAATAAAAATAAAATAATAATAAAAAAATAAAAAAAACAATACACTGGGCGCTTGTGACATCAGATTTTATGAATAAATTCATATTCTTCAATGTAGGTTAAGTGTGACATAACTTTTTTTTTATTTAGCCTGGTTTTTATGTTTTTTAATGTTACTTTATCATTAAGAAACACCAGTTTACAATAAGGAATGAACATTTTTGGTGAAGGACCGTAATATCAAACAGTTTTTATTAGTGCCAGGAGGTGAAATTTCTAAGGTTATTTCTTGTGACATGAATAATCATGTACCGTATTGGTAATAATGTAAAAGCAAAGTGTTGCAAAAGTGCTCCAATAAAAAGTGTAGTAAAAGAATGAATTGTCCTTTACTTTAGTTTATGTTACAATGCCTGTTGTTTTTTTTCTTTTTTTGCATAATTTTTTTTTATATATTTTTTATCATATGAGGAGAAAATTTTTAACATATTTGTCAATATTTGGCCTACATTTATATAATTTATTTTATGAAAAAAAAAATTTTTTATCAGTTCAAAATTACATGTTAGACATGGAAGTGTACAGATTATCAAGGGTCAAGTGTACTATAAAAAAACTTAATCCATTTTTTTAAGAAACCCTTCATTTTTGAGGTTTATTGAATTGCATCTTGTTGTTTTCAGGCAATCTCACGGAGTCTGGCATCATTATAACTCTCATCACTCTGCTGCGCCTGAGTGATTTTATTGTAAAAGAATATCTCATCAGAGCACTGCTATCAATCACCAAAGACAATCCTAGAGCGAAAGAAATTTGCCATCAGCATGATATTGAGACTTACCTGAAAAGCCTTTGTCAAACAAATACCGACCCTGAATGTCAGGTAAGCTATTGAGCCCTCCATCAGGTAGAGTACAGTAGACTCTTATTTATCTGGCTTGGACCAATCCGGCCAGGTTATCAGGAATAATAATTACAAACTTAAACTATTAAATACACATTTTATAGTAGATCTTTTGGTTTTTGCCTTCAGTAGTTAAATACTATATCGGCAGTACCTTACTGTCACGTTATTTATCATTCCATATGCTCATAATACCCAATTTCTACACTAATGTACTGTACTTAACAGCGCCTGGCTGACAGCTGGGAGTCGACTGATCACTGACGGCGAGCACACTAGCTTGCCCAGTTGGCGGTGCAGCACACTAGGCTGTTTGTCTATTGCTGACGTACACACCGGCGGCATTGACTATGAATACACAAACAGACGTTTCATCCTTATGGCAGAACTGTAGCGAGTGGGACTGTCACTCGATGCGTTGTTTGTGTCAACTGCCAGAGGGCAGCGCTAGTGTCTAACAGTTACAACCGAAACTGGTGCACGAAACTGATACGCGGCCGTAACTCTTGCAGTTGCAACTGCTGCGAAGAAAAATCAACTAAGCCAATTCCTAGCTGGCGGTTTCGTTTTCGGTCTTTCTCTCTCTCTCTCTCTCGCCCTCCCCCTTAAATACCATGGCTCTCTCGCAACCTCTCCTCACTTTCCGCGCGCACACTGCTCGCTCCCTCTCGCTCTATCCTTCTGCGTCCCTCTCACAACAGACCCCACCGGCCACCGGACCGACTACTGCTGACAGTGCTGTACATTGTTCACGGCGCACGGCCCGGTCATCACTCGCGGCGATGCGACACCCAACGAGTAGAGTTGATGCTGATACACTTGATCATCTATGAATTTAAGGGTTCCTTTTGTATTCTGTTCTTTCAATTACGTTTGAATAAAAAATAGTTTGTCTTTTTGTCACACATATTATTATCAACGAGTAGAGTTAATGCTGATACACTTGATTACCTATAAATTTAAGGGTTCTTTTTGTATTCTGTTCTTTCAATTATGTTTAAATAAAAAATAGTTTGTCTTTTTGTCACACATATTTTGACATGTGCAAGGTATCACAAAAATGTGTGACTGACTATTCATAGCCTATTCCTATTTAACACATCATAAGAAATCGAAAATATTCAGTAAAATTTTATCGATTTCTGCTTTGTTTAGCCGATATACGACATTTTGTTTTTTACAATAAATTATTTTTTCCCATAATGGATCATTGTATTAAGTTTATATTTTGGCATGAACTTTTATCACACCAATAGGCATATTCATTTTTTATCAAATCACTATTTAAAAAATGGCGGCCATTTTAGTTTTTTAAACTCAGATATCTCATAACCGGTAAATTTTATAAAACTTTTACGGGGCAAGAAAGTTGATGAATAAATTTATCTAACCAACGATACCAAGTTTGTGCATATCAAACAACAAATAACGGAGTTTTTGCGATTTTTCTATTAAAATAACCCTAATTTGCCTTAACTAAAATCCAAATTCAATGTTTTCATAAAGAAAAATCTCAATAACTCCGTTTACACACGTAACAATTTTAAAATTAATAAATTTTAAATATGACTTGAACGGAAAACTGACGACATAGCCTGTACTTACTAATTGAAACACATTTTAAGGGTGGAATGATTTTCAATTAAAGTGGTATCATTAAGCCATACAAAATATTTCTTTTAAATAAAAACGCTGAAATTAAGCAATTGATTTCGACTCGTCACACCAGTCTTCATGAAGCTTAAATTCCCTTTAAAAATTAGCAAAGTCCTTCCACTAACTCCAATTCTGAATTTGTACACAATTCACAGGGTGTCCCGGAACTTCTGGAACCCTTTTGTGTATTAAATTTTGTTAATAAATTTTGTTCGTTGCTTCGAGACAAGAAAAAAAAAAAAAAACATCATACAAATAGGGGTCCAAAATGCTTTGTTTAGCCGCTAGCCGCCATTTTGTTTTTTACACATAGTAAATTTTATTTCCATAACGGATGGTTGCATTAAGTTCATATTTGGTATGAACCTCTATCATACTAATGCCCATTTTCAGGAAAAAAATGAATTTTTTCCACTGTATATTTCCAAAATGGCGGCCATTTAAATTTTTCGAACTCAAATATCTGAAAATCGGTAAATTTAATAAAAACTTTACGAGACACAAAAAAGTTGCCAAATTAAATTATCTAACCAATGAAACCAAGATTGTTACGATTTGACAACAAATAACAGAGTTATTGCGATTTTTCTGTTAAAATGGCCTTGATTTGCATAAATTATAGCAAAATCAATGTTTTTATGGAGAAAAATCACAATAATTCCGTTATTTGTTTTCAGATCCTTACAAACTTGGTTTCATTGGTTAGATCATTTAATTTGACAACTTTTTTGTGTCTTGTAAATTTTTTATAAAATTTACCGATTTTCAGATATTTGGGTTTGAAAAATGAAAATGGCCGCAATTTCAAAATTATACAGTGGAAAAAAATTTTCATCCTGAAATTGGGCATTGGTATGATAAAGGTTCATACCAAATATAAACATAATGCAAGCATCCGTTAAGTAAATAGAATTTATTATGTGTAAAAAACAAAATGGCGGCCAGCGGCTAAACGAAGCATTTTAGACTCCTATTTGGATAATGTTTTTTTCTTGTCACGATGCAAGGAACAAATGTACAAAAGGGTTCCAGAGAGGTCTGGGACACCCTGTATATTTCGACTATTTCAATGAGGACGGTATTGTCTGTACGCCGCCGGTCGACATAATCTCGGTGAATTGTGTCAATCTGGGCGACAATTTTTTCCATCTTTTGCAGTGGCACTTTTGACTTGCCATTCTCAGCTGCAACCCTTGTAGTTGCAAGTGAGAATTGCGTTTTAAAGGATTAAGATAAAAATAATTAAGATAAAAACTATAAAGCAGCGTCTGCACTGGCCGAACATTCGTCGAAATTGTTCGGCGAACAAAATAATAGCCAAACAAAAAAACAATACACATTTCTAACAAAAAATTAATAGCCATATGATTTACATTTAAAAGGTTATCAACGAACAAACAAAAGTTCGGAAGAACTTTGTTTGGCGAACATGTTCGGCCAGTGCGGACGCGGCTAATACAGGTAATTTTTGAACCAAGCGGCACGATGAAAATACTGCACAGTCACACAAACAGCTGTAGGCCCGGCCGAGGTTGCGAAGGAAGGTGGATTGCGGTCGGTATAGCCTGTTCACTGCTTCCCCTCAAATCACAAAAGTTTAAAAGTTATCGATTATTGTTACAAGGTTTGGTAACTCAAAAATTTTTTCATGGGTGTGTTATATTTTATGTAGTTCCTCACAATTTCTAGGCAGCAAAAAAACTAGTGAATTCATTTTAAGTAATTATTAAAAACTATTCAAGATGTGAACTTCTTTCGTATGTGGCCTGGGGCAGTGTGCCCCATCTGCCCCCCCCTTCCCAAAGGCCCTGGTTAATTGTTACTAATTACTGTATCATACCGTAATAAAATACATATATAAATAAAGTATACAAATAAATAATTAAGAAACAAAGTACAAATACATAATTAAAAAGAAATTCCTTCATGATATACCTACAAATATAAAGCCCATAAAATTAATAAGTTTAGGCTACTGAACTGCTAGCATTGATAGAGCAGCAGAGATAGCATATACTGGTATTTGATGTTTTTTGTACAATATAGCTCCCATAACTTGTGACAAAAATAACAGTTTTTAAAAAGTTTAAAGTTCTTTATTACAGTAGACTCCCTCTTAACCGGCCACCTCGGGACCAGGCCGCGACCGGATAATGAATTGGCCGGTTAAACCGATGTTCATTTAAGAACGCCATCCCACAATTTTATATGACCTAAATATAATTATTACTTGAAAACAACCTTAAATACATTACTGTATATGATTTATAGCTAATATCCACCACCCATGAAATCCACAACAAACGTAGCCTATACTAATAATAATTCGTTTCTTTATTGTGGTCTACTGGATAGTAGGCCCAAACGCATTGACTTCCACCCAGGACATTATAGTTTAATACGTTTGGGAACGTCAATATGAAATAAAGTTGAATTGAATGATACATTAGATAAGAAAACTTAGTTTCCGGCGAAACGCGGCCGGTTAAAGCGATGTTGAGATAAAAAATGGCCGGTTAAAAAGATGTTATTTTGTGTCAGAGTAGGCCGGTTAAAGCGGAGACCGGTTAAAAGGTGGCTGGTTAAGAGGGAGTCTACTGTACTTGGAATCTATGAGAATTGTGGTATGAGGCATACGCATTGAATCTATGGCAACCCACTCAAATTTAGTCCGAAATATTTTCTTCTAAATTATAAACATTTTGTAATTCGACTTATATTTGGATTGCTTCAGTTTTTGTAACCTAATTACCTAATGTACCTAATTAGTTTGAAAAATAATTCACAAATTTTATATTTGTGTGTAGTTTCTTGTAGCATAAACCTATTATAATTAACAGTGGCCCCCAGGACTAATTATACCCTACAGTCTTTATTCAAAGTTTCAATGTTAATCTTATAGTAAAAGTTTCATTGTTCGAATCATTATAAAGCTGTTTAAAATAACAAATGCTTGATAGGAAGAACTGATGTTTAAGTGGGTAAATATATTGTTACTGATTGAGTCCAAATCAATTTAATATACTGTATGGTCGAATTTTTTTTAAGTAGCGAACTCTAATCTATAACCTATTTGGAATTTTGTTGACCATTTTAAACATTATGTACAGCTGTTAATTATTAAGTATAGTTTTGGTTATTGCGTGATTTATAATAATCACAATGTTGGAATGATTTAGACCTAAACGTAACATTGTTAGCAACATGCACAGAAAGTATTTTTACACAATACATGCATGAAGTTTAACTTTTTTATTAATATCCAAACTAAATTGCTCTGTTGCGAAGAGAGTGTACAGTAGTACTTACCTAAGTCTTAAAAACTAATCCACATTATGATGAAATAATGATGAGCATACACAACGAATAACTGGTAGTAACTATTAGTAGCTCACAATATTTTACTATAAAGTATTGGCAACCGTAAACTCGATCCGTCAACGCCGCAGACACATAGACGACTGAAGTGTTTGTTTTGACAACCCGCTCCCACTTTTTAGGGAAGACAGGTGGCCGGTCTCGATGTCAAAACACAAAGAGTCTAGTCGTGGTGATCTTGGTCCGAGGGTGACTCATCATCTCGGGTCTGCTACCTGTCCCCCCTTGAAACCTTGCCAAACCTTGAGTGGGTGTTTGTGAACAATAAATTAAAGTAGAATATGAGCAATCAAAGTATTTTAAATATCAGCGTAGTTACATTAATGCGGCCCATTGCGCTGCTTAAAGTAAGTTAAAGTATATAGCCAACATGAATTAGAATATTAGGCTATACCGAAACTAATTAAATTTCGCCGGGTAGGCCTATGAAGAATTGAAATACAGGTTTATTTATTCGTGTTAGAAAACATAAAACAAAGTTAAAGTAAAATTGTATTTGTCAGTCATAATTATAGGTTGGCCAAAATATTCATTTTGTTACACAGTAACAATACACATGATTACAATTAAATTGAGCTTTCCAATACTTCATTGACGAATCCCTTCAACAGCCGCAATGAGCTCTCGGGCCCATTGGAATTTCAAGAGACTACTTAAAAAAAGTAAAGTTTTATTGTTTTCCCCCATGACAATAAAATTCAATAGACTTACAATTATTATCGTTTAATTTATTTATATTTAACTGTTTTAATTTGATGTGAATTATCATAAGAGAACATTAAATATTTAAATGAAAAAATTAAACTAAGCAAACGTTGTTAATTCTGCATGTGTAATTATTATATTCATCCGCACGTAAAATTAAAAGTTCTCCATACTTAGTTTTGCAAAGTTAAAACTTATCTAAACAGTGTTTTGAAATTAATTATTGTAATATCCAATAACAGCATAGACTTGGATAACAGTCAATAAATGTCATCTCAAACAAAGCTATATTACAGTTTAATCTGAAAGACAGCTCAACAACGACACCGCCGCGAAGCGGCTCGCAACGGCTTGATGGCAGTGGAGGTTGTCAGAGACGTAATCTAGGCATCCGCGCGGCGACGCGACGGCGGCGGCGAGGCACGGAGACGGCGCAGGAGCAGACAGTTAGTCGCGGTTGCCAGCAGTTGCAACCGATTGCTTCACGTTCCTGCCGTAGTTCAAGGCGCGGCCACACGGGAGCAGCACTGCATTGGTCGTTATTTTGAATGCTCCTACAGGTTGCGCTAGGTTAGGTTGGCGACAAATTGAAGCATTGGATGGAACGTCTTCTTGTGTATTCATAGTCAATGCCGGCGGGTACAGTCAGTTGCGCTGGTTCACTATAACTGAAATGGATAGTGTCGTAGTTTTACAAAACTAAATTTTTTTAGTGTCAAAGTTTTATATGGTATTTTACAGGCATGTAATCAAGCATTAAGTTTACTATGCACTGATATTTTTGTAATTAGGTCTCGGAGATGTTAAAATGATATCATAACTCGGCCTCCGGCATATGTAGTTTTTTGGATATCCGCCCTGGCCGCCACCACAAAAAGCCAGATAACCAGGAGTCTACTGTAATTTTGAAATGTCGTCTGGCGCAAGCAAAAGTTGCCTCGACAATCAGAAAAAATTAAAAAATCATCCTTTTAGATAAGATTTACATTCAAACTTATTTTAAAATTTAATGATTACTTTTCATGTATTTTTTATGCACATTAAAAATACAGAATGCTATAATATTTTATCCAGGTAGTATTTTTATACAATATAGATGTGCAATAAGGATTTAAGGAACTAAGCTGATGTGAAATAAGAATATACCAGTTTATTGAGAAAGATAGACCATGTGTTTTGAAGGCAGAACAAGGCATTCTATCTTCAAATATATTATAAAATATTGCATATATCATAAATAAATACAAAGTATATTGCAAATATATATAGTATAAATATTATATAAAATCTCTGGTATAATATAATATAAAATATCTATGGCAGTGTATGTATTGTAATATTTTACAATTTCAATTATTAGATATTGAATGTGGTTTAAAGGCTAATAAAAACTATACGTGAAATTTAAAATTTTTTCATAAAAAAGTATGGACTAAACCAGTTATGTACTGTTTAATGATCGGGCGCAAGATGAAGATAACTTTGCACCGAGAGCCTTCCAATCGGAAGCAATGCAAAAGCTGCCTCTGCACACTGGAAAGAATTGAACCATGGATCCCTTAACTATAACTGCAATAACCAGGCATTATACATTTCCAAATTTTTTTCCTTAATTTTTTGCAAGTGCAGAGGTAACTTCTGTGTTGTGACTGAAAGAAGGATAACCTAATCAGTTATTTTTCGGTCTTTGTCTCTATCTCGCTATCTCCTTTGATTAATATCGGTTTTCCTCTTGGTATTATTTAAAATGCTACCAACTCCATGGACATAACATTAGTTACAACTACAAACACAAGCGTCTAACCAGTTGGATAGTGAAATTAGCCTGACAGGTGGGCGTTGAATGTAACATCATAAATAAGGCACTACCACTTACTTGTATGTCGACTATTGTTCTGCTTCGTCATTACACGACATTTGTCATAAAATTGGACTTCATTCCCATCACACATGACACAATTTTTTTCATTTGCTGAAAGTAGTAGGGGTGGCTCTCTCATAAGGGCCCTGAACGCCACCCTCCTAAATGGTTTGATTAATTAGTATTAAAAATGTACCTGAATGCATTTAATATACCATCTAACCATTTATTAAAAATATATTTATGAACCAGTGTATGATTTAGATGAGTAACCAGATAATATCTATTTCTTTAATATCCTAAATAGGCGACAAACGTATCTAAAATTTTATGAGAGTGGGCGACTGCTTAACCACCCCTGAGCTATGGCAAGTAGTCTTACTATGGTGACGTGACGTCAATTCCTTCTTATGGGCCATTTGGGACAGAGTCCAAAGCTGCGTGCACAGATCATCAGGGTAGGTCAGTGTACCTAACCTGAACCAAGGTTTTTTTCTGTAATTATGATGAAAAATAAAAAACATACTCCCTTTTTTGTGAAATATTGAATTTTCCTCAAATCAGGCCTGGCAGCCTTCGCATTATAGTCTTACTACGGACCCGGCATTTTTCGCGACGTGCGCGCTTGCGCTCGTCGGCAGTAAAAGGGTTAATAAATTGGTGGTAAATTCTTCATCCAAAATGAATGTAAATGAAAATAATGATCAGTTCTTTAAAAGGACTGTGCTTAAAATCACATGAAACAAAAGGAGGCCCTATACTGAAATTTTTTATATTAGCAGGCCTACAAAAATGATGTTATATGTGGAAAAAAGGTTGTCTTTGCACTAATCAATCAATTTGTGTGTATAAACACTGTTTTTCATAAAACATATAATTAACAAGATCCCTCCCACCATCCCCACCCACTAGCCGCCACTGGCTGAAAGTTTTTTTTTTTCTATTTACACTTATTAATAAATTCTGTGTTGCCTATTTTGAAAGTTTGGTTTTATACACTGACAGGGAAACTTGATGGTGAAGGACCCACTTGTGCTCTCCAATATCACTCTTCATTGCTTAACACAACAAGAACCACATTCTACTGGTTTAGAACCCATTTGCTTTTATATATTTTCCTGTGGAGTCGGAGACTACCTAAAATTATATGTGTTAACTTTATCTTTTTCAGGATTTAGTGGAGTGTGCGAGCAATCTTCTTCAACAACTAAAAAGCTAACAGTCAACATAGCCTGGAATTGGAGGAAGATAAAGAAAATTAACTGTAAAATTGTTTATCTATGTCCGTTGCAATAAGCACCAATAATTATATTACAAGTAACATTATAAAGGAAAACATTATTAAAATGAATACAAACCAAACCAGCTGCATAAAGTACAGTAAGCTTTATGACACAGGAGTCACTTTGTGATTCTTTGTTATTGAGGATAAATCCATCAATACCGCTTTTATTAGTTTTACTGAATCCTTAATAGAATCAATAGATGAGAAAAGCATAGTAGCTGGAATTTTTATGGACCTATCTAAAGCTTTTGACAGTATATCTCATGACAAAATTAGTAAAAATTTAAATGCTAGGTGTTAAAAACTGTTACTTAAGTTGGTTTGAAAGTTATCTTAAAAACAGAAGTCAATAAGTAGAAATATCAAAAACGGAAGGAAATCAAATTGTAAAATATCAATCAAGTTCTCAAACAATCGAACACGGGGTGCCACAAGGCTCCATACTTGTACCTTTATTATTCATTTGCTACATAAAATATTTGCCAAACTGTCTTAGTAAACTTAGTGACTTAAAAAATCAACTTATCCTATACGCGGATGATTCCAACCTTATAATGTCTGCAAAGACTGACATTGAAATGGAAATTAGCTCCTTTATGGAACTAGGTCAACTTCAACATTTTTTTTCCTAACAATTTAATATTAAATTCCCAAAAGACCAATGATATTCAATTCACTAGAAAACAAAATCGAAATAATCATGAATTTAACATTTTTGTTGACAATACTCAAATAGATGAGCTTGATAAAACAAAAATTTAGGAGTTCATATCGATAATCATCTTAGCTGGGACCTGCACATTGACCATCTTCTAGCAAAAATAAACTCCGGAATTTACGCTTTAAAAATAATGTATTAACTCTGTAGTTTAACAGTTTTAAAGAATGTGTTTCATGCCCATGTTCAATCCCACATATCTTATGGAATCTGTGTTTACAAAGGAACAACCAAACAAAACCTCAATAAAATTTTAGTTGGCGAAAAAAGAGCACTAAGAGCCATGTTAAATCTAAAGTTTGATGAGTCTGTAAAGCAGCATTTCATTGAACAAAACATTTTAACCGTTTACAGTTTGTATATCTTAGAGTGTGTAATGCATGTGAAATAATAAAGACAATTTTGTAAAGCATGAGGACATACATGGTTACAAACAATACTAGAAATAAAAGTAGTATAGTATTGCCCTCTCGTAACTCCGAGCTATTTAAGAAGAAACCATCCTGTGCCGGCTCTGTATTCTTAAAACACATTCCTAAAGAAATTATTAAGATAGAAAGTGGAAATAAATTTAAGAAAGCACTTAAACAGTTTTTAATAAAAATGCATTTTATTCCTTGGAAGAATTTTATGAACTAGTCAATTTGAATGCTGTTTAGCTATTTTTTTAAATGATCTGAAGTGTACTGAAATGCTTGAAATGTATTGAGTTAATTTTAAGCGTGACACTATTTAATGTATTATATGTATATGAACAAATAAAGATTTGAATTCATGTTCTAGCATGTTGGCTACCGAACGTCAATTTTGTGAACTCACCAAGCAGACTGATGGCTCCTTAATGAGGAGGGTGTTTCCTAGCCATTGACCAATGGCTCATAAAGGAGCCATACCGAGCCGTAACTATAGACCAACGGCTCCTCAATGAGCCGCT
Source organism: Neoaliturus tenellus (assembly GCA_030545055.2). NCBI lineage: Eukaryota > Metazoa > Arthropoda > Insecta > Hemiptera > Cicadellidae > Neoaliturus > Neoaliturus tenellus. The sequence continues at coordinate 85,755,484 of CM061535.1, forward strand.
GGTACTATGTATTTGAATTACTATTAACTGTTATTCGGTCTATATTTTTGACTTGAATTTCATTTGTTGTTCTATAGGGGGGTTTGAGGATTAAATGAGTCTCATGGTCTGGGAGTTGGGATATTTTTAATAATTCTACAGCTGGCCTAAAGTTGGCATCAATGTTTTTTACATTCTAATGAAGGTATTTTGAGTTTATGTTGTATTGTGGTTCATGACTTGTGTTTATTATGAAAGTTTACCTTAATATAGATGGGAAGACGCCTAAAAAGAGATGCTGCACAGCCTCACACAATACTGATAGTGACAATGACCGTGTGCTGACTACTGAAATTTACCTAATACAACTACTATATTCCTTTTTGCAATTGTTGTGTTTCAGTTAATAAGAAATAAATGTTAAATATTTACTGCAAATTTTATAGCCCCCTCCAATGTTTGCCATGGCTCTCAAATAAGCCATTGGTCAGTTAAATTACTTTAAGTCACTCCTGACCGATGGCTCATTAATTTTATTTTTTTGTTATGAGCATTATGAAAAAATAAATACCCCCATCGCAGTAGACCTGCGTACTCTGCGAATTTCCAACAGGATTCAATTTCTTTTTTAAACTCCCCCATAAACACCATTGGAACGAGGACGTGGGTTTGCTGGCTTGGGGTTATTGCAAGTAGACATAGGAAAATACATTCCCATTTATAAATTGCATGTAACTAAATTGCATCGAATTCTGATACTTTTCATTTTCCCCATAAACCCCATTGGTGTCTTGGGGTTGAGTAGGTAGGTTTGCTGTCATATGGGTGCTGTAAATAAATATAAGTTAAACCCTACCTAGTGAATGTACATACCAAATTTGATCAAGTTATGTCAATAAATAAGTGAGATGCAGGGTTTTGTTAATTCCCCATTAGAATAACATGGAAAACCTATTTTTGGATTTTTCCGTAACCTGTTAAGCCATGTTAAAAATTCAGAATACTAAATTGTTTGTTTTTTAAGCTCTTTTTAATGGTGTCAGTTAAAATTATTGAATTTTGAAAACTTATGTCCAAAAATGCCTAAAACCCATTTTTGGCCCTTTCGAAACCCCATAAAACCACGTTGCCATAACCTGATAATGCTGGTTTGCAAACTCATGAAAATAAACCTGGTCCTACACCATCATACCAAATTTCATCAAAATCAGAAGTCCCTGTCAGTACCACGGACACACACACACACACACACACACACACACACACACACACACACATATATATATATATATATATATATATATATATATATATATATACATATATATATATATATATATATATACACACATATATATACATATACAGTATATGAAAATGAACAAACGGTATTTTTGGCCTCTGGGGACCTCAAAATGAAAAAGTAACATGGTCCCGGCTTAGGTCTTACCATGGCTACTACCGTAATAGTGTATTCCCAATAGAGAAATTCGCTAATAATGCTCCGATCATTTATTTTGAACAATACACATACAATATGTGTTCACCAAAATCAAATTTCAATCTGTGGATAAGAAATAAACTAAAATAATATATAGTGGTCTACAGTAAGAGACCAATATTTGACAGTTGGTCTAGAAAATGAGAATCAGTGTGGCTCATTTATGAGTATAGGTAGCCAACGTGCCAGACCAATGAGAGCTCAGCATTTGACAAAAGTAGTGTCACGATAGAAATTACACAATCAGCTGATTGTCGCACTATCATTCATGTTTTAGTTTGTTCATGTGCCTAGCCTCAGTTGTGAGTTGACTTATTCCGTTATGAGTGAAAGGAATGAGTTTTGTTTAACTTCAGAGTAGTGATGTGTCAAAGTCAAATCTCGATTCTATCCAATGTCGAATTTATTAAAAAATATTTGTGATTCAAATCAGAAAGATTCAATCAGGAAGGTCCGCCATGTTGTACTGTAAGGGAGGAACTGAATTTATATTGTTTTTTTTATTATTATTATTAATTAATGATTGTGGGTTTTAAATTGTTAGTTTCAGGTGAGGTCAAGGAAGTAATGTAAGGAGGAAGTATTTGAGCTTGTTGTTGTATGAGTAGGCTGGAACTGTTATTAAACACAGCTTGTTTATGCTGACCTATTGGTAGCTTTGGCTTAAATAGGTCTGCAGACTTAGATTCAGGGGAGTCAGTTTGGATTATGTATTGAGTTATTATGTATGAGTACTGTATAAGAAAGTTACATTTTAAACTAATGAACCTATTAAAAAGTACTTTTGACTGCTATGCCTGTAAATACAAGTATAAAATATTTTATACTTGTACTTTTATACTTATATGCCTCAACTTTGTTGATTTTTATAATTATATTAGTTCTAGTTAAGACCAATGCAAAAATGTGATTAAGATTTGAAAAATTCAAAAGGTTTAAGAATTAAAATTTGACTTTTTAATACTCTGTGTCGAGACTCGATAATCCTGGATTCGACAATCACTACTCTAGAGGAATTAAATACCAACATATTACCTAGTATTTCAAAGGGGAATATTAATTTCACTCCTATTAATACAATGTAGCAATGAAGATTGCAATATACACCTCTAATTTTTTGATATGGAATATTGTTTGTTGGAGATAAAGTAGTGTATGCAACTATTGTAATCAACCTTACACTCTTGAGATGTGTAGAACAAACACCTCATGGCTTAGTGGCATTCATAATAAAATCATTATGTAAACTACTGTGGACATAAAATATTTTTAAATCCTCATAAGTCTGATCATTTAACTATTTACTAACTATTCAGTAGGTAAAACATGCAAAAATGAGCCGAATTGTGGGTGCCGGTGAGTAATTTATTATTGTTTCTTCATTAAGTAAATAATGCCAGAAAACATAAATTTAGATTAAACGTCATCATGAAAATCCATATTTGACTAGAGCTCATTTGACATATGTATTGCACCTACGTACACCTACATAGGGTATTACTCCTTCAAAAATAAAGCAATCAGAATTATGGCAAATAAAGCAATTCAACCCAACTGATGAAACTGAAATATTGACACCTTTACTGTACTCTATTTACATGTAAATAAAGATCATTTTGTCTTGTCTTTGTCTTGAGTAGGCTCAACTATTAAATGCAACCAAGAATTTTTCCCCTTCACAGCAGTCACTTCTTGTCATTGAATATACTGAAAATGTTTAAAATCTTGCAATTTATCCCACCTTGTTAATATTAATTAAGGCTTTAATGTTTTGATTAATGTTAATCAGTAACTTATCCTGGCTTTACATTTTTTATTCATAAAGCAATTGGCTCCTGTAGAATATTTCAAGGAATACTCATATGTGAAATTCATAGTCCCATTTGCATGAACACTCCCAACCTATAGTTTCAGCCAAAGTTGTGAAATTGCCAAAAACTCAGAGTCTGGGATTTAATTTATTTTGTTTAAACTGTAGGTTCATTATTGAAAATCTTTTAGATAAGCAGAAATTTCATTCCTATAATACTACATTTAGAGATAAATTCCAATACCCCATACATAGACCAAAACTATTTTAGAATACTCCGTATTACATGGGCGCTAAATTTTATAACAGATTACCAAATAGATTGAGAGGATATACAATGAAGAAATTTAAGGATGTTTTATATGAATTGCTTGTAGAAAAAGAATATTATAATGTCTTTGATTTCATAAATGACACAACAATTAATTTGTTAATGAATTCTCCATGACTATATTAAGCAAATTTTGTAGTTTTAAGAATCATTTTTATTTTTGTTTCTGACAAGCAACCTGTTCATTTTTCAAACAATTGTTTGTAATGTATATGAATGTTATGTTGCAATAAATAAATGAAATGAGATCTTGTACAAAGTTATCAATTTATTTGTAAAATATAATATTTTAATAAAGTATAGTTTCTTTAGAGTGAATTTAGTAATTTAATATCCTATTTTATGGTCATTTTCTTTTCAGTGTACTAAATTTTTTTATGATTTAATCGATCAAACAGGTTTTATAATTTTCATGGAAGGAGAGCAAAGTTCACTTTTAATGTAACTTCCATAGGAATTGTGTTGTTGGATTTGTTGGAAGCTGTCCCTATGCTGCCATGAAGCATAGAATATTTATTTGACGTAAAAGAAATATTAAAATGTAAAATACATATTCAATTTCTAAAATTCATGAATTTGATGTAAAATTAACGTTCCATTAGGTTCAAACGTCACAACACTTTATTTCAAAATTTAAAACTAAATTTATTTTTGCTAACAGTGAATAAAATTGACCAAAATGTAAATGCCCATACTCTAAATCTCATACTGTTCTGTTGCATTACCTCCCTGAACCCCTTATGCTGCACTCTTAACATGAATTATTCATTTATAACTTGGCCTTCACTGGTGCTCTTAAGTGTTTTGCAAGTCATAGTCAAAAGGCAGACCCAAATCTGAATTAACTTACAAACTATTTTCAGGTGTTTAAAACAATTTTATTATAATTTCAAAAATTTTTTTTATGTAAAAAATGTAATCTAATTTTACTTTGATGTTTTTAACATGAAACCAAAATGAGTTAAACTTGTTAATACTTAAAAGTTATTAATTTATTACTTTAATAAATACAATACATTTTTATTTAATGTAATTTGATATATTGAATGTTTATTTGGTATAATAATATGTGCTATTATGGGGAGACTGTTACATTAAATTAAGTCCTCTTATAGCACTGAATATTATGTAGAAATTCCCTTGTAGAGGTTAATGATTTCATTTCATTTTTTATGAAAAAAATATTTTTTAAGTAAATGACAAAAGTTAAAATTTCTTTATTTCTTGATGATTCAGCCAAGAATTACTTTAAAGAAATAAAAATAATTACAGTTTGTGGACAGTACATTTTTGAAGCCATTCTCCTCGCTAAAAAAGTAAGATTAGATACCAGTTTTGAGGAACAGGTGAAACATCTTTACAATACCAGACAGAGATATGAATACACCTAGAAGCATTGACTAACGTTCTATTGAGAAAAAGCCTTAATATATAGGAGATAATTTTTTTTTAAATATGTTCCAAACAATATAAAGATGAAGGAGGGAAATTTAACAAATTGTTAAAAGAATATTTAATAAATAAAGCTCAATACTTGATAGAAGAATCTTCCACTCCTCTCTTTGATATAGTCAATTAAAAAAACTTTTTATTAAAGGATAGTTTGTAAGGAAGAGCCTTTTGGCTGATTGGGTAGACAAAACAGGAGAAAGGATTCAGCTAGCTTACCTGAGAAGATTGTGTTCAGGCAGCATATATAGATACACATAAAAAATGTTTTTTTTTATGGGTATCTATATGCTGCCTGAACACAATCTTCTCAGGTAAGCTAGCTGAATCCTTTCTCCTGTTTTTTATTAGAGGAGTATCTTTTGTAAATTACTTATTTTCTTTTCTTTTGTTTCAAATTTTCAGTTAAAATGTAAGGGAATGTTCATCTGTGTAAGCAATTGATAGATCTCGAATAACAATTTAGTTAGTTTAAGCTATAAATAGTCAAAAAAAGTTTACACTATTTATTGTGCCACATAAAGGAAATAATAGAGAGATTTGACTACAACTTGTATTCATGGATAACAGAGATAATATCAAGTATATTTGTTACAGTGGTATGGTTTGTTTGTTTGTTTGTTAATGGACAGGTGAATTGATTTTGTTATCTTTGTAGGAAGTCAGCCTCGGTGTAGAAAGGGTGGTTAAGCAGCCAGAGCCTGAGCTGAGTCTTGAGGGTGTTTAGTTAGTTGCTTCAAATGTTCTGGGAGATGATTAAAGTAAAGGGCTCCCCTGTATGATGTTTTTTTTTTTTCTCGAAAAGGCTCAGATGATGAGGTGGAAGGGTGAAACTTGAGGTGTTTCTGATGTTGTACTGATAGCATGTCTCAGTGTCTTAACTGTTAAGTGGTAATAAATACACCATTAAACTTCATTAAAATGTCTTAGAACCACATTTAAAAAATATATTCTATCGTAAAACATAGATTATCACATAATTAGGTTTACTTTTCCATACATTTTCAATATAATCTCTGCTATATATTGTATATTTTATGATAAAATAAAATAAGTTGTGACAAAACTAATAATTATGAGGTAAAAATATTTAAAAGGAGAGTGTACGTCATTTTTGTGCTGGGGTATGTTTATTTAATCGAAATGTTCAGAGATAATGGAGTTGAAAATTTGGTCCATGTTATTTTTATGGGAAAAAATTTAATTTCAATCGCCATTATCTCCTAAACCTTTAGGATTATGGATACGATTAAACTAAATTACAAAATTGTCTTTAAATTTTAAAAGTGTAGAATCCAAAAATGTAATCAGAAGTGGGAGTTTGCATTTAAAATTTGTGTCTTCTGGTCTGGAAAGGACTTCTGGCTTCTGGTACACCCTGTACATTGAAATTACTGTCAATCGATAAACTTTAACCGGTTTACCTATAATGGCACAATTGATTTTTGTTAAAAATTAATTCTGTTTACATTTAAAAGGTGTGTGTGCGGGTGGTCTGGGACATCTGGTAAATACAAACTACTTGGTCGTTAAAAAGGTCTTGATGAGAAACGATAAAAATCCTTGATTGTGAGTTTATAGGTAGAGTCAAACGAGAGGGCTTTGGAGCTAATCCTGATTCTGCCTATCCCCTATAAGAGCAATATTAAACAGAAACTCAAATTACTCTTTTTTTTAATCAGAAAACTATGGTCTGTAACACTAAATAAAGCATCAAGGCCAAAATGGTTTGTGAGGTTATTTTTTATGAAAAAGTACATGGTTTTTTTATATAGAATGAACAGATTAAATTTAAACATTTTAATGGGATTTTATAATGTCTTTACAAAGAATTGATCTCACAAGGAACGGTAAATTTAATTGAGATTCAAGTAAAATTTGTTCTAAACCAACCGGACAAAAAAAAAGAATTTATATGCCAAACGAAGGAGACAAGATCCCAGATAGCACATAAACGTAAAAAAGACGTGAAAATAACGTTTCCTTTTAACATTTTTGACGTTATTATTACGTCAAGAAACGGATTTATAACGTTTTTTTCACGTGATTATAACGTGCGAGTGTCACACTTTTTTACGTTAAAAAAACATAAAAATACTACGTGAATATAACGTTTTTGTTTCACTTAATTTTTACCTTTTTAACTTATGTTTTACTGAACATTTTACAATTTTTTTTCAAAAATTTGTAAATGAATGCTTTTTTTTAACCAACACATTAAAAAAATGTAAATAAAGTCGATCAAAAATTTCTTACCTCCACCTGGATTTGAACCCTCAACCTCTCTATCACTGTCCTAGCGCCTTTACCCTCTCGGCCACTTCTGCTGTACTTCAGGTGGATTTAATTTACTATTTATACATTTAATACTCAACCTTATTCCTTGTACTTGATAACAGATGGCTCGGTGTATCTGTGCTCATGGTTTTTGTTGAGTATATTTTAAAAATTGATATATTTATTCGGGCTTCGTCTCAGATCAAAAACATTATTTTCGGATCTTGATGGTGACATACCCAGATAGCACAAAAACGTTATTTTTACGTGAAAATAACGTTTTAAATTTTACTTTTAACGTTATTTTCTCGTTAAAAAAAGGTGAAAATCACGTTATTATAATGTGAAAAGCGCACTCAATTTCACGTTAAAATAACGTGAAAAAAAGACTTGAAAATGACGTTTTTGTTTCACTTAATTTTTACCTTTAAAACATTAAGTAAAAAAAAGGTAAAAAAATTTTGGTGAAAATCACGTTTTAAATTTCACGTTTTTTTTACTTTCACATTTTTACGTTATTTTCACGTGAAAAAAATGTATTATTTTTTACTTTTACGTTTTCACCTTTTTTCACGTGAAAAAAACGTGATTTTCACATTGGGTGCTGACTGGGATTGCTCTTATATGGGAAATAAATCCAACAAAGCAGCATTGAAATTTCAAAATTAACTTCAGTTCTATATACCTAACACTTGGTTCCTATATAAAATCTGATTAATTAGAATAATGTGTTTATTTTATTTTGCCTATATTAGTGTTTTACTAGCAGTTATACACTGTAGTTTTTCAATTAAAACAGAAATTTGTTAGCTGCTTAATTTCTTGTTAACAATGTTTTCCCGTCCTGGCGCTCCCCCCTGAAAATTTTCATATGGGCGCTCCTGGTGGTGGCAGAACATTGTACATCCAGAAACAGTTTTCTTCTTGGACAGCCTGCAGTAAGGTACATGGAGATGATCCCTGTTACGGAGATTGTTGGTATGATGCTGGTCTCCCCTTGTTGTGAACTGGTTCAAGTTGTACTCACATAACAGAGACTAAACCGAACATACTGGCTAAAGATGGTGAGGATTTTTAGCCTCCTGAAGATAGGTTTGCAGTGATCAATATAGTCCTCCGGCGCAATGATCCTGACCACCCTTTTCGGAAGTAGAAGAACGTTGTCACACCTTGCAGCGTGTCCCCAGAGAAGGAGTCCATACATGAGGTGGGATTGGCAGGAATGGGAATGAAACAAGCCATGATATACGGTGACTCTGTCAACAGAGGCTTCAGTCTACGGAGCAGATGGAGAACATAAGAAAGCCATGAGCAAACAATGTTCACATCTGCTCTAGTTGATCTTTGGAAGCTGCAAACAGTTTTTTAGATCACTTTGTTACTTAAAAGAAGATAAATTTTAGATTAAACTCTTGGTTCCTGACAATACTGTATTGTTGATCCATGTTGGAGGTGAAATTGATAGTTAAAAAAAACTTAAACCCCGAAAAAGTACTAGCAATTCCGGACCGAACGCAAACCGCAGGACAGACACCTCAATTCCCGGACAGTCTGGTAACCCCATTTAGAGACTTATCAGGAACATTCGGAGGAGATCAGCCAGAAGCTGTCAAATCTGAATCAGAGCCAGAAGCTCAATCAATATCTCAATTTTACTGTTAATCAACACACTACAAACAAAAATGCTACTTACCTAATGACACACAGGGATATATTTCCCAATAGGCGAACTAGGCGCCAATGTAAACATTGTGGTCTGTAGTAGGTAGCCTATACTTCAATTGTGTTTTTTCTACCAACTTGTAACGCAAACGCATAATCGTGAGTTAAAGTGTTTAATTTAAATGGTTGTCTACCAGTATGAATTTACAGTAATACTCAATGGACTGAACTACTACAGTTTTTGATTCATTTGCTAGATTAAATCAAGGAGGAAAGTATGAAGTAACTCCAATTAAACCACATTTCATATTATTATTTTAAGAGAAAGTACTTACTGTACTTCCTTTTTATTCATTTAGTTTTCTGTAAATAAACCCGTTTTGTAAATACAAATATTTGTTTTATTTCAAAGACATCTTATTTTGAAACGTTTATCCAGAGTATTTAATGTTCAATAACAATTATTGTTAAGAGTTAAGAGCCCTTGTATATGGACGTTTTCATGTACCGTTTTCGCGCCGTAAAACGTGATTATGACTTTTGATTGGATACAACAATGTTGCATTCTAGCATGTATCCAATGAGACTTACTTCTTGAATGAAAACGGCGCAACAAATGCGTTCTTAAAAAGTGCTTAAAGTGTGTCATTATGGGGTTGTTGATACATTTTCAGAACGCAATTACTTATTACTTTTCTACAAAATCAGCTGACACGGCATGTATTAGGGTTAGTGAGGTTGGGGAGCGCGCTGACAAGTTTAGTGGGGGGGGGGGGGCGGAAAACTTCGCTGCCTAGAGGCGGCAAATACTTAAATATGTCCCTGATGACACACATGAGAGTAAATATATTGTTTCAATGGTAAACCATCAATTTTCATTCGTGTGCTTATGTGCAAAATATTATTTTTTGTACTGTGTATATTATTGGTTATTTTTCAAATCGTGCCTTTCCATTTCCTCACCTTTTCCTTCTTCTAATGATAACGTATCCCGTAAAGCATTCTCAAAGCACTGAGTTTGTAAATACAGGGTGTGTTAAAAAAAAAAGTTTCAGGATTTTCGGAGTCGATTGCTTGGACAAAAACAAAGTAAAAAGTTCCTATAAACATATGTACCGTACTAAAACACTCTCTTTAAGCTGTTAGCCACCATCATTTTTTTTTTTTACACTAAATATTTTTATTTCAGTAGGGAATCATTGTATTATATGTTCATATTTGGCATGACCCTTCATCACGGCAAATAAAACTTGTTTTCAAGAAAAAATTATTTTTTCCTTTGTGTATTTTCAAAATGGCGGCCATTAAAAAAATTCAAACTCAAAGTACTCAAATATATCTTAAAACCGGGAAAAGTTATTAAAATTTATTTACAATTAAGACACTCAAAAAACCGGAAAAATTACATTATTAAACAAAAGGTATCAAGTTTTTGTAAGGATCTGATTACAAATAAGGGAATTACATGTATTGGCATTTCTCTATTAAAATCACCCTAATTTGTATTAATTACAATAAAAAATCAATGTTCTATGTAGAAAAACCGCAATAACCCCGTTTTGTTGTTAGATCCTTACAAATTTGGCACCATTGGTTAACTAATTTAATTTGTCAAACTTTTTTGTGTTTGTCAAATTTCGATAAAATTTATGATAAAATTTAGGTACCGGAATGAAGAGATCTGAGTTTCAAATTTTATAATGGCAGCCATTTTGAAAATTCACATCGGAAAAAATATTTTTTTCTTGTAAACGAGAATTGCTGTGATGAAGGATTTTTCCAAATATGAACTTAATACAATGGTTCAATAAGGAAATACAAATTATTTAGTGTAAAAAACAAAATGGTGGCTAGCGGCTTAAGGGCTTAACGAAGTGTTTTGGGATAATATGTTTATGGAAACCTTTTTCTTTGTTTTGGTCCATCGACCAAAATCCTGTAAAGTTTTTCTGACGCCCTGTACAAAAGTGTGCATGGGATAAAAGATAGGGTAAAGCCAAAAAACCACCCATCGTTGTAATTTATATAGTAAATGTTTGTAAATTGTTCAACTTCGTCAAGAACCAACTATGAAATACCTGGGATACTCTATGAGGAGTCGATGAGTAAATACGGACATTATTTCATAACGTATAGAGACTCAGACTCAGTCCTGTCTCAAGGCAACTATCGATTGTTCTTTCGGTCTATTGAATCGACTACATGTCGCATCAACTCGATAGTCATAATTATCATTGAAGTCTTAAGGAGAGTTCGAATCGAATCGAGCTTTTGATTGTTGAAGGCTTTCGATTACATCGCATCTGTAGCCAGTTAGTAGCTCCCCTAGCGGACGAGCTTGTCATTCAGCGTTTCCAAATTTTAACATTGCTTGTCCACTCTAGTTAATAACGCCATATTTACTCAATGGTCGAATCGACGGTGGAACCGTTGGAACGAAAAAAATGTAAACATCATTATCATTATCAAGACATATGTTAAATAATGGAACGGAAACGAAACAGTAAAGCAAAGCAAAGCATATTCTTCAAACTGACATTTGTATTTGTATTCAGCATGTAATCTCACTCTTAACCTCTTCAGATTTTACAACCGATTTGTTCTGAAGAATATATGAGTTCATTACCTATTGTGCATATGCTGCACAATCATGGACTTTGTAGAATTCATCAGACGGTGTCGAAGGCGGGCGTTCGAGGTGTATTCGAGGTAGGTATTGGTCATGGGTTATACTATGGGCTAGAACTTTTTTTATTTACTGAAGCATTACATTGAAAATAGGTGAATAAATGTACTTAATTAATGTGGATTTCACTTAGCCAATTAACCCATACTAGGCTCTAAGTTCTTAATTAATGAGTTTCATTCCATTGTTTATTTCCTTTTCAAACAGTTAGTAGGCTGGGCCTGTACTAACTTTCAACTCACTCTAATGTTCAGGCTTGTTAAGCCGCATTTATACTTGAGTTGCAGACACGTGTTGGCAACAATAAGTTGCCGATTTTTGTTGCTTGAATGAAAACAGCTCTAATTTTGGGTATCTGATTAAGGGTATCTGCAACTAAATTTTTTTTCCACTGAGAGTCGGTAAAGATCAAAGAATTGCAACAAATAAGTGTTGTCGACAAAAGTTGCAGTGACAAATTACGGTGCAACAAAAGTTGCAGGTACATTCCCTTAGTCCCCTGCTCCACCTGCCAGTAAAATGTGGCTGTCCTGGCGCTGGTGATGCCGCATTCAGTATCGCTCACTAGGCGGATAACGTTCAAAGACTACGCTAGCGGTCATTTAAAAAAAAAAATTTCACACTTCCGTCCGTTCTCAGTTTACCTGTCAACGGGTCACTGTCATCATCTTTCAAATCTTCAGAGATTCAAAGATTTTTATTGCCATTCAATACAAATCCTGTAAGTTACAGTAGGCATTGTCATACTTAACTTAAATACATACATGTACATATCATTTCAATAATTAAAATTAAAATTAAAGATACTTACTGTCAGTGGATAAGAAAAGAGAGAGAGAGAGAGAGAGAGGATAAAAATGTTGTTACCTGGTTAAAACAGAGATGGTTAATGGCTGGTTAGTAGAGGAGTGATTAGTGGTCTATAGATTTTAAGTCGGCGGTGTTAAATTCATTAATATTGTAGAAAGGATTAGGTAGAGCCACTTCTTCATGGAGCGGATGAATTTAGGGAGAGGCAGGATCCTTATTACCACTGGCAGTTTATTGAAAAAGTGAATACCTGCTATAGAAAAACTTAATTTAGACTTCTCTAATCTAACTCCAGGAAAAAATAACTTTCCGCTTTTCCTAGTTTCATGAAAGTGAACACTGTCGACAGATATGAATGGTGTGAGGTTCCGCTTTACAGCAGTGATACTTTGTAAAATATACAAGTTATACACAGTGAGAACACCATGTTCAACGAAAAGAGGCTTACAGTGATCAAGCCAGCCCGCACCAGAGATGGCTCGGATCGCCTTCTTTTGAATCAAAAGCAGCTTTTGAGTATGTGAGAATTACCCCAGAGACAACAAGTCTTTCAACAAGTCACTTCCACTGTACACGTATCTTGCTTTTAGTGAAGGCCTTACCCAGTACCTACGTGGTGCACATTGTTTTGCCAATATCACGCAGCATGCTGCTGCAATAACAGCATGCTGCTGCAATAACAGCATCCTCCACATCAACACTCGCCATCTTGACCAACTGGACGAGTGTTGCCTGAAAGTTGCAGTGGAACAGAAGTGTCAGTGTATTTTGCATGCAACAAAAAGTCGGCAACAAAATGTTGCAGACAAAAAATTGCAGACTAAATGTCTGCAACTCCAGTGTAAACGCGGCTTTAAAAGCTTGTGGACCTTTTTCTATATACCGTTACAAATAGGCTAAGTAAAGTAGAATACATTTTTTCCCAAACCAATGTTAGTTTTAAAAATTATTAATAAAATTACTGCTCCAGTGCGTTGTAAACTTGGCTGAGGAAAAGTGGCAGGTTGGTGTCGTGGTGGCGGGCTGAGATGCATTTGTTGAGATTCTTGGGTCATGGCTGACTTTTGGGAATCATAAATTAACCCTGTCAGTGCTATGGAATGATACATATTTCATCGTCTGGCGAAACTTTGTTATCGATGAGGAAATTTCGATATTGCAATTAAAATTGTGCGATGAAAACAGATGAATCAACAATGATATTGAGATGAGAAATGTATTATAATAACAATCTAACCGTAAACCTCCATCACTTATATTGACAGCGATGTTTATAACAATAAAATGAATGGTGTTTGGAAACATTTAAAACGCATATACCCTCAATACAATAGCAAAAAAAATACCTTTCTGATTCTTGTTTGGCAGCATTTGGGTGATGGTATTTTAGGTCTAATGAAGTCTGCTTCTTTTCACAATTAAGATACAGGTACACATTCACAATAAACTTGGTTAGTTTTTTTTTTGTGTTGTTCTTTGATAATGTTACAGGTTACAACTAAAATGTGTACTTGTTTTTGTTATTTTCAGTCACCGTAACTTACTTGTTTGCAATATAGGCCTATTTGTTTTATCGTCAAAAGGTAGGAAAAGGTAGGCCTATGTTTAATTAGAACAAAACTGAATCAGGTGATAAAATCGTATCGTGTAATTGTATCATCGATAGAATAGTAATATTATGGTAATATCAAAATTTCCACCTCGATCAGTTAATAACGGTGGAGTCGAATAACGAAGTTTCGTCCATCGTCTTTTCCCCAAGAAATGCTAAGCAACAATATATCGTGCCTCGCCTTTTATCCTTAAAGTGCGATGCATCGATATATCAGTGCGCCGACTTAAACAGGAATATCGGTTGTCTCGATTGTTATTCCAAAACACCGATGATTTCATTCGATTCTCCATACAACAAGATCAACTCAATCAAAATCAACATTCAAGATTCACTAATCAAGATTCACTTTTGATTAAAATAAATTTTTTATCTCATGCGCTCTCACCTTTGTCTCTTTGGCCACCTTAGTACTTTTCGGAAGGTATATGAATAATTCCCCAGCATTTTTCAAAAGTTAGGTAGGCCCTAATATTTTTTTTAGCACTGAAAGGGTTATAATGGTATAATTTTCACCCAGCGTTTAAAGAATAATTATATGTTATGTCATAGTACAATGATTTAAGTTTGGTTTTATTCATTTGTGTAAGGTGCAAAGAGACCTATCATTTCATGTTGTAGGATTACAGCATAAGATGGTTGTGAACTATAAATACCGGGTTGGATGTCAGCCGCCCTACCGGACCTTGAGACCGTGGCAGCAATGTCGTAGGTTCTTCATTCTGCCAGCAAGACCATCTTACTTTGTCTAATGCAATCCACGCACAGATCAATGGTCTATGTTGACGGGGCAAAGTATGGCAAAAAGAGGCCAGCCAACTCTGCTATTTTTCTATATATTCCCACTGACAAAGTTATTTTACCTACCCTTTAGAAATCATCCGTTGGGAAGTCATTGTGTGCAAATAAAGCTTTATGGACATCATATACGGATTTTATTTTGTACATTAACAGTGAGAGAAACTTTTCTGATTCAGGGTTTTGAAAATTAACTGGCAATAAAGTCTGTGTTGTAAACTGGTTCATTACGTTAGATTTCCGCTAATCTGAGTTAGGCCTAATTGGAAGTAGGCCTTGTTAGAGTTGCCAAATATTCTTATAAACAGACGTTCACTGCCAGCTAGGCCTACTACAATTGTAGTAGTGCCGCACAAGCGCCTGTGGTGGCCTACTACAAGATCAGTTGTGCTTTCTCTTCTACAACATTGCCTTGGCCTGAGGTCAGCTATGGGGGCGAGGAATGTTGTTTGTTTTTGCTGCCTTTTGTGCAGTTAAGCCCTTTCCTTCGGTGCACTTCACATCCAGTTTGGCCATTTTTTTCATGCTTTCGGCTTTTGCTGTTTTCATTTTTCTTGTAGGCATAAGTTTGTGATTTTAACTTACGATGTAAATATATAATTGCACCGCTAAGTTAGTCCATGTAACTTAATTTGTACTGTATTTATATGTCTTTACACCACATTTCTATTAAATGTGTTGTGATTGAAGATTTTGAATTTTATTTGTGCCTAGCCAAAAAATTGGGGTGAGAGGGGTTGTAGGCCCAAACATACGTAATTTTGTGTCTATAAACACTGTTTTTCGTTGAATTTATACTATACTAATACATTTTTTCACCGTATTTAGGGTGCCGCCACACTATTTCCTGCAGGGAGTGTTAATAGAACAATGGTTTTAGAAAGAAAATTAATTTCATTTAACATCATCAACACCATGTTCACTGAACAGATCGTGATAAACAATATTATACAGTAGTAATTACATTCAGTAAAACCCTACAAACATGACTCGGTATGGACCTCGGACTGTTAAATGTGTTGATTGTCAGAGCGCTAAGTTATCAGGGCCAATGTCCAATGTCACCTAACCCGTTTACTCTGTTAAACTGTGTAATGTGAGCTCCTCCTGTTAGTGGATTGTAGTATTGTAGAAAAGTAGTTACAGTTTTGGTGGAATCAAGTATTATGACCTTAATACCTTGTAATATCTTTGATTGTTTTGTGAAAAACACCACACGTAGTGATTTGCAAGTTTAAGAGGTGCACAGCTGACCACTTTAGGCTCATATTCCTATGGAGGTGTCGAGTTATCAGTTGTCTAGTTTATAGAGTTTAAATCTCTGTAGGCTGCTAGAATAAGTGTAGGTATTTATGACAAAAATTAGATTATTATTTATGATAACTGGTAGACCAGATTGGCTCTAACGGGAGATGGTCTTTTAAGCTACAATGTATTTTATTGTAGGCCTTACCTAAAACTATTTTTCATGACGTATCTGTACTTGAAAATATATTTTATATTTTTTTGTATAAAATTTGGCCCAGTGAATTAAACATTTTTTTGAATTATTTTTTGAGTTCCTTGAAACAATAATTGGCTGAGTGCTAAAATTATTCAAAGGTTTTATGAAGTTTGTAAAATAATAAGTTTAGGTTGAGTTTAAACTTAACATTCTGCTAACAACAAATCAAAGAGCATTACAGATCACTCCCAAAGTAAAACCATGCAGTTGATAAACAATATGTTAATAGTACATAAGTTACTGTACCCTTATCATTGTACAGTGTAGACCCTCTGTAATATGACATAAAGATCCTTATACCGTAGTCTCTTACTTTTTCAGACATTGCTAATTATTGTTGTTTTATATTCAAATTGCTAATTGCTATTTTGTATCGCCTGTCTTTGTCTTTAAATGTGTTTCGTTGTTGTTGCGACCAATTTTTCACTGTTTGATTGTCGTTAATTGTCTATGTTACATTGATCGATCATATTTGAGAACGATAATCTATATGGGACTAATGTATCATGCAAGCAAGTGGAGTGGAATCACCTCTAGGAAACTTGACATTTTTCACTAGTCCGGCATTTTTGCCAGTCATTGTAATATTTTATAGGCCCTAATGAACTTACCCTTCTTATTGTAGTAGGTTATTTTAAGAGTCCTCAGTTCTTAACTATTCACATTCTTTAAATCTTTGTTTTATATCATAAATGTAACCTTTTTTTGTAAGCGCACATAAGATTAGATTAGATTAATGCTTTGCAATAATTTATTCGTTTTGACAGCGCTCTGTGCAGAAACCGAAAAATACTACTTTTGCTGGTGATAGCATTTCCAATAATGTACTACTGTTGGTCTAGACTATTGATGAGTATAAAACCAGCCAGAGGACTTTGGGATGATCATCCAGCCTTTTGTAAGTTGAGAATTAATTAATTTGTTTATATTTTGCTACTTATGAAGGGCCGTACTGTACCTATTAAGTGAAGGATAACTTATGTTTTCCGCATTTATGTTTTGTTCCTTGGGGTGGGGAAAAATGTGCAAATATGTATACAGCTACTCTTTAAAAACTAAAAGAAAATGCATACGGTACCTTTCCAAATTTAAAGTTAATTAATCTTCTCAACAGCACTTTGGTGGTAGGGCTTAGTTTAATAAAGACTCGTCCTTAAAGGCTTTTTAAAATAATCTACTGAATATAGTACCTTGAACAAATTAAAAGTAATGTGCTTAATTGTTTTTACATGCTTTGGTCAGCATATATCCCAAAAGGGTTCATGAGAAATTAGGTTTAAACATCCATTCAGTCATCATATATACTTTACTTTAAGTTTAAGCATTTAAGTATTTATTCTACGATAAAAACCAATGTTGAAATGTTTCAGATTTATTGGAATACAGCCTTGAAAATAGACTGATGATGTTACGCAGAAGTGCTGATGACTTCAGTGCCAACATTCAACATGAACCTCTACAGCCTGATGAGAACGCTTATTTACCTTTTGTTGGCAACGGATTGTTCGGAGTTGTCATTAAGCAAGACTCTTTTATTCATGTCCGAAATGATAGAGTTTTAACACTCTCTGTTCCCTTCCGCCCAATTGTCTGGGTTGAATTTGAACAAATGTCAAAGTCTGCAAAGGCAGTGGACTATGTTCATGGAATTGCCCATTCCATAACATGTTACATGAACGATATTTGTATTACCTCGCAGTATTACGCACACAGAACACTTCCTGAATTATTTATTCAAGATATTGAAGTGATAAACCCTGCTAGCTATAATGCTAAAATTTATTTGTCACGGGAAATATTTGAACAAGAATCATGGTCGCAGACTGGTTTATTGAAGTAAGTTGACTGACAATAGACTGTGAATGAACTTACAGTGGGTTTTAACTTTTTTCTAATAAAAATAAAAAAATGTTTAAGGAATGAATGAACGAATGAAAGAAAGAAAGAAAGATTTATTCCAGAAAAATAAATAGTACAATGCAAAGTATAAATGCACATGCATTAATTATAATTGTCCTTATGCTCAGTTCCTTGATGTGTTGTTGCAACAAATAAATAAATAATATGTGATAGAAATAAAGTACAATATTAATGTAAATTATAATTACAATCTTCATGGGGTCTTTAAATAAGCCGACATGGGTACACATGCCTGTGCGTCTGCTTAGAGGTGTGTCCTTGAGAAAATTAATGCTGATTTTAATTGGAAAAAATACAATAAGGTTTAGTTGAGAAACAAAATCTGAATAGTGGCTATTAATTGTTAGACAACTTTAGATGTAAATAGCCAATTATAAAAAGGACCTGTTACAATCAAAAAATTTAAATTCTATTAATATGATTTTATGTTGATAGTTATTTTTCTGTTTTTGATCACTGAAGCATTGTATATTTAATTAGTAAGACAACAATTAAGTTCATTGTTCGATGTTAGAGATCTCAAACTACATATATGCTATCGAGCCAAAACCACAAGTTTTTACTTTAAAGGTCAAAATCATTTTACCGTGCAGCTCATATGATGGGCAACAATTATAGTCTTAATCAAAATCAATCAGTATCATTGTTAATGACTGACATGCTTACATGCATTATTGTAAATGAATTTTGTTTGGATTTAAAAAATCTTACTTTGCAGGTTAACAAAAGCTGATGTGGGATCGAGAAACGAATCAGAAGAATTTGACACCATGATTGCATCCGTTAAAAGTGATCGTGGAGAATTCTAT
Organism: Neoaliturus tenellus; assembly: GCA_030545055.2. Taxonomy (NCBI): domain Eukaryota; kingdom Metazoa; phylum Arthropoda; class Insecta; order Hemiptera; family Cicadellidae; genus Neoaliturus; species Neoaliturus tenellus. The sequence goes on from CM061535.1 coordinate 85,774,632, forward strand.
GTATCAATACTGGCAATGAAAATTCCCACCCATTTTTACGTGAGTAGTAAATTTTTGATTTTTAAGTCTAAACTAGCATAATTACTTTATGGTGCTTGTCGGTAGTAGGCACCACCTATTATTTTAAGGTATATGATGAATAACAAATATGACAAATTACCATAAAGTACTAACCCTTGTTAACATTTTTACACATATTTAAAGTATTTGAGTTTTTATAACAGTTTCAGAAGACGGTAATGTCAGCTAGGAGAGTGGAGAGTGTGGATTGGTTATCACTATTTACAACTATTAGTATTAGGTATTTGACCTATCCTATACAAAGGGTTCAAAGAACTAAGCAGACGAAATAAGAAAATTAAATTATGTTGATTATAAATTAAATAACACATAATAATCATTGTAAAATTGTATATTCCATGTTAAATAGAATGATTTGTACATTAAAATAATTTTGTTATCTTGGTTGTTTACATCAGCACAAACTATTTTGTTTAAAGTGAGGATTCACAAAGCTTACTCTTCAACAAACATTTTTCTTTTTTTTTACACAACTTACAAATTTTTTGATTATCTTTTATTCCTCATAATCCACCATAAAATGTATAATTTATACAAGTTCCTTAAGAAGAATAGACTAGAGGGCAGAAAAGGCCTTCTATAATGGCAATAAAATAATCATATACATAAAGTGGTTTGAAGGCTAGTAAACATAAATAAAACAAACTAAATAAACAATTTTAGTAAAAAAATAAGTGAAATAATAAGTTTCAAAATGTATATTGATGGCGCAAGAAGAAGAAAACTGCACAATGAAAGTCCTGCTATTGTGCTCAAAGCGGAAGCTACCGCCACCTTGGAAACTCGGGCATTACACGGCTCTTCTAAAGTGTTATGAAAGGCAACTTGAAGGCCAGGCTGAAGAAGGAAAGCTTTCTATATTGTTTAAATAATTTTTGCAAGTGTGAAGGTAACCTCCTGTGTTGCTTCCTTATAGAAGGTTCAACATAAGTAATCTCTCAAGTATATTGCCTCTTAGTCGAGAGTCAGTCATAACATTCATCGTTCATTTTACTTTCTCCCTCTATACCATAGTATATGGAGAAAGTATTGTTTTCGTCAAAATTTTCAAATTTGAGTTGTTTGTGGATTTATGCATTTTGGTGCCCCCCGAGTCCAAAAAAGTGGTTTTCAGAGTGATGTCTGTGTGTATGTGTGTGTGTGTGTCCGTGTGTGTGTCTGGATGTAAACAGAGCTAGAGAATGCCCCAATGGTCCGATTTTGGTGAAATTTGGTATGTATTTCCAAACTCACGATAATTCCAGGCGTTTTTTTCATTTTTTTGAATTTTTATTTTTAAGGGTATTTAACCCCCAAAAACCCTCAAAAATCGTGAAAAATCAAAATATATCAAAAACGGCTCTAACGATTTTGATTAAAATTTTGTGGTTTATTAAGCTTAAAATAATGAATAAAATGACACCACCTGCATCTCCGAGAAAATGCGCGTTCAAAAGTTATGGCATAATAAGTGTTTCAAAAATCAATTTTTTGGATTTTCAAAGTAGCTGTTATTTTTAAATAAATTTTACTTATCACCATTAAATCAAGCTCAAAAAACTAAATAATCCAGTATTTTTAATTTTTGCTCTATGTCAAGTGGTTGCGGAGAAAATTCAATTTTTCGTTTAGCGGTAAACGCAGTACGTTGTTAAAAGTCACAGACGCGCGTAGGGTTAAATGAGCGCCGCTGAGCTGGTAGCTATCAGACTGAGTCATGAAGACATTAATGTTTGAATCTTTTAAATCTTTTTTTATATTGTTGGGAGAAAGTATGTGTCAGTTAACTGATACCGTTTATTTATACTGGAGCTGTTGGAACTTAAAGAACTGAGTTATCAGAACAAGGCATGCCTATCCTTGCTCTGGTTAGACTCTTCTTCAGTCTGTTGATACTTTAAATTCATTTTGCGAGTTGATATATGACATAGACATAAGTAATGGTATGACTACCTAACCTAATTATTTCAATGACTTTCCTTAGGTGAAACCCCGAAGCAAGTACACATGGCAAATTTTGACTGCCATTTGTAGAACAGATGATATTCTGCCTTTAAATATGGATAAAGCAGAGATAAAGTCTATGCTCCAGAACCACTGTGTAAAGGTATTTGTATTTTCTTCTTTTATTTTGTTACTAGCTGTATATTCTTGCTTCACTTAAAAAATAATGAGTGTTTCAGTGAAGCGTAGTGGGTTATGCAGATTCAGATTCCACATGCAAAAATAAGTCAAAAATGTAGAATAACTTTTTTCGATTTCGGCTTAGTTTAGTCATAATCCGCCATTTTGTATTTTTTTAAAATAATTAATAACTCAAAAGAAACTGAGTAAGTAAAGTCAAATTCCATGAAAACCTGCTATTAAAACCAAATTTAAAATAGCCGCCATTTTGAAACTTGATGAGCCTGGTCAATGATATTTTCTGACAATGTTTATAACTGTAGACTTAAAGTGTATACCAAATTTCATAAAAATATCTCTAAGGGCTTTTAAGTTATTAATTATTTAAAAAAAAATACAAAATGGCGGAATACGGCTAAGCTAAGCCGAAATGGAAAAAAGTTATTCTACATTTTTCGACTTATTTTTGCATGTAGACTAAGTCTGCATAGCCTGCTACGCTTTACTGAAACACCCTGTATAATAAAAAAATATTTAAATTTTTAATAATGACACTAGGATTATAGGATGTGCAAGACTAAAAAAATCAGTCAATTGAGAGACCACTGAATATAATTTTTCATAATTTAATTTCAAAGTTTATATCTGTTTCTTGGAGTTTCAGTTGCCTAGGGTGACTATTGTTATAGGTTAGATAATGAACTAGTGTTTACTTTAATGAATATCTCTTTTACAGTTTTCATAACTATTTCACTTAGTAAGTTACACATTTTGGAGCATAGAGTTCTTTAAAATGTTTTAAATATAAATAAACCATGATTAAAAAAAATATTTTTGCTACTATATTGTCCTCAGTAAAACACCTCTCCCATGTTTACTTACAAACCCATCTTTAAGCTCTAAACAAATTTTTTACTCAGATACACTAAGGTAAATGTCATTTTGGAACTTCTACTTGAAATACATTTTTTATTCAACATTTCACATACATTCAAATAACATCTAAAATATAAATTCCCCAAGGTTCAATTCTTGGGCCACTTTTATTCCTTTGTTATATACAGGGACTTCCAAAAATTCTCAATAACATTGTAAACGTAAAGAGTCAGCTCGTTCTGTATGCTGATGATTCAAATTTAATTATATCAACTAATGATTTACAAAATTTAGAAGAAGCAAGTCATACCCAGCTTGCTAATTTACAAAACTTTTTCACAAACAACTCATTGTGTCTAAACACTAAAAAGACCAATTTCATAAGTTTTGAAACAAAACCGAGTAGAATAAGTTTTGAACCCAATATTTTTATTGAAAATGATCTTTTAGACCAAATAAATAGCACCAAATTTTTGGGCCTGGAGGTGGATAATAATCTGAGCTGGGAGGGTCATGTTATAAATGTAATTAAAAAAAATCAATCCTGGGATATATATTTTGAAAAGAATGGTAAATCTGTGTAGCCTAGCAGTTTTAAAAATGATGTATCATGCACACATACACTCCCATATTGCTTATGGCATTGGCATCTATGGGAGTACATGTGATAAAAATTTAAATAAAATTTTACTTTTGCAAAAAAGAGCAATAAGGATTATGCTGAAGCTTAAGCATGATGCCCACGTTAGGGAACATTTCAAAATTTTAGAAATATTAACTGTTTATGATCAATATATATTTGAATGCATTATTTATCTAAAAACAATCCACAAAAAATAACATTACGTTCTAGAGTACACACATATAACACCAGAAACAAAAATGATATTGACATTCAAAAACATAAGTTGACTTTTTTCAACAAAAAACCTACTCATATGGGATCAAAATTTTTCAGAATTTTACCTTTGGAATTAAAAAATGAAATTGACAGTGTAAAATTTAGGACTAAATTAAAAACCTTTCTTTTTCAAAACCCACACTATTCCTTAAATGAATTTCTCCATGAAGGCCAATGAATATGTAAAACTGGGATGCATTTATCATAGGTGTATGTGATTTGTTTATTTATGTTTTAAAACTCTTATACACTATGTATTTATTTTATTTTATTGCCATTGTACCACTCTCAATGTATATATTAAATAGTGACGCAATTTATGTACAGGCTTGTACTTGTAAATAAAGAATATTTTGATTTTGATTTTGAAATGTAAATAAAAATATAAAAATAATAATAAAAATAAATGTAAAATATAAATATAAATGTCAATCCAGCAATTGAAGACTGGGTTGAAAAGGCAGCCTAGCAAGCTGAGAGAAGATCACATGGCTGCTTGGGAGCAATCTTGGAACACCGGGATCTCTATCAGCTACTCCAAGGCGAAAGATGCCCTCAACGGAGATAAGATCAACGCCACCATGTATTACGTCTTGAGCAATGTTCGCTCCCCTTTCCACGAGGAGAATCAGGATGAGCCCCACACCCACAGCCTAGCATCACTCAGTGCTGCGGGCTGCTACGGAAACATACATCACACATTGTGAGTTCCTCTGCAATTATTCTTTTTTAATTTATTTTTCTATAATTTAATTACAGTAAGAGTCCTGTTATTCCAGGAAACAGTGGGTTAGCGAAATTTTGGTTGGGCAGAGGTAATGGAGAATACAGTAGACTCCCTCTCAACCCTCCACCTCGGGACCAGGCCTCGGCTGGATAATGATTTGGCTGGTTGAACCGATATACATTGAAAAATGCCAGCCTACAATTTTATATGACCTAAATGCAATAATGACTTGAAAAAAAAAACTCTAAATATATTACTCTATATAATTTATAGCTAAAATCCTACACAAATGAAATCCACCACTAAACTATTAAGATAAGATAAGATTATCTTTATTACCATAAATACATTCTTTTTACAACCAGCGTAGCAGGTACAGAACAGATGGTAATGTCATGATATTAGAGACTAAAACTAAACATAAAATATCCGTCTTAAAAACTATTAAGACAAAAAGTATGTTGAGAATGCATAATAGGAGCAATAGCATGACCAATCCATTTTTCTGCTATTACTTAGAAAAATAAAAAAACAAGTTATTCACCCAAAAACTCATTTATTAAGTAATATGATCGTTGTAAAAGAAATTTTTTTAAGCTATTTTTGAAACTGTCTTCCAATATTTTATACCTTCTTTAAAAAATACTGGTAACTTATTAAAAAGTTTTCCCCATATTGAGGGGTCCTTTAAAAGAGTGTTAAGCGGTGTCTTGGATACTGAAAGTCATTATTAAATCATGTCGTGTACCTATGTTGATGTTGTTTAACTAGATTTTCAGAATTATTTTAAATTAAATTAAATTAAATTTAATTAATTTGATTAATAATAATGTTTTCTTATTTTGTTTACTGGATTGGTCCAAACGTTTTCACTTTCGGTGGAATACACTTCCGTCCAGGACAGTAAATTTAAATTCGTTTTAAATATCAATATGATAAACGTTAAATTGAATGATACAGTAGATAAGAAATCAATGTTTCCTTCAAAACATGGCCGGTTAAAAGAAGTTGGTTTTGTGCCAGAGTAGGGCGATTAAGGCGGAGACCAGTTAAAATGTAGCCGGTTAAGATGGAGTCTACTGTACAAGGTATTGACTCGTAGATTTCATTTTTTATCAATTTAGAGTTTTTCAGATAAAGATTTTTTTTTTGTGTAATAGTTGACTTGACAAATATCATCTAGCAAAACCCCACAAAGTCAATACAATTTAGATCTAGCCACTGACAAGTTTGATTGAATGTCTAATGAAACAGGTTTCCCCAAGCTGATTTCATTCTCACTGTTTACTATATCAGGCTGTATGATATTGGCACTCAATGGTGATCGGACCACTTAGCGGTGGCGAGTTATAAAACCACAGTAGGAAATACTGATCGAACATTATAATAAAACTTGTAATGGAATAGGAAAGCGGCCGCAATAGCAAAAGAGCCATTTAATGATTGTATAGTCAGTGTAATATCAACAATTTAAATTTCCTCTAATTTTAAGTAAAAATATATTGATATTTTTCTAAAAAAAATGTGTAGGCTGATTTTTGTAATAGTTTGGGGTCCAGAACAGCGGGACTCTACTATATTTTGCTTTAAGATTGTTTCCTTACTTCAACTGCTAAAACCACAGACATTGTATAGTTATAGTTTCTCTTAGTCCAAAATTATGCTCCCAGATAACCAACAAATTAAAAATGTAGTTTGTTTAATTTCTTAATTTGTTTCTTAATCGTGCATTGTTGAGTGTAGTTTTCATTATCTTTGTTTCTTATACCAAAGAAATGTTCCTAGGATAATTTTAGCTCCTATTTGCCAATCTATACTAGATCATTTTCGAGTTGCCAATAATAATGAGGTTGTATATAAATTTCACTGTCTACATGGCTAATCATTAGGCTTTGTAAATATCAAATTTGTTGCTCGTCTTTTATGTTATTGGTTTTTAGCATCTCAATTTCTTGCAAACAGTAAAAGTACAGTAGAACGTTGATAATTCGGACGTAAAAAATCGGGACCGTCAATAATTTGGATTTGTATCTAGCAAGAAATGAAACATTATATACCGTCTGCCAATGTGATATGCTCATTACTGAATGTGAGGGATGTGGGAATAGTTGGTAGTTAGGATTAGGGAAGTGTTCACGGAAGGGGGAGGGATTTCGTTTGTTTAAGTTTTATGTGCTCATACAGAAGACATGAAAACATACAGTGGAAGCTCTCTTAACCTACCTCTATGGGTCCGGACAATGGTCGGATAACTAAAAAGGCCGTTTAAACAGAATAATACTGGAAATATGTGTTAATAATAGTTTATGCAACAATTCTTTTATGAGGACCACATGTGAGATATTTAAATCACTCGTGGCTTGAAGGTAAAATACAATTGTTGCCTACTTTATCTGCGACTAAATTACTGTAATAATCATGTAAGAAAATTTATAGGTTATAGACGGTCATCCATCAAAAATGTAGACACATGGATGTGGCTTGACCAAATCATTGTTCTCACTCATATATGATCACATTCTTTTGAGGTTAGATGCATAAAGCAACTACAATTGAATCGTAACTAAACAATTAGCTTATATGTGAATTGTGTAATTTTTTATCAAAACACTAGCTTACTCATTTTGTTATAATGCTCAGATAGAACGTGCATTAATCTAGAACGTGTATTTTAATTTGAAACCTGTACATTATAGACCCCATTGAGCAACGTGTCTAAATTTGGTTTGATAGGGTACAGTATTTCTTTACGATTTTACTTGTAATATAATTATTGGTGATTTTTGCAATGGTTAGAGATAAAATCAATAAAACAAATGAAAATTTTTTAAAATGGTTGCAATACAATCAATTGTTCCTAACACATCAATAAATAAATAAAGTCAACAGACGGTTATGGTATCAAAAATAAAAAAAAAAATAAGCAAACATAGTTAAAACAGAAAACACTGCCACCACGAAATATTAAAAGCAATTCACTGAATTTGATTTGCAGTAACATATGATGGACCTTGTACTATAACATAAAAGTTATTTTTAGAACGACATTGGCTTGCATGGCAGAAGTTAAAAAATTCCTGTAAAATGGTCGGTTAATTCGACGGGCAGTTGATTCGATTTCGGTTAAGAGAGCTTCTACTGTAGTTGACTTTTGTATGAATTGGTGCACCTAAAATGAATCTGCATTACTATTGTTTCAGAGGGTTATTGTATCGTAGTTGTTTGTTGTTGTTTGTTTGTTTTTTGTTTGTTTTTTTTTAATATAAGAAATTTATCTTTAATTGTGAGTTTTGAAATCAGCATAATAATTGTAATTATGTTAATTTGTTGTTTTTAGCCAAGCCACTAACCTGTGGCAAGACCTCACAACTTTTCATGATGTCCAGAGAGCTGCTTCTTCATGGCTCCTTACTCTTGGGAAACAGGTAAATTATTTTATCTGCGACCCTTGCAATAAACACCAATAGTGATACCACAGCATCATTAAGAGGTACATTACTAAACCAAACACAAACACATTGCATAATGGGTTCATTGTGATGTAGGAGTCACATTAAGATACAGGTTGTAGACCAGTGGGAACTCAGTGTTTATTAGTAACAGCTCAGTGTTTGTTAGCAACCAAGGAATACTATAGACTGGCAATCCCTGTCCTTTAACATTGATAGGTGTTGAAGCCACTTTCTGAAGTTCCACATAGGTGCAACTAGCGCCACTTCTCACGACGGTTGCAAATTTTAATTCGTCACGTTTCATTAACACTGTGAAAATATATATTAATAGTTCTAGTCTAGATAAAATTTTGAAATTTTAGCATGACTAGTATATGTGTTGCTCGAAATCGAGCAATTTATTTTAATACAATACAAATGTTACTTTTAGCTCAAAATCAATGACATCTGACCAATCCAATATTGTGAATATCTTTGATCACCAATACTACACGTATTTAAAGCTGATTATTAACAGATGTTTAATATGATTTATTTAATCCCAATGTTATTTAAATGGGAAATTTTGAGATTTCAATGGTGAATAGCGCCTTTATTTTCATTCCGATTCTCATCAGTTTTTAGCGGAAACAACTACAGACCAAGCCCTATCCAACGACACCAAAACTTGAAAATCGGTTGAAAATTGTAGGAGGAATTTTCAAGACAAAAAAACCCTTAGCGTATTAAATAAGTATAGATAAACACCACTATATAACGGTGCCTATGGTAGTATTTTTATATCTAAATGATAATCATTACACCATCAAAAAAATATAAAATCATAGCAAAGCATTTTTGTTTTAAATTCATAATATCAAAAAGTTAGTTTGTGAGGAATTTTTCTATTTTTTGGTCAGGTAAATTTCGTCAGCGAGAATGTTGTTGTAAAAGGCCTCAATCAAAACTTTGTAATTAAATTTTTTTTTGTAGAATGAGAAGTTTTGTTTATAGTTTAATTAAAGCTAATAGTTTAATTGTTGGTCGGCTGGGTGCCGGGAACCGCACTAACGCATGATGAGCATATTGCATGTGTACTGCTTTGATCACACTTATTCCCTTTTTTACCACTGGATTATTTTAGGGATTATTACTGCCACTTTAAGTTTTATTTGACAACAACGTAATTATTCCAAATAATAAAACAAATCATAATGCCAATGTAAAGACAAATCTACCTGAAATAAACGTGTTACCTATTCCGTTGAAACTGTCAAAATTGTCCATAAATTATAAACATAAAAACCTAAAAATATTGCTTGTAAATTACCTCAAGCAAACTTTTATTAACATTATTAACCTATACTACAAAAATAAAAATAATGTTATAATAAATGAACTTTAATCTACTGGCCTAAAAATGTACGTTTTTACCAAACAATTTTTTATTTTTTGTTTCTGCAGATATTTATTTGGTAATTTATACAAAAGGACAAACCTGACTTTCAAGTACCGCTTACAAATTGCTTGTATGATATACCGTAAATGAAATTATATTGATCTGCGCCTTGTTAGAATATTGTGGGCGATGCATAGTTTTGAAACTTACTTATTATTTATATAAAATTTTTCTTTTTAAAATTTAATCGATCCTCTTTATTAAAATTATATTATTGAGCTATGTGCTTTCCTTAAAGAAAACAATTTGCATCACAACTAACCTAAAAATTAATATAATAAAAGCAAAAGTTTCCTTTGTTGCCTTCTTGTTAATTATATTAAGTACTAAAACTAGAAATCATTAGATAACCAAATCTTTTTGTTTACTTTAAATAGGTTAAAGGGCATTCCTGTAGGTAACATCACGTTTATTGTGAAACCGTTTTTAATTCATTTGCGACTTCAACATCAATTGTAAATTATAAACTAACCACTGAAGCACGAATTATGAAATCACCAGTGAAATTTTTTTTTATCATAAATATATATAAGACAGCACAAACAATTTTTTTTTACACTTTTACTCCATAATAAAAGAAAAAAATGAGTAAAATATTACTCATTGGGATACCGTATGTTATGAAATGGCAATGAGTAAAATCATTTTAATTGGGAAATAAATGAGATGTGCGTACAAAAAAATTGTATACACATAAAAGTATACAATAGTAAAAACCAATCTTTGCTTTAATTTAATTTTTCAAACTAAAAAATTAGGGGAAAAAGAATTTGCATAATATATAAAATTATAAAAAAAACAAAAAAAAACGCTTTAGTTAGTAAACGTTATTTACTACGCAAGCATAGTTGCTACACTACAGTTACACGGCATTCCACGCTCAGTACTGTGTGACGCACACGCACTCACATGCCGTTACCCACCAGCGTTGGCCCAGCCCGCCATCAATCCATACACCTCATTGCGAGTCTATGGTATTCCTTGGTCGGTGGATGTTTGCCAAAAGTAGTGGTATGATAGGAATAACACACTTTTACTCATAAACAGATGTTTTCATAAAAATTCATCTTATGTGCTCAAATGTGAGTCAAGATTGAGTCTTGAGTCTGAACGACAATTAGGTCAAGCAACATCGTGTGTGGTTACTCTTTGGATTGACGATTGCTTAATCTATGAATGATCAACATGTTTATTACTTTATTTTTACAGTAGCACTAGGCCTACTTTAGCAAATTTTAGTTGGTCGTAGTTAAAGTATTGTATGTAATGGTTGTATTCAACATTTACATCACTCGTGAGTTATTCAGAACACTCCCAATGGTCGTGTTCTAACTTACATATCACTCGGGACTTTCATCAAACAATCATTGCATAAACTACCATTATTTCAATACATATTAAACTATGGCGGATTAATAACTTGTACAGGGGAAGCCTGCAAGTTCGGCCTCGGATGGTTTGGTCACTAGATTATCCGGCTGTCGTCTTCCTGAAATGAAATAAATGGCCACAGAAGTTTCCCACGGCTGATATACACCAGTGTCAACTGGTTTCGTTGTTTAACCCTCCAAGCGCTAAATATCATGATCGCGATCCATTTACAAGGGTTTACTACGATCGTCACAGATCCATTGTTTATTGACGGATCGCCATATATTTTATATAGTATTGAAGAGAAAATATCATTCTATCTAAATACTTTTGGTTCAATACATATTTCAGTGAAAAATCAAAGTTGGCTATCCTGTTTGTCTGCTGATGTCTTTTCGGTCGTCTGCAGCACAGCTGCGACATAGCAGATGGTTATTATGGTTATGTTATCTTTGTTTACTAAGAACATATAAACATTATACATCACTGGAGAGTAATAAAATTTTCAACATTTTGGCTATGTCAGATTTTTTTTTATCTAATTGTGCCCTGAAATGGAAAAAACCTGAAGACGAGGGTAAAAAAAATCTACCCCTTGATATCAAGAAATTTGGAAAAAAAAATCGTAAGTAAGATCTAATGAATCATATTTTCTAACAGTGGACATTTTTCTGAACAAATTGGATATGCAATATATGTTATACTTTTCAGATAATTAATAACTATTATGCATAGCTAATTATTCTAAACTATTATGCTTAAATGCTTGCGCGACACTTAAAAAATGGTCAGCACTTAAGACTAAATGTACTGAGCACTTGGAGGGTTAATCACTAAAATATTTCAGTTTCATTGCTGGATGATTCTGAATCGAACATCTTCTGAAACACTGTCAGTGCTCCTGCTCTCAAGTTTTAGACTGTTTCCGTACTCAAAAATCCTGTTGGCGGCATTTTTCTGCCCTGGTTGACAATGTAACATTAATTTACTTTGCTTTACGGTGACCATTCTGTGGTAAGACCGTCTGTAACAGTTGATATTTTCAATATTAGAGTGATATGATCGTCCATTAAACACTGTTCCATTGCTAGCTTTTCCGTGTTGTAGGTTGATATTACTAAGTCTTATTGAGGAAACGGCAAGGGAATTTTTAAATTAAAAAAACTAAGCATTCATCCAGTGTGTACGCTACCCTTAGTAGTACCGTTAGTAGTCTTTAGTAGTAGAACAGGCTATTCAGCAATCCGGCCGTTGTTTTAGTCCTAAGATGGCCGGATCAAGGGTTTCTACTGTATTTTAAGCTGTAATGAGATTACATGGTTTTAAATAATTTAGATAATTTACTATTGTTGTTTTAGAAATGAAACTGTTAATGTAATTTAAATACCAGAGCTAAAAACAGAATTATAATTTATTGGTATACCAAGTCAACAGTTCTCAAAGAACATCATGGAACTGAAAAATTTAATTGTTATGCTTTGGTTATTTATCATTCTATAAAAATCACTTTAAAATCTAAAATATAAATTTGACAACTCATAAAACTTAAAAAAATTTGTTTTTATTAACTAATGTCACATAAGATAAAGGCTTTTAGGGTAAACACTGTTCTTCATCATACAAATTTCATTTTACTCTGGCCTTTCCTTAGATTATTGGGAGGTACCTACAATTTTTTTCTTAAATAAGACCAAATCTTCTGAATAAAATATTCTGTTCATTTGGTCTTTTGACTGATGTGTTCTGGATGTTTCATGTCATTGATCTTGTTGGCAGGGCTGTGATAACCTAGTAACGATGGGCTCGCTTGGAGTCATGCAAGCTATGGTGCTTAGTTTCGGCAGCTTTAGGTTCAGTAACCAGCATTTGGAGTTCAACATGCACCCAAAGTTTCTGCACCGAGACTACACTTTTAGGTAAGAACATTAAAATAGTGTAAAAATAACGCGGGTATGGCTTTTGCTAGTCTGGTGTTTATCTATCTGGCACCATACTGGTCTGATATGTCGGGTTAACAAGAGTCTACTGTACTCGTGCTTCTCAGGCTGGATTCTCAGGAGTCTGTATATGATAGATTCAGATAAATGAGAGTGTACTACATAAAAGAAACCTCAAAGTACACTTATATAAGTAAATTACCTATTAATACTTAAACTACCATTGCAGGAGATTGCAGTACGGCAATGGAACACAAATCAACGTAACAGTTCAGCTGCAAGAGGACAACAAGGCAATACTGCTGGTGGCCCTGGAGAAGTTTGACCGACCGTTCTACGCCTGTGATGGCGGCTGTCTGGATGGGCCGGTGTTGCTCGGGTCAGTCACTCATGTTCCTGTTTATTTAAAATACAGCTCAATGTATTACTGACATCATTCTTTAAGATATAAATAATTTTTTGTTTGTGATAAAGTGATCAGTAGCTAAATGCTGAGGATTTTATTACAATTATGTAATGGAGAAATATATGTTTCTCATTGAGTTAGTCAGCTACTTATAACAAAATAATCAGGTAGGTTAGACAATATTTTCAAACCTTGGAAAAGCAGGTTTCAATATTTCTTTGCATAATTGAGATATTACCTTAGTGCTTGTTGTTGTTAAGTCACCGCCTTTTTTACTCTCTTTTAAATCTCACCGCCTTGGGTGAGTCGGTGGCGTAGTGGTTAGCGCGCCGGACTTCGGGACCATGGCAGCGATGTCGTGGGTTCGAATCCGCGTTCTGCCAGTGACTTTTATCAGTACTTTTCACCTTGTACTGTAGCGGCTCACCCCCTTACTTTGTCTAATAACGATCCACGCACAGACCAATAGTCTATGTGGACGGGGCAAAGTAAGGCAAAAAGAGGTCCGCCAACCTCTTTTTTAAAAAAAAAAAAAAAAAAAAAAAAAAAAAAAAAAAAAAAAAAAAAAAACAGAAAGTTCAAGCTTAAATACAAGGGTCCTCCACACAGTAACTGCCGTGTGAGCGTGGCGCGATAATTAGTGGGGTAGCGCCGCCATTCTCACATCGGCGTGCCCAGCCGTTCAATACCCTTCAAGCTGTGCAAGGGAGAGAATTGCACGATCGCGCATTCTTTTGTTATAACGTAAAAACATGAACGATGCGATAGAATATCCCGCCAAATGTGAAGTGCGTAGTGTAATAAGATTTCTGTGGTCAAAAAGTTACACAGCAGTTGAAATTCATCGTGAATTAAGTGCTGTGTATGGCTCAAGCGTTATGAGTGAGGGTGTTGTCCGTCGATGGGTTCGTTTTTTCTGACGCAAAAACGAGCTTCGTGATCCTCTGACATCTGGCGTTGTGTTTGTCCACAACAACGCCCGCCTTCACACAGTCATGGACAAACACAATGCTAGATGTCAGAAGACCATGATGCTTGTTTTTGCATCGGAAAAAACTAACCCATTGACGGACAAGACCCAATGTTTGAGCCAAACACAGCACTCAATTCATGATGAATTTCAACTCCTGTGTAAGTTTGCAACCACAGAAATCTACTACGCACTTCACACGTGACGGGATTTGCTGTCGCAAGGCTCATGTTTTTACGTTAAAAGAATATAATATATTTTTTCATAATACAAACATAAAATTTTACAAATTTTATTATTAGTCCGCTATATTGGAAATAATTTCATTTATGCGTAAATGAAAATCTTATGAGTAAAATGTTCTTAAAACATAATTTTAAGACATTTTGATACCTGAGTATTTTTTATTTAATTGAATGGTTTAGGAGATAGAGGCAATTAAAGTTTGCTCCATGTTATTCTTATGGGACTAAAAATTACCTTCAATTGGCTATAGCCCTCTAACCGTTAAGTTTAGTAAAAAATGCCAAATAATAAAAGAGTCTCAAAAACATGTGTACAATCCAAAATTAATATAAAAATTGGGGTTCATATTAAAAATTTTTGAGTTGCCCCCAAAACCCCATTTTGGGGGATGGGAGGTTGAATTTTTTTTTAAATTTTATAAGACTCGTCTTTTGGTCATTGAAACTTTCCCTGAAATTAATCCAATTATTTGCACCCTTTAAAAATTTAATAGGAGAGGGGGTGGGACTTTTAGGACACGCGGTATTAAATATTCGTTTCTTTTGAAAATTTGTTACAATGCAAGTTAAAAACAAATGTGAAAAGTCCCTGAAGTGACTCGGCGGCATTTTATGGTAATCTATTGTTTTCACTTAATTTCGCAGACTACAGTAACATAACCAACAAGTAGGAGTAATGCTACTCTTAACCCTCGGGAGGTCGCACTTAATCATTTTGATACAAGTGCCTTTTTTTTATTGCCGCCATTTTGTAGTGCGCGGTTTCCCAAATCCCATTTCTCTAGCCGAGACCTCAACCCTCCCCCATTATCGATCAGTGATGTCACAGGTTTCATTGGGTAAATACGAGCTGCTCTCAAGGTAATTTTATCACTTTTATATAGTGCGACCATTCCCGTTTTAAGTTTAAGTTATCAACTTGTTACATTTCTTACATAATTTTAATCATTTTATGTATAATTTTTCAACATATTTCAAGTATATTAATAATTAAATGTATCTAATTGCATTTTAAATGATATTTAAAACGTTGTACCATTTTAATACAGTGCATCCTTTCCCATTTTATAAGTGAGTTATCTACTTGATACAATTTATACACAATTTTTATCAATTTTATGTAAAGTTTTTTTCCCAATATGTCTCCAATATATTATTAATAACTAAATGTATCTAATTGCATTTTTACTAATTTAGAAAACTTTGTATCATTTTGATACAGTGCTATCTTTCCCGTTCTTGATAATTACACAGAGTTTTGCAATAATTTTTATATATAATTTAACAAATTATATCTAAGTTTTGTATTTATAACTAAGCAATTAAATGACATTCAGACATTCCAAAATATTCAAAATTAAGGTAATAACTAGAAAAGAATTGCTTAATAGTATCTAATAATGATATTGAATTAAATGCAAAAGTTTCAATCTGATACAGTAACGTAAAGTTTCACTCATAACGTAACTTTTTGGGTGCGTCCAACTGAGATTTAAATTTCAATATTTATTATGTAAATAAAAGTTTTTTAAAAGAATGTCATTTAATACGAAATTCCATTCAAAAACCAAATGGACATTGGAATAGAGCTTATACATGGTGTCCTAGAACTCTCTAGAACCCTTTTGTATATTTGTTCCTTGCATTGACTGCTATATAACCATGCCTAGATTTCAGTCTGTACATCTGTATATAATTATGGCTTAACTCATGATATCTTTAAAACCAAAAGTCCAAACCACTTAAAACTGAAAGTCCATGGATCGAATCCCAAATCCACTTAACTCCTGGTGATTATCACACCGAGCTTTGATGATAATTTATTTTATATCACTATTCCCACTGCCCTAAATCATCCGACTATCGTAATTACTATCATTAACATTGTAACCAACTTGGCCTGTACCTGACTTGCTCGTTTAATTAATTTTGTCTGAATATGAGATTCCCCCTGGAATTCTGCTTATTACAGGGTGTGCATAGAAAATTTGTCATTAGTTTCTCTGACCCTTTACCATCAATTTCCCTGACTCATGGTACAGAAAATTATAATACTACATACTGTACACAAAAAATATTACTGCATAGGCAATAAATCATATACAATATTGAAGTATGTAATAAAACATTAGGAAAAGCTATTTATTTATTCAAAAGTATGGTATTTAAAACAAGTTTCTTGATTCCAATTTTTTGCATCTGGTGTACTTTAAGTACTCGGTACAGGATATACATTTTCTCATAATGATGGCACACTTTTTTCTTAAAGAAAACAAATATTGCCGGTTAAATGTGACAAATCAGCTTCCTTATTCATTTTACTGAGCATGAATGAATTGTGATAGACTTTACACTAAGCAAAACTTGCATCATTAACAACCAAGTCTAACCAACTCGCTACTAATCTCAGGAAATATTTTTGGTAAACATAAAAATGTTATAATTCTAAGCACAAATGTACAAAAATAAATTGTCTTACATAAATTTGTAAAAAATCCTGAAAAATGATACAATAGTCAAAGTTATGGCCGACTGTAGCATTGAAAAAACCCCAAATCTATAATTTTTGTGGATTCCCCTGACTTTCCAGACTTTTTGCCTATTTCCCTGACCATAATTTGTTTCCCCGACTTTCCCTGGCTATCTCTGACTTTATTCAATCGTTTCCCTAATAGGCCTAACCAAAACATTCCTTTAGAGGCCCCCGCCCCCCCCCCCCCCCCCAGCAAAATACAATTTAGAACCCCATTTTTTGGAATCTACCTAGCATAAATAATACTGTAATAGACTAACAGTCTGAGCTGCAATGTCACCGGGAACCGCCGCAGATCAGAGCGCTCCGAGCCTTCTCACCCGTTGGTCACATGACGGTGTCACCGTCAAATGTTGCCTATATCACAATTATTAACAACTGGCAAACACCTTACTAAGTTTGTTGATGAGTTTATAAGATTTGTTCAATGTCAGATATATTATAGTTAGCTTGGGTAGTTACAATGATTTTACTTTTCAGGCATGGAAAAATCCAATTCCCTGTGAAGCTGACAGAGCCTGTGACTGCCATTCTTTACATCAGCCCGGACAGGAAACATCTCGACGATTGCGACATGCCATCCATGTCCATGAGGTTGGGGAAGGTAAGTCTTGGACCAAAGATTTCACGGAACTAGATTATATCACTAAATCACATAATGTTACTTTTTTTTATCAATTTTTAAACCAATTGAAAGAAATTAAGATTTTAAAAAAATATTAAATTGTGATCTGTAAAATATCAATCAAATTTGGATCCACTTAGTGTATAAGTAAGTATTGAATTGTTAAAAGGCTAGCTCTACAAAACATCCAAATTAAATTAGTGTCTTGTCTAAAAGAAAATTCATACAGAAAATATTTTAAATAGCTTATATGTGATATTTTTTGTTCAAAAGTTTACACACAAACCAATTTACTATATTTTTTTCTGTTAAAGTGACCTTAAGAATTTCCAAACTACACCCTGTCATGAAGTCCTATTTTTATGGGTGTATCCAAAGCTTTTAAGAGAACCTCACAACTATTGTGCCAAAAATCATAATGTTTACTCCAGAAACAATAACTATTTACTGTGACAATACAAATTAATATTTCGGATGGTTTTAAAATTATTTAATTTCTAAGATGCTGTTTTGTGCCAAACGGATGTTTTTCTCCTAATATCACCTGTAAGAGTAGTGAAGAATAGCTGTGTGATAATGATTAGCTTTTAATGATCAGCTTATTATCGTGATAAATTTTCAATATACACTAAAAATATTCGTTTCTGGCCAAAGTTACGCAATAGCATCATTTGAGCATTTATCATGACTCTGAGCTTAATTTATTTTATATAATTACACCAATAGTTATATAATGAAACTATTATGATCTTCAATTTAGTCTGGAATACTTTTTGAAGTAGTTTTTATAACAGTTATGTTTTTTGTATAATTTGAAATCGACTGATTCATAAATTATAGTTTTATACAGTAGACTCCCTCTAAACCGGCCACCTTTTAACCAGCCTCCGCTTTAACCAGCCTACTTTGTCTCAAAACCAACTTCCTTTTAACCGGCCCCTTTTAACATAACATCGCTTTAACTGGCCTGGTTTCGTGGAGTGTTGTTTTTACATCCATCTTTCTAATTTTTTCAATTCATCTTGAAGTCAGTTTCAGACAAAAAATTCAAGCAAACTTAATTGAACGTAAGGTAACGCCACCCGGAAGTGAATATGTTTACATACCTCCATTCTAGTAGACCACAATACCAATTTTAAAATTTTAGTCTTATCATTATTGTCAGTATTTACATCATCCCTATTGAATAAAGGGATGATGTAGGAAACAATTTTCTTACTTCTTTACCTAAAACCTAACCTAAAGTAACCTAAAATAATTTTTAATAAATGAATGAACCGGGTGATTTTAACTCCCCAAAAAATTTTACCTATCAGGTGTAGATTATAATAGTCTAACCGCAAATCCAGTTTTAGCCTATCTTTGGATGATTCCGTTGGCAGGAATTTTACCAGGAGTTTGAAAAACTTCATTAAGAAACTATCTATAGGGGCAGCAGACAAAAACTAAAATTAAAAAAAAAAATAAATAAAGAATAATTCACCCAAAAATGAAAATTATTGAATTTTAAAAGTTCCATACTTTTAATTAATATAGTGCAAATAAAAGAATAGGAGACAAATCTGGCCCGCAGTGTTCACGAGGACTGTGTGATGTGTTTCAGCCCCCGCACACGAGCACGGCGTCATTGCTCTACACAAGCACGGTCACCACCTCGGTGGCCTACCCACATTTTTCTGGGTATCGGTTTGTATTTTAATTATAATCTTCCATTTATTTCTGTTCAAACTTATATATAATGAATACTGTGGAGGTTACCAAGAGAAAAGAATCTTTCAAGACAAACTTAAAGTTCGCTACTCAAAGTTATAACTGAGATACACATTGTTTTATACTTGATCATCAGAGATTAGATCCCAGATTCACTCTATAGACTGTGTAAAGTGTATAATTTTATAGAAACTTAACTATTTTTGTATGCAATTAGTCATTTTGTTATTTATTGTAAATAGTAATGTAAGTCGGAGTTTCATGAGTACTTCTTACGTGCTTGAATAGACTGAGAGATATCTTTGATGGAGTTACGGAACTGCTAATTTTCAATAGACCCTAAGTTTAATGTTTAATTTCTGGCCTCGCAGTTTTAAAGAGTCCAGTTGAAGTCATATGAAGTCCATATGAAGTCAATGCCTTGACCAATAGTTTTTTCTAGATCAAAAGTGTATTGTCACTGATCGTTTAAAGTACAGATATATTTATTGTTATAATGCTGTTCCAGTTTAAATAGTTTGTTCTTTTGTTTGTGTTTGTTTCTTTAACTATTATGTTGTGATAATTTAGGTTTAAGTTGATTATTATTACAGTTATGTAATCTGGATGGACTGGATATAAAATAATCATTGTAGTATTTTTAGAATAATCATACTTTGTATCAAAAGTTTCAATTTTAGTGACTTTCCCTATAGGGAATACACTATTACGGTAGTAGTCAGATCTAAGATCTAAGCCCGGAACCATAATGCTTTTTCATTTTGAGGTCCCTAGAAGCCAAAAACAACATTAGTTCAAATTGTTATGTTTATGCAATCCAATTCTCTGCAAAAAATCCCATATTCAAAAAAATATTAGATATAAAGAAGACAATTTCACCACTAAAGTTAATTTAACAGATGTTCAATATCAAAATATATTAAATTATAAGTTATTTAGTTAAGTTACAAGAAGCACTTTGAAAATGACTTAAAGTCGAAACATGTCAGTTATTGTCAGTGCAATAAGAATTAGATGATTCTAAAAGGGTACTCATGGTTATTCTTTACAATTATAACAATGTGTATATATACTAAGTGATTCAGACCACCCGTGCACTATTTATAGCAGGAGGGCAGTTTGAGTTAAAATCATGAAATAAAGTTTTTTACCACTAAATTGCATATGGGCTTTTCAATAAAAATATTTTCATCACTGCTAGTATACAGGGTGTTCTAAAACCGTATAGGTCATGGGTTCAAATCTTAAAAAATTCTTATGTTAACATGCAGATTTTTTACATAATTTTAAACATATTAGTCAAAGGAGCATTTTAGTGAAAACAATGAATTTATCTTTTTCCGTTTCAAAATGGCGGCCATAAAAAAATCAACATTTACGTAATATCATGTATTTGTTTTATTATTTGTCATAAATGACTCCTGATTCAAAATACTTATTTGAAATGAGCTAAGCTTTTCAATGATCTGTTAAGAAGCCACATTTATAAAAAAACTAAAATTTCCAAAATTTAACAATTTTGAAAATGTTTACATAAGCAAAAATAAAAAATTTTTAATGCAAGCACGTACCATTTTGTATATTATCTTTGGGTGAGTCGGTGGCGTAGTGGTTAGCGCGCCGGACATCGGGACCATGGCAGCGATGTCGTGGGTTCGAATCCGCGTTCTGCCAGTGACTTTTATCAGTACCTTTCACCTTGTACTGTAGCGGCTCACCCCCTTACTTTGTCTAATACGATCCACGCACAGATCAAATAGTCTATGTGGACGGGGCAAAGTAAGGCAAAAAGAGGTCCGCCAACCTCTTTAAAAAAAAAAAAAAAAAAAAACTCCTTGAACTGAGTAACTTTGTAATTACACTATTGCCGCCTCTTGTGTTTTTTAGTAAAAATGCATTTCCCCCCTATAACTTACAAGTTAATTTTATGTTATGGCAACCACCAAAGTAGGACTTCCATACTATAAAGCCCTGAACAATTAACATGGAAATCATATGGAAAAATAACATTTTTACATTATTACTACAAAATCAAAAGAGATGTACAACAGCCAATAGTGTAGAGATTTGTATGGCAATAGTGTAAATTATAAAGTTGCCCACCCAAGTAGCAAAACAATATTGTAAAAATATTAAAACAATTTTGTTTAATATTGCCGACAACATTGTTAAGAAAATAATCAGAAAACATTGAAAAGAATATTGTTTTAATATTGAGACAATGTTGTCAAACAATATTGTAAAAATATTAAAACAATTTTGTTTAATATTGCCGACAACATTGTTAAGAAAATAATCAGAAAACATTAAAAAAATATTGTTTTAATATTGAGACAATGTTGTCAAACAATATTGTAAAAATATAGAAACAATATTTTTTAAATATTGATTAATATTTTTTGGAAAATATTGATTGTTAACCCTTTTTTTTACTGTTTAAGGCCGACAAAAAATGTAAAAATATTAACACAAAAACGCCTTAAGGCTAGGCTTTAAATTGACGTTCTAAATTAGCAAAGTAAGTTTGCCTGGATATAAACCAGACTAGCCAAATTTCTACGACTTCAGCTCGACATCAGTTATCAAGATCTAAAAAGCAAAGACAAAAAGTTTTACACCAAGAATGGCCTCCTACTTTTCACCGAACGTAATAACAGCATCAAGAAAAAGAGAAGTTTCAACAATGCAAGGACTAAAAGGGACAATGTCAAATCTTTTGGCATAGGGAAAAAAGTGAGATTGCCTAGATATAAACCAGATTAGCCAAATGTCTACTACTTCAGCTAGACATAATTTATCAATATCTAAGAAGCAAAGACAAATAACTTTTCACCAAGAAAGGCCTCATGCATTTCCTCGATCGTAATAAGCGCATCAGGAAAAAGCCAGAGAAGTTTTAACAATGCAAGGACCAAAAGGGATCAATGTCAAATCTTTCTGTATATTCAAGAAAGTGAGATTGCCTGGATGTAAACCAGACTAGCCAAATGTCTACTACTTCAGCTCGACATAATTGATCAAGATCTAAAAAGCAAAGATAAAAAACTTTACACCAAGAAAGGCCTCGTGCATTTCCTCAAACGTAATAACCGCATCAAGAAAAAGCCAGAAAAGTTTCAACAATGTGAGGGCTAAAAGGGATCAATGTCTAATCTTTCGGCATAGGGAAAAAAGTGAGATTGCCTGGATATAAACCAGACTAGAAAAATGTCTACGACTTCAGCTCGCCATAATTGATCAAGATCTAAGAAGCAAAGACAAAAAGTTTTACACCAAGAATGGCCTCCTACATTTCCTCAAACGTAATAACCGCATCAAGGAAAGCCAAAGAAGTTTCAACAATGCAAGGACTAAAACGGATCTATGTCAAATCTTACGGCATAGTGAAAAAAGTGAGATTGCCTGGATATAAACCAGGCTAGATAAATGCCTACTACTGCAGCTCGACATAATTTATCAACATCTAAGAAGCAAAGACAAAAAACTTTACACCAACGAAGGCCTCATGATTTCACTTCCATATAAAATACAATGTTTATTGAAATTGAACACTCCATAAAGCCGCGTCCGCACTGGCCGAACATTAGTAGTGGCGAACTTGTTCGGCGAACACAACAAATCAACAAACATTCTTAACAAACAATTACCGGCCATATGATTTATATTCTAAAAGGTTAGCGACGAAAAAACAAAAGTTCGGAAGAACTTTGTTCGGCGAACATGTTCGGCTTAAGAACGCACATAAGAACACGGCTTTGTGGTTGTTACACATTTAATTACTTGGATGTAGACGATTTTGTCGCATGTGATGATGATGTCGAACTTGTCCTCGCATTCTTGAGATTTATCTGTCTTTTTCTTGATGCGATTATTAAGTTCAACGAGAGCTTCAAGATGATAAAATGCTATGTGTTTGCATTTAAAATTTTAGAGTTTAACTTATGTAAACATTTTCGAAATTTTAGAAATTTTTTTTTAATAAATGTGCCCTCATAAATGTGCCATATCATTGTAAAGCTTAGCACATTTCAAAAACAAATTTTGAATCAAGTAATAAATGAATTACAGTGTATTCCGTAAATGTTGATTTTTTTTACAAAAATGGTCACCATTTTGAAACGGAAAAAGATAAATTCATTCTGTTTTCACTAAAATTCTCCTTTGAACAACACATATTAAATTATGCAAAACAATCTGCCATGTTTACATAAGACAATTTTGAGATTCGAACCCATGACCCCCAGTTTTACAACACTGGTTTCATGTATACTGGCATTGATCAAAATATATTTATTGGAAAGCCCATAAGCAATTTAGTGGTGAGAAACTTTATTTCATGATTTTAACTCAAACCACTCTCCAGCTATAAATAGTGCACGGGTGGTCTGTATCACCCAGTATGTACAGGGTGGTAGAAAAAAATGTTTCAGGATTTTGAAAGATGATTACTTGTAAAAAAAAAAGAAAAAAGTTCTATATACATATGTTTAAAATGCTTTGTTAAGCAGCTAGCTGTCGTTTTGTTTTTTACACTAAATAATTTTTATTTCCCTAGCGTTTCATTGAATTATGTTCATACTTAGCATGAACCTTTATCAAAGCAATGCTGGTTTTGAAAAAAAAATTGTTTTTTGCGGTGTGTGTTTTCAAAATGGTGGCCAATTTAAACTTTTTATGTTTTCAAAATGGTGGCCATTTTAAACTCAAATATCTCAATACAGGTCAAATTTATCAAAATTTTACAAGACAGAAAAATGTTGACGAATTAAATCATCTCATCTAAAGTGCCAATTTGACAACAAATAACAAAGTTATTGTGATTTTCTGCAAAAAAAAAAAAAAAACATGGATTTTGTATTATAATTAATGCAAATTAGTAATTTTAATAGAGAAATCTCAATAAATCCCTTATTTGACATCAGATCTTGAAAACTAGAATTGCTATGATGACGGTTCATGCCAAATATGAACTTAATACAATCATTCATGTTATTTTTTCTTTTAAATGTTGATATATTTTATTATTATTATTATTTTTTGTTTGTTTATCTGAATAAAATGTTTTTAATATCACTCGACATTTGGATTAATTGTTCATAAGTGATACTGGAACTTTTTTTTAAATGTACTGAAATTACTGAAAATATACTAAAATTCTAAAATCTGATTTTAGTAGACACTCTGTATAAAACATCTGTATAAGTAATCAATCCACTTTTCGATCTTGTGTTAAGGCCAACTTGGGAAATTCCAAAGCCATTGGGAAAATATTCTAAAAAGGTGTGATCAGAATCAAATTGGACATAGTGGTTTTTTTTTTATTATTTTTTTTTTATAACCCATTTGTGCCCACTGTCGACATTTGTCGACACTGTATTTTAATTTATGAAAGTCCATGGAATTTTAGGTTTTTCATGATTAAAATTGGCATTTTGGAGTGAAAATATAATTATCTTTCGTATTTAAAGGCCGTAGTGGCACACACACAGTAAACAGAAGTAAAAAGTAGCAAAATCATTGTTGACCAAGGAGCAACTCCAAAGAATTAACCGATCCCGTCAACTTCCACGCAAGCCTGCCACCGTTTATTTTACGTGGGCCCTCCCACCAACTTTGCCACAGATCGGCTGACCCTTTAAGAGTTGCACCACCAGGATTGGTCGTGAGTGGATTCGAACCCGTGCTGATACAGACATCCTGGCCAAGGATGCCTACGCCTTAGCCATCTGAGCTATCACGACCGGTAGCCTAGACATGAGAATTTGGGTTTTGAATGGTGCGCGCCCCTAGCGGGAAAGACTGTAGGCCGTTGGTATGCGAGTTCGCTACAAGAGCGCAGCACTAAGCTACTGCACCCAATTCGCAAGAAACAATTTGGGCATAAATGGGTTCAACACCATAGCATGATGGGAAGAGAGTTAGTGATGACTGAGTGCTTTGCCTTTTGTAAGTATAGATAATAAGTATATTATCATACTATAATCTGTGATGCTTAGTTAGCTAGAGCCAAAATGTATTGTTTTTGGTTAAATTTGAAATTGGACAAAGAACAAATATTTAAATTTATTGAAATAGTGGAGTTCTGTTTGAAATGTTGTGAGTTTTTCAAGTAACATTGTTTGACCTCTTTGTTTGTCTAATTGTAATGAGTTGTAGCAATAAATACGAGGGGCCTATGTTATTATTAAAGACAGAGGCTTCCTTTTTAGGACTAAAAACAATTTAATATGGATTTGGTTAAAAAAAATCATATGCAATACAATACGAAGGGCTCACGCCCTTAACTATAAATACCATGGTATTTATAGTCAATGCTCGGACCTACAGTTATCAAGACCTAACTATCAATATCAGTAAAATTATGTTAAGAAGAAAGTGATGTTAACTGTTATGGAGGAAATCTAAGCTATCTTCCCCATGTTTAGAACGTGTTTTTGAGGAATAGCGTTCTTTGGGGACCATGTAAGCCACATCTTTCGGGGGCTGTTGGGAGTTTCTTGTGTTTGGCAAAGGCCTTAAAGGTGTTGCTGACATTGTCAGCTCTCAATAGAAGGATTTGCTTGTTGCTCAAAGGAAAATATATAGAGATTATATTACATCACAAGATTGACTCCTGGGAAACTGAAAAAAAACTATTCCCCTCCCCCGATAATTTTTTTGTTTATTTGCTCCATTATATTAATCACATTTCATATGGTTACTTGAGTAGACAAGAAAATTAATATTTGACTATTAAATTTTCATAAACTTGTGATTTTATAGCCACATCTTTAATTTTAGCTTATCTAAATTTTACTGTATCCGAGGTTAAGGGCAGTTGGTTGAGGATTGCAGTTTGTAATACAGAGTTTCGCTGAACTATAACAACGTTTTCAAGTATTATTCCTGGCCTAAAAACAAACCAAAACATCACATTCAAAATTTCCAAAACTTCATAACTAAACACACATCCATCATTTTGTATTTTTATAAAATAATTTTTAAAAAGTTTTTAAATTGAAACATAAATTACTTGAAACTTAATATACCGCTTCCTCATGTAAAGGCCTAATTAAAGAAATTTTCAAAATGACAGCTGTTTATAATCTTAAATTTTAAATTGTATAAAAACTACATAATATAATAAACCTAAAGTCATCGTGTCTTTTATTGAAAATTTAATGTCAAATCTAACAATATACAATTATGGAAATTGGTTCATAAGTAAGCAAGGTGGAGTGATTTAAATTCACTACAAATAGTCCATTTTGAAAATAGGAATTCTAAAAAATTGATTATTATGCCTATTATCTCTAATTATGCCTTTAAATGAAAAAGCGGCATACCAAGTTACAATTTTCTCTATAGTGCACAATTAATATTTACCTGATATTTTTGAACTGATAAATTAGTAGAGCCAATTTTCTCATTGTCTTGGTATTTTCATATCGAAGTAGGAGTATATTTTCCTTTGAGACAATTTGGCGATGTGTGGATACAATTAACCACCAGTGTATCCTATAGTGTAGTACTTAAAGCGTTTATGGATGCGTAAAGTTTTGTCCACAAGTCATTCCATGTAGAAAATATAGGGGATTTCAAATTTACTGTGTGCATTAAGGTAATAACTCTATTCTTGGGAGGTATTAAATTTAACAAATTTTGCTGCCATACCAGGTGTCTTTCTTGTCAAGACCGATTATGATTTTAAAGATTTAATCTGTTTGATTTAATTGGTGTACCTTAAATTAACCCAATGAATTGTAGAGTTAAATATTTATTGTGATGTCATTGTTTTTTTATCAATAGTTGGTATTTGTTTTACCAAAGTTTACTTTGTTCTTTGTTGTTCCATGAAATGAAATATAACGCTTTTCCAGAAACTCATATATCCACAGTGTTTATTTATTCCGACCTAAAAACGTGGGGTTTGAAGTGTTGTGTCAATTAAAATAACATTTTACATTTCTTGGCATAATTCATATTTTGGAGTTTAAGGTAACTGGTAACACTTTGTCACGTATGATTTTGACCGTATAAAACCGGGATCTATTCTGTATTCATGTATTATCAATAATTACTAAACCTCAAATGGGGAGCTACTCGCAAGTGAGAAGTGATAACAAATAAATGTCAGATATATCACTGAAACAATGAATATTTTATTATAATGTAAAGAAAACAGAAACTTGACAATTACTAGGTTTAGACGCATGAAAAGTGGAAAGAATAAAGAGCTGAGAATTTAAAGTATAGTTTATAAATGATGGTATCTATGTAAAATGTGCTATTATTGGGCTTATGGCCAAAGTTATCTAAGAAAGTATAATCGGCCTTACCTGGCCCAGCTGTTGCTGGTGTCCAGTGCAGAAGTCCAGCTCCCTGGCCCAAAGGAGTGCCTCAGCAGTTGTTTCCCAATCAAACTGCTGATTGTCAGCATACAGCACATAAACTGCTAACAATCAGTAATACTTCTAGGCTACAACTGTTGTGAAATATTAAAAGCTTTCCTCTCTTGATTTGAGAACTATTTACAAAATTTTTATATTTTATATAATATTAATCAATTAGTTGAATAAGTTAATTGAAGAAATGTAGTGACTTATCGTCACATGTCCCTGCCGGCGGAAGACATGGTCCCCGTGTCTACAGCAAATCCTCGTGGTCCAATTTCTCTACCAGCTGGATGTGTTTTAAATTGAAGGTGTGTGTGCTGGAGGTGCTGAGTCCATGACATTGGAAGGTGCTGATACAAGCGCTGGATCGTAGTAGAGCGTGAGTGTAGTAGTGACTCTGTTGTGACGAGACAGCAGTCAGTAGTTCAGAGTGCAGAACCAGGTCATGAAACCATGACTCAGCAGTTGTTTCACAATCAAACTGCTGATTGTCAGCATATAGCACATAAACTGCTAACAATCAGTAATACTTCTAGGCTACAACTGTTGTGAAAGATTAAAGGCTTTCCTCTCTTGATTTGAGAACTATTTACAAAATTTTTGTATTTTATATCATTTAATGAATTAGTTAAATAAGAAATGTAAATGAAATTAATTAAATGAAGAAATGTAGTTACTTATCGTCACAACTTTTATTAACTGTATGGAATTCTGGGTCTATAATTTTATATAATATTGGAAAATTTATAAAATTAACTCTCAGTTTGAACTTGTAGCCACAAATTATTGTATTATTTACTTTTTCCATGTTCATTTAGAAAATTCTTTGGACATAAAAAAATCAGTTAATCTTGAAAACTTAAGTACTGTATAGAAATTGTCTAAATAAATAGTTGTTTAGCTCTAAAAAGTCATAGAGAAGAATTTACAATAGAACACCACAACATTAACAAGTGTCTTTTACTGCATAAAGATTTAACATTAATCTAATAATAGGAACAAAAAGCATAGAATAATAGGAAACCAAAAACATTAAATTATATCAGAGATATCTGAAAAGGAAATGTTTTGTAAACCATAATTACTGTTAATAATGATCAATAAACAATTGGTCCTGGATGAAAAAAAAAAATAGTTGTTTGTCTGACTCTTTTAATCGTATCTCTTTTAATACATGAGTCTTGCTTTGGATAAATTTAATACGTATTGTAAGATTCACCCTTGTTATTTGAATCTTAATTAATAATTTCTAATTAACTATAATGAGATTTAGAACAGATTTTCGCTTGGCTTGTGAGAGGAAGTGCCAGGAAACAATTGAACAAACAGTTCAAGAGAGAGAGTTCTAGTGTACACATAAATCTATTTACCATCATACCATCAATTACAAATGAAAACGCAAAGATAATAGTGATAAGTTGTACCTTTCAAAGTCTAATAATGTACAAAGAAATGAGAAAGAGCAAATTATGAAATGAGTAAATTTACATGGCACAAATATTACAAGTGCACTTAACCAAATTACTTTACAAAACTTATACTCATTAACTAAAAGTCTACTTTATCTTTTCAAAATTATATACAAGCAATAAAATGAGCCTGTGTAGGCTTATTGATGAAAGAGCTCAATTTAAGTGATCAAAAGTTAATAATTGGTTGTGCTACATCAATTCTTAAAACCTCTCTTTTATTTAATTTACTTTAATTATTTTTCTTCTGAATTTAACGTTCTTGCACCTTTTATAAGAATAAAATTTGGTCTGACATACCATGATGATAACGTCCGTAGGGTTGGTAAGGTAATATGAATAATATTGTAACGTGTAATTGGCATTTTTATTCTACAGGGTGTTTCCAAAAAAACCTGGAAATATTTTGTATTTTTGTTCCTTAAGTCGAGACAGTAAAAAAATACCATATTAACATATGGCCTAAAATGCTTCGTTATGCCGCTAGCCGCCATTTTGTTTTTTACACATAATAATTTTTATTTACGTGACGGTTTGTCATATTGAGTTCATATATATATTTTTTTTTTTTTTTTTTTTTTGAGGGAGAGGCGGAAAAATTCATTACGCACACAGGTGGCCAGCCTGTAGTGTGGGGCTCCCCTAAAAACGGGTTTACCCACTAAAAAACCTCCTCTACTCTTTAGGAATCTAACCTGGAATTGTTTGTCACATTACGTCAGGCTAGGCCTAAATTTGGCTTACGCCCGTGGGGCTCGCTCCTTATCCAGCCGCTCGATCAAGGGATCTGGGCCACTTCGCGGTCCAGATCGGTTTTCTTTTCCAGGAGGATGCCCCGGACGAACTGTGACAAACAATCCCAGCTGCCCTCATCCTCCAAAATCTTTTGGCAGACCGAGTCCACCGAAAATGCACCAAAGATTTGTGTGGCCTCCAGGCGGGGCCCTTCCCAACGGGGACAGCGGAAGAATGTGTGTTCCGCATCGTCGGGAACACCCGGGCAATAAATGCAGTCCGGTGAACCGGTCTTTCCCATCCGGTTCAGGTACGACCGAAAATAGCCGTGACCTGTCAAAAATTGGGTCAGGTAGTAGTCCACCTCCCCATGCCGCCGTTCCACCCATGGTTGGACCTGCTTGATAAGTCGCGCAGTCCATCGTCCTCGGGTGTCGTGCTCCCAGCTGTGTTGCCACTGCTGGAAGGTTCGGGAGCGCTCTTCTGTTTTTGCCGTGTCCTTGCCGATCTCGCCTTGTCTCTGATAAATCGCTTTCCTCTCCCCTGCCAAGAGTTTGACAGGGATGACTCCGGCGACCACCAGGACGGCAGGCTCGGACACTGTCCGGTAGGCGGAACACACCCGGAGCGCAGCTTGACGCTGAACCCGGGCGAGTCGCAACCTGTAGCACTCCTTATCTAGAGCGCCTGCCCACACCTCTGCCCCGTAAAGAAGCACGGACTGGACCGCGGACATCAACAGACGTCTTCTGCTGGATCAGGGACCCCCGACATTGGCCATCAGCCTACTAAGGTAAGTCACTACCTTAGCGGCCTTGTCCGCCGTACGGAAGATCTGATCCCTCCAGCTTAACTTGGTGTCCACCATAACCCCGAGGTATTTGGCGGCACGAGTTGATGTGACCACCTCCCTTCCCACTCGAAACGGGACGACGGTGTCGATCCTCTTCTTCGTGAGAATCACGATCTCCGTCTTACTGAGAGCAAGTGAGAGACCGTGATCGGACATCCAGTTGTTGACCACCCGCATAACTCGGTTCAACTTCAGTTGGGCCAGCTCAACGTTGCGTGCAGCAATGAGAGCTGCGACGTCATCGGCGTACCCAACCAAAGTGGTTTCCTCAGGCATCTCGGACCTCAGGAGGCTGTCATAGGCAACGTTCCAGAGATCCGGGCCGAGTATTGAACCTTGTGCGGCACCAGAAGTGACTTCCATCGTCCGCGTTCCGTCCCTCGTGTCATAAATCAGGCTTCGAGAGCGTAGATAATCCTCGATGAGCCGCAACAGATATGCAGGAATACGAAAGGTGTTGCGAAGCGCATCCAACATATCGACCCACCTCGCCGAGTTGAAGGCATTCTTGACATCAAGCGTAACAAGAAGCACTACTCGGCGGGAGAAATGGTTGTGGCTCTCGGCTCTCTCCACAGCTCTCTGAACTTCGATGACAGCGTCGATCGTTGACCGTCCCTTTCTGAAGCCGTACTGACGGGAGCATAAGTCCCCGGCAGCTTCCACGGCAGAAGTCAGGCGGGAACGGATCAGCTTCTCGAACAGCTTCCCAGCCGTGTCCAACATGCAGAGAGGCCTGTGGGACGACGGCAGCTCGGGATCACCTTTGCCCTTGCTGATCAGTACAAGCCTGGCTGTTTTCCAGGGAGCCGGAAACACCCCTTCTACCAAACAGGCATTGTACATTCTCAACAACAAGTCAGCGTTGATTGAAAATACTTTCTTTAAAGCCTCACTGGGAATCCCGTCCTGGCCAGGAGCCTTGTTTCTCTTCAGAGAGAGAACGGAGGTTTCCAGCTCCTTGAAAGTGAAAAGTGGAACGTCCTCTACCCGTCCGAAGTCAACCGGCGGTCGCTGTGGATGTTCAGGAAACAACGCAGCGACGATCCTCCCCATGGTGGCGCCCTCCATGATGGAAGGTGGAGAGCGGGCGCCGAGTTTCTGTGTTACAAGTTTGTAAGCCAGGCCCCACGGGTCGGAGTCAACATCGTCACGAAGTCTCCTCCAGCTATTCGCCTTGCTCCTGTTGATCGCCTTGCGGAGAGATTTTCTCGCAGCTTTATAGGCCTCCGACTTACGAACTCTGTCTGCGGGGATTCTCGCTCTTGTGGCGGCTCGTCTAGTTCTTAAACATGTTCTTCTGAGTTCCGCAATCTCTTCAGTCCACCAGTAAACGGGTTGTTTGTCGCGTCGGGGTTTCCTTCGCGGCATAGACTGGTCGCAGGCCGAGACGATCAGTTCCATCGTGGATGTTACTACTGCCTCGGCCCCAGCCTCACCAGGATTCCCCTGCGCTCCCCGAGAGATGACTTCGGTGAACTTGACCACGTCCAGTTTGTTGGTGTTCCACCGGCGTGGCCCTTCCCGAGATGCGGAAACTCGACGATTTGCCTGATCATGCAGGTCAAACACGACGTATTGGTGGTCGCTACCCGTGTAGTCCTCCACAACCCTCCAGCCAGAGATCCTCGGAAGGAGCGACTCAGACGCAAAGGTGACATCGGGGATCGTGCCTCTCTGCCCGGGGCGCCGAAAAGTAGGTGTGTCGCCCTGGTTGAGGACGACAAGACCGGCCCTGGCGATGAAATCCAGGATGTATTTCCCCCGGGAGCTGGTAGAGGGCATTCCCCACTCGACGGCCCTGGCGTTGAAATCGCCACCAACGACGACATGCCCGGTGGTGCCGAGAACGCACTCCTCTAGGCTATCTATTTTGTCGCGGAAGTCCTGGACGGCCTTGTTGGGTGTGAGGTAGCAACTGAAGATAGTCACGTCCCCACACCGAACCCAGACGAATCCTCGGCCGCGCCCGTGACTCCGCACCAAGACATCTCGTGTATTACGTGCCCAAAATGCAGCAGTACCGAGGCTGTCGGAGATCCAAATGTTTGGGTCTCTGTCCCGATACTGTTCGCTGATAAGGAGCGCGTCAGCACCAAGTTCTCGGGCGAGCTGATCTAGAAGGTTATCAGCTCCCCAGGATCTATGAAGGTTGGCCTGGAGGATGCGAATTACCGGCCGCTGCCTTTTGCCTGTTCAAGTGCGGCTCTGAAGGCACCGCACTGACCAGACCCGGGTAAGTGACCGAGGGCACTGGAGCCTGAATCCTTGCAGAGGAAGCAGGAGGGGCTCGAGGAACATTCCTTGGCATGAACCTTTATGACACCAATGTCCATTTTCAGGAAAAAAATTAATTTGGTTCGATGTGTATTTTCAAAATGGCGGCCATTTTAAATTTTTAAGCTCATATATATATATATATCAAAGTCAGTAAATGTTATCAAACTACTATTAACAGCAAAAAAGATGAAAAATTGAATTATCTAACGAATGGTACCAAGTTTGTAAGGATCTGACGACAAGTAACGGAGTTATTGAGAGTTTTCTTCTATAATAACCTAAATTTGCGTGTATTTTAATGGAAAATCAATGATTTTATGAATAAAAATGGCAATGACTCCGTTATCTGTTGTTCGATCCTTAAGCCCGCTACACACGGTCAGTTCGATGTGTCACTTCTGTGTGAACACACCAAACTGACCGTGTGTATGCAAAATTGATGTTAGCTCACACCTAAAAACTGAACTAATGGAATGATGAAAATTCATCATTTCTGTGTGGCACATCGAACTGATGGCAGTACAAAGTGCGCGTGTGTACGGTCGCGTCAGTTCAGTTGCTCACATCAGTCATCTGCGCATGCGCACAGAAGCCAGTTGGTTACTGGAATTTGCACGTGTCGGTAAACGCCTGGTCGACGCGTTATCGTCTGTGTGTGAGATAAAGTCCAAGACACTGTTTGTGGATATGATAATTAAAGTTGTGTGTGTTTTTACTGATAAGTTAAAATGGCCGGTTGGACGAAAGTTTTCCTCCTGGAATTTATTGAACTATTCAGAGGGGAGGAATTATTATCCATGTAACTGCACTGCACAGAAACAATAATTCCGAAAACATGATCGAACGAACGCACAGTGGTCTATACACGGTCAAAACACTAGTTCAGGCCCGGACTGGCCCACCAGGACATGTCCCGGTGCGCCCTCCTCCTCGGGCGCCCTCGCGGTAGGCCGCCGAAGGCGCCTAACGCCCGGCATAGTAACAAAAATATTCACAACAATTTTTTTCATTATCTTAAGGGTAAGAATATTAAAATGCATATATAAATGATAAATACAGTAAACGTTTCATACCCCCTCCTACCTACGTACCAAATTATTCAGAATAATTAGTTGAGTAGCAGTGGTGTAACAGATTTTTGTGACCAACCTGCAAACTTATATTTGGGTCCCTTCCGATAGTTCCAGTCATTGATTATCACTGTTTCTCACCAGTAAATCAGTGAGTGTCAAGCAACGTTTGTAGGAGGTGGTAGAGCTCGTTCTATTAAATTTACTTTTACAAACCACAAAAAATAAAATAAAATAAACTTACTAAGGCAATTAGTTTTAATTGTAAAATTCTATGCTATGTAAACTACTATATATATACATATATATATATATATATATTTTAATCTATTTAAAAAAATATATAATTCCATATATATCCTGTCCGGTATCAACTTTTTATTACCAGTTTTATTACCAAACACAAGATGTTTGGCAATTGACATTTATTTTATCAGACTTCTACTAGGTCTACAGTCAAGCCTTTTAAAGAAATTCAGCCTATTTAGTTGTTAGTTTTATAATTTTACCCTCTTTTGGAAATGTTAACAAAAATAAAGGTTACAAAACTAAATGTATATGATTTGTATTTTATTTATGGTATCAACATTTTTTGAACACCAAAGAATTTTAAAAGATTGTGCAGCCGCGAGCTTACTCTGACGATGGGAGCAGGTAGTTCCCCGAACCCCAGTATGCTGGTGTTGCATTTTTCATGCTTTGTATTGGTTGAACTGCGGGTAGAATACCCTTGACGCACAGGCGTTTTAAAATATCCGTTGTTTAATCCTCCGGGGATAATTTGTCATATTTGCAGAAATCATTTGCATTTCGGAATCAATTCTAAGTTATACAAATCGAAGCAGATAAAAAATCATTTTTCAGTGAATTCATTTAATTTTAATTTTGTTTGTAGTTAAATTTATGTTAGGTTTCAAAGGAGAATTAATTTCATGCACTACTGTGAAATTTATAATTTATAGACAAAATAGGATTCTTTTAAGAATTGTACCACAATATGTAGATTTCAGTACTGCTGACCTTAATAGTTGATGTCCAAACTGAAAAATAAAAATTGTACGTCATAGTTACAGTACCACCTAAAAAAAGTTTACGACAAAAAAAAGATTTGAGGTACAAAAACGTAATTCTAAGCATAACGAAAACACGAGTTTTAAGGAGGAAAAACAAATGCAACTTTTAAAGTATTTAATTCTATCATGTTCAAATTCTATCATGGTAATCGGCAATTTAAAGCGTTTATCTTATAAAAAACATAGCCTATAATATGAAATGTCCTAAACTTAAAATAATGTAAAAAATTATATAGTTTTGTTAATTTTAATCAGATTTTTTATCATTATTATTCCTCAAAAGACTTTGTTTTGTCTTCATTAGAACTTCTTACCACGGAGTTTTGGGAAGCAAATGATTTGATTATATCTGTAACATCTATCAATATATATCCTATAGCTGTCCCGTACGCTACTTAAGCCATTAAGATTTTCTTGGTACATTGTGCTTCAAAGATAGTCTTTCTTTAACTTTAATTTAACAAGGACCCCACCAAAATTAAATTGCCGCGAAACTCACGACAAATTGAGTGGCACTGTCAAAAATAAGGTTTATACTACAGGGTATCTTTAAAGTCGGTCACCTAACTTCATAATATGGCTAATTTTATCAAAATAAGCAAAAAGTTTAATATAAAGGTATGTTCTAATATGCATACATACCCAGATATCCACCATTTTGTTTTTTCCACTTAATAATTTTTATTTCCATGATGGATTGATCTATGAACTTCATATTTGGCATGGACTTTTACAATACTAATGTCCATTTCCACAATAACAATTACTTTTTTCCAATGCATATTTTCAAAATGGCAGCCATTTTAAATTTTTAAACACAAATATCTCAAAATCAGTAAATGGTATCAAAATTTTACAAGACACAAAGAAGTTGACACATTTAACTATCTACCAATGATACCAAGTCTGTAAGGATTTGACAACAAATAAAGGATTTATTGTGATTTTTCTGTTAAAATAACCTCGACTTGCATCAATTATCATGCAAAATCAACGTTTCTCTGTTGAAAAATCGCAATAACTCCGTTATTTGTTATCAAATCCTTACAAACTTGGTATCATTGGTTAGATAATTAAATTCGTCAACTTCTTCGTGTTTTGTAAAAATTGATACAGTTTACCGGTTTTAAGTTATTTTGAGTTAAAAATTTTTAAATGGCCGCCATTTTGAAAATCGGCATTGGAAAAATAATTTTTATTGTGTAAATGGATATTAGTATTATAAAGGTCCATGCCAAATATGAAGTTCCTAGATCAATCCATCACGGAAATAAAAATTATTAAGTGGAAAAAACAAAATGGCGGATATTTGTGTAAATATGCATATTAGGACAAACCTTCACATGAACCTTTTTGCTTATTTTGACCCAATTAGCCATATTATGAAGTTTGATGACGGACTTAAAACACAATACCCATAAGCCTAGATGGGCGCCCTCGGCGACGGTTGTCCACCGCCCTTTTCAATGAGCCAGTCCGGACCTGCACTAGTTGATGGGGCAGGTCAAAGTGTGATGTGACACATTGCAGTGAGCGTGTGGAGGCGATTGTTGCATTCAGTTAAAAGTGTCAGTTAGAAATGAACACACCGAAGTGACACACCAAACTGACCGTGTGTAGCCGGGGCTTTACAATCTTGGTATAATAAGTTAGGTAATTTTATTTGACAACTTTTTTGTCTCTAGTAAAATTTTAATAAAATTTACCGATTTCAGATATTTGAGTTTAAAAATTTGACAGCCATTTTGAAAATGCACATTGGACAAAAATAATATTTTTCCTGAAAATGGACATTGGTGTCATAAAGTTTCATGCCATACGAACTTAATACAACAATCCGTCAATGAAATAAAAATTATAATGTGTAAAAAACAAAATGGCCACTAGTGGCTTAACAAAGCATTTTAGGACATATGTTTTTATGATTTTTTTACTGTCTCAGCCTAAGGAACATATATACAAAACCTTTCCAGTTGAAACACCGAAATGAAATGAAATGAAAAAAATGAAATGAAAATTCTTTATTTTTTCCAATAGCATAAATTACATCACAGAAACAAAACATGCCTAGATAATAACAAAGTTAAAGCTGTTCTACTTGACATTTAATGGTTTCAAATTCAATAGTTGATATAGCCTTATAACTAAGAGATAAAGCAGAGAAAAATTCACTAATCTTAATAAAAAAGAACAAATAAATTATTGGCATGCTTTGCTTGTGCATTAAAACATGGCAGTTGTGGAAAAGGCCTACATGGGCAGGAGCCTGTGCGTAGGCCTATGAGTTGCTGTCCGATCCTTGTTTTCATGGCCAATTACTAAAAATTAAATTGCTATGGTGATAAAACAGATTGATGTAGATTAAAGAATTCATAAAAACAGGTTGAATGATTTTTTTTATATATACAAAGACGACAGCTCATTGACTTCTGCTGCAATAATTTGGTTTGCTGCGCTGACCAAAGATGTTTGGTGGTGAGAGGGGGAGGGGAGGAATACAGTCAAAGTCTAGGTCGCTCATAAATGGTCAAGATAATTGACTCGGCGCCTTCTAAACCCAAAGCAGTTAAAAATTCTTTGATGGAACGTTTCAGTTTATATTGTGATGTGATGTCTAAAAAGTTAAAATGTTGGAAACGTTGAGATATATTCCTATACACAACATGAGCTATGTAAAACGAATTAGTTGTGGAAATTGTATTGTGTATCTGTAACGTATTTATTGAGACTTGTTGTGCATATCTTGTGTTGTGGCTATGAGAAATCGGAGAAAAAATGTTTTGAAATTGTTTATGGGTTATATTTAAAATGTCTTTGACAAAAAGTTGACGAACAGAAAAAATTCCGGTTTCTTGGAAAAGAGCAACCGACGAGAACCTTCTATCTTTCTTAAATGCTACTTTTAAAACTGCTTTTTGTGCAACATTTAATGGTTCCAAAGTTGACTTATATGCTCCACCCCATGCTACAATTCCAAAAGATAATAAAGACTGGATGTACGCAAAGTAAGCTAATTTAATCTCTCTTTCGTTCAAAATATCACTTAATTGTTTGAAAGCAAAAAGGTATTTTCTGATTTTACTTTTAAGAAAATTTATATGATGGCTCCACTTTATGCGAGAATCAAACACAACCCCTAGGTACTTGTAAACTTCTACTTTATCTAAAAATGAGCAGTTGCAATTAGTGTTCGTAAAATTATGACATGTGTGAATCTGAATGTTTTCTAAAATATAATCTGTATTTTGTCTTAATGAAATTGGCATGAATTTAGTTTTGGAAATATTGAGGGATAAAATGTTTTGGTCAAACCATTTTTTGAGAAACATTAAATCGTGCTGCGCTCTATCACGAACTTCTGCCCAAGTTTTTCCTTTGATGCAAACGAGCGTGTCGTCTGCAAATAAGAACAGTTTCCCATGAAGATTTAATTTAGACACATTGTTAACATAAATAAGAAATAAAATAGGCCCTAAAGTACTGCCTTGAATTACCCCATAGTTGATAGGAAGAGATTCACTGTGAGATCCACATACACACACTTTTTGCATTCTATCTGACAAGTAACTTTTAAACCAGTTGAGGGCAATACCTCGGACTCCTATACACTCTAATTTGGCAATTAATTTATTTCTATCGACAGAATCAAAAGCTTTTTTTAAATCTAGAAATATTAACATCATTCGTTTTTTGTCTGAAACAGCCATATGTAGATCCTTACTAACATCAAAAAGTGCATCTGAAATTGTTTTATCTTTTCTAAATCCGTATTGATTCTCGCATAAAATCTGTTCAGAATAAAGAAACTCAGTCAGCTGCTCCTTTACAATTCTCTCAAGAATTTTAGAAAACACACTTAGTAGAGAGATCGGACGAAAATTATTTTTGTCCCTAATATCATTTGACTTGTATAGTGGGATTATTTTGGCAGTCTTGAAATTGTTAGGAAATATACCAGAAGTTAAGCTTAGATTTACAAGGTGTGTTAAAGGGGTAGAAATTAAATGAACATTTTCTTTCAAGATGGCAGCCGAGACACCATCAAGACCAGGAGCAGACCCTCCACGCAAACCAGCCACGTGCCGTTCAATGTCTAATTCAGTAACAGTATTAAAAGTAAAGTTAGAGTTCGTAACATAGTCAAAGTCGTCGACCACTGGTTCCCCGCCCGAATCGATTGAGCTAGCCAAGTCTTCCCCAATATTTGAAAAAAGCTATTAAAATCGTTTGCTGTATCTAATTTTAACTGTTCACTAATTCTGGCATTGATTGGAGAAAATTTTTCTATTGGAAAAGAATCTTTATTTCGCACCCTCCCTGCAAGCTCATTAATCACTCCCCAGAAAAGTTTTGGATTTTTATTAAACTGTTGGATTTTTGATCGATAATAATCCCGCTTTACTTGTTTTAAAAGAATACTTAAGTTGTGCCGATATTCTCTGAAACGAATTACCAAATCAACATTAAAAGGTTGTTTTTTTAATAATCTGCTCAATTTATCTCTAACCCTAATTGACTTCACCAGACCAGCTGTTATCCAAGGTTTCAATTTTTTTGAACGAGACGAAGCAAACTTGACAGGTTTTTTTGCATTTTCAATTGCAGACAAGAAGGAACTTAAAAATAATTCAGAGCACACTACAACATCGAAACAATTTAATATGGGTCCCCAGTCGGTAGTTGAGAGTATTGCAGTGACAGTCGCGTGGTCAAGGTATGTGCGGGGAGTATCTCTGTCGTTATCAGTGCGTGTGCGGCGCGGTGGCGGCGGCTGCAGTGATAGTCAGGGCGGTTGAGTAGTGGTCGGTGACGCTAGTGTGCATGACGGCCGCCCGCACAGCGCTCATGTCGCAGTACCGCACGGCAATGTGGTCAATGCAGGAAACACTGTTATCTGCAACTCTAGTCGGTTTGTAAACACAATGATTTAGTCCAAAAACAGTTAAAGTATTCAAGTATGAATCGGTGTTGATGTCATTTTTTAATAAATCAATATTAATATCTCCTATAAGGATACACATAATATTTTTATCTACATGACTGTAATATTCTGCAAGCTCATCAATGAATTGTCTTAAGTTGCTGTCGAAAGTCCTGTATAAAGCTAGTAGATTAAAGTTTTTGTTTAAGTGAAAAAAATTAATATTTATAGCAACCCAAAGTAACTTGTTTGACAGTAACAGAAAGTCGTTTGTTAACGTAAACAATAGTGCCGTCGTTTTTGTTTTGTTGATTTTCGGTCACGTAAAAGTCAAATCCGTCCAAGGTCACAGTCTCCTCCCCCCCGCTCAGCCAACATTCGGAAAACACAACAATATCAAGATCTGTTTTAAAACTTTCTAAATAAATTAAGGCTTCATTGATATTTTTTGCAAAACTTCTAATGTTCATATGAAATACTTTTAAAGAAGAGTAAATCACACTGTCGGCTAAACATGGACTAAAGAACTGGATGTATTGGTCAAAAGAATTCAGTTCTAAACATTCATTAATAATAGAAAAAGAGCTGTCGTCGTTGTCATCATTGCAGGTTCTCATCGGCCACGCCAGCCCCCCGCCCAGCGGCGACCTGTGTCCGTCACAGATGATATCAACATGTGCGATACAGCTATTAAAATGCTTTAGAAATGGAATGCAATAATAACATGTAATGGAATTACATTTAGTAAAGGATCCCGACAAAAAAATATAACATGAAATAACAATAATATTTATAATATAAATAATAAATTGGCACTCAAACTATTTGTATCTCTGTGTTCATTCTAACTAAACTATTTAGACGCTTAAAAATATAATAAAAATAATTTATTTAAATTTGACAACATAATTTAATCACTTTTTAAAATTCTTGAATGAATTCAGTTTTTAAAATTATTGAAGTACAATAATCTAACCAAGAATTGTGGCATGCGTAAAAAAACAATAACAAATAAAATAAAAATAAAAATTTGAATAGCAAAAGAGTGTTCCCATTGGTATGTGAGGTTTACAACAGATGCTAATATTGTTTGATGAACCCTTGCATGCATAGATTATTTAATGTATTTTCCTGAACTAAAAACTTGGTTTAGTACCTTAAAAGCAATAAATAAAACTAATCATGTCCATGCTAATTTGAATGTCTTAATTCTTTGTTAAACAAATTAATAAATAACACTTTAGTACTTGCTTACTAGCAGAAATTATCGTGTTTAATTATCGTGTCTTGTTCAATGCACAATGAACAAGTTAAGTAATAGCTGTACATGCATGTGAATTAATTAAGCTGAAATATAAAAATTATTATAATCTTAAACTAACCTTAAAACTTAAATGAGTAAACAAAAATAACTGAAATTATTTTTATTCAGATTAGAAAGTTCATGAGAGAACAAAATTGAAAGAATTTATTATATTATGTACTGAATTTAAGCTTTTGTGATTTAGGCTTGAATGCAACATAGTTCCAAGAATAACTAAATAATTGCTTATTTTACAGTTTAAAACAAAATCTTTTATTCGAATTTTCATAATGAACAAAAACAATTAAATTTGAAAAAGTAACAAGTTGAAAGAGTGGCATTAATGAATTAACTACGAGAGAAAATAATATTTATCCTTTCCTATCAGAAATTGAACTTAAACAAAAAAGTAAACAAACAATACCATTAAGTGAAAGTCTACTTGGCACCATCACCGGCGTCGTAGCGGTCGAGGTCCTTCACGTCGAACACCCTGATTGCGTTGTCGCCCTCCTTTGGTTTGATTAGCACCTTGCCGTTGACGTAGCCTGCGTAGCTGATCTTGCCTTCTCGGAACAGGCGCCTAGCTCGACCCAGCAGCTCCTTATTCTCGGCCGTGAGGTGGTCGTTTACATAGACAGGCCCTTCAGTGAGGGCTGGCGACACGTCCTTTGTAGTGAGTTTCTTCCGCCTCGCAGCTGTTAGCCAGATCTCCTTCGTCGCACGGGAAACAAATTGCACTATTATTGGTGGGTGCGCATGTCTTTTATTCGAAAAAAGTCATAAGCGATGTGCCATAGACACATGAGATCGATCAAAGGTGACATTTAAGCCATTAGCGATGAGGCCCAGAATGTGAGTTATATTTTCATTGGGAGTTTTTGGAATTCCTACAATCTCAATATTTGCGCACCGCGAGTGCTGTTCCAGGTCCCGTATCTTGCGTTGCATGTCCGTCACTTGACCGCCGCGCTGCGCGTCGGCCTGTCGAAGCGTGTCGCACTGCACTTGAAGATTTGCTTGATTAGTCTCTAATGAAATTATTTTCTCACTCAACAGTGATAAATTACTTGTCAAATCCGATATCTTTTCTATAATACTAGATTCCATAGACGCCAAGGCATCCAAAAACCATTTTTTATCGTCACCCGTGTTTGTACTCACTGGCTTGGTGGCAGTCTGCAGTCGTTTATCACCGTCTTTATCCGAAGAATCTTCACACGAGTCACATTTCCAGTTTTTCATCTTAGATTTAGTAAAATTTTGGTTTGCCCCGACTCGAGTACAAGTTACGTGAAACTCGTCTTTACACTTTGAACACTGCACGACAGATTCTTCACATGTGAAAACACGATTACACTCTCTGCACGTCATTTCCACAGTCAAATTAGTAATAGTCACTTTTAGAACTAGAATAAAAATCACAATCCACGACCTAAATAAATAATAGCGACGCAGTTTCGTTGTACCGCTAAGACCGTTGTCGCCACTGGACAGGTATAGGCCTGATGCCCACTACACGAGGAAGCCGCTTATCAGGAGCTCCTTCCCCATCGGCAGACCGATAACAACTGTGACCCTGTATATTTCTGATTCATTTAATTTATTTTAGCATTTTATGGTTTTTAATGTATGAACTTTGATTATTAATTATTTTTACAATGTTTTCTTTTGAAACACATGGCTAATTGCTTTCTTTGTATTGGACTAGTGGTGGAACAATCAACAAGAAAATCAATAATGGATTTTTTTCTGTCATCTTTGAAAAATGGTTCTAGATCTCTGTTTGAAATCTGATGTAACAATTTAAGAAAATAATCCAAACTAATAAATATATTTTTATTGTATAGTTCATATATTGGTTTAAAAGTTTTTTGACTGATGGACCAGACAACGGGTGTAGGCCTATTTATATCACCATAGTATCCGCCATAGTATTCCAATGTCTCTTTTTTATGTACATTGACCTTGCAAAAATAAATCAAAAAGAACTAACGAATTATTGGGTTTGAAATAGGATGAGTAAGTATTTTTTTTTTTTTTAATGCTGAAGATCAACCCACACGATTTAGCACATAGTTCCTGCACTTTAAGTTCTATTTTTACACACAAATTGACATGGGTTCCTTACCTCATATCATGGAGACGAGGTATGACGAATCACTCGAAAATCTTAAGTGTAGACATGGGATCTATATAAAAGAAGTACAATTTCGTAAGCTGGACTTTGAATATAAGCTTGAGTTAGCTGAGTTAGGCGGTAGCCGTTATTTTTTATCTTCTTTATTTTCATGTGGGCGAAACTAAAAAATGTATTTATTTCTGAGGTCTTTGACCTTCTTGAAGTTTGGATTCTGCCACATTGTTAACCTCTAGACCTTTGCAATAATATTTAATAAAAATTACGTGACTTAGTTGATCATTCATTTAAAGTTAGTAACATTTTGGTTGAGAATACGTAGTTCATTATTATAAACTACTGTATTAATAACCAACACACTTATGATCAACACACTAATCACCCCCTATGATTATAAACTTTTTTAACTTTTAACAATTCAGCACAACTCAGAATTTAAAAGATAAAAAACCGCATAAATTATTGCATTTTTAATTTTTACCCATATGATTGTAATACGAAACTCAATCACTGCTATCTGTTCTCAAGCGCCTGTTTTAAATCCAATTTGCTATAGTCCACCTATTGAGACTTTTCTTTGACATACATATTGATCGGACCAATGGTCGTGTTTAAGATTTTTACTTGTGGGTCGTCTCTCTAAGTACATAAGCTATCACTGAATGTGTATTAAAATTGGTACAGTACTTTGTTTCCAGACACAAAGTACAAAAAGTGCCATGATTTGTTAGCCCATCTTTAATATTTTAATAATTAAAAAGCCGTC
This sequence comes from Neoaliturus tenellus, assembly GCA_030545055.2. Classification (NCBI taxonomy): domain Eukaryota; kingdom Metazoa; phylum Arthropoda; class Insecta; order Hemiptera; family Cicadellidae; genus Neoaliturus; species Neoaliturus tenellus. Next base: position 85,818,992 of record CM061535.1, read on the forward strand.
TTGGGACATACTCTGTATAATTCAATTTTCTCATGGTACAATTGAAAAAAAATCTTTAAAATATCAGATGGTTAAAATATTTAACTTTGGCTAGAAGTTCTTCTATGTTAATTGCTTATGCCTGAAAACACAGCTAACTGGAAGTTATATTTGATTAGGCTTCACTGAATAATCTTATAATAAACATATAAGAATAACATTCTCATACAGAATGTTTAATAAACATGAAGCTGTGTTTTCAGGCATAAGCAATTAACATAGAAGAACTTCTAGCCAAAGTTAAATATTTTAACCATCTGATATTTTAAAGAATTTTTTTTCAATTGTACCATGAGAAAGTCATATATATATATATATATATATATGAGGGAAAAAAGTACAAGTTATATATATATTATTATTATTATTATATTATTATTAAATTTTATTGTTTAAATTCAGGTCGAAAACATATGTTGTTAAAAAATACTTTATCTTATATATTTTTTACATAAAATATATTTCCAAAACCCTAAAAATGTATGAGTTTTTTATGACATTTTATAAATCAGGTTTAAATTCATAACTTTCCCATTTAACCAACACACCATGACGTTGGGTGCGTGTGGTAGGGATCCCCACTACCCTCCTTTTGTTATTTTATAGCCTCGTTGTGGTTTCAGCACTCAAGCTAGGTGGACCTAATTTTTGCCGCACCTGGGCAAGTATGTTAGTGTTGCTATGCACGTGTTTGTTTTAGTCTCCGGTATTTTTCTTATAAGGTCATAGTGTAATAGTGTTTTTAGCGATGTATCTACATCTTCCTGGACCTCTTCATGGGGATTATCGCTGCGAGTTAGACAATGCACTCCAATAAAGAGTGCAATAATACTGCCAATATATATATATCGTATGGCTCATTCAGCCAGCCACCATGGTTTAAGAATAATAAAAAAAAAAATTCTGCGGTGCAGAGCACCTGAGTCAGTATAAGTAAAAATCTAAACACTAAAATAAAAAAAAATAAAAATTAGATCTCTCTTTATAGAGCTAAATCCAGGGCGCTAAGCCAATGCAGCCCAGCTTCACTTGAGCTATGCAGACCGGCCAATCCTTCGGGGAAGGCACTCAGTGGGCACTCTTCGACTATGTGTTCCATAGTTTGATACTCTGCTCCGCAGTCGCATGACTGGTCTTGTGTCATTCCCCATTTGTGCTTCCAATAATTACATCTCCCCACTCCAGTGCGGAAACGATTGAGTATAGTCCACTGCTTCCGAGGAAGATTCATACCACCTACCGCTACGGTCGGGTCATCTATCAAGAAGTGGTTCCGACCTTGAAAAGCGTCCCAGGAGGAAGTCCAGTTTGTATGGATGGTGAAGTTCGAGTCCATCAACTGGGAGGCTGTTCGTAAAGGTGGTTTTCGGGACCTCAATCGGCCCGCATTCTGGGGTAGGTAATCATGGATGGGCAGCTGTGGAGCAGATAAGATCTTTGTGTATTCCCTAATGAGTGCATCCCTTCTTCTTATTTCAGGAGGAGCGATATTACACAGCACCGGGAGCCAGGGTACAGGAGTCACCATGAGTGTACCACTAATGGCTCTCATGGTCCTGTTTAGCTGGACGTCGATCTCTCTAACGTGCACACTATTTAACCACACGGGAGCACAGTACTCAGCAGTTGAATATACCAATGATAGAGCAGTTGTTCGCAGAACTTGTGCGTTAGCTCCCCATGTGGAGCCAGCAAGGTGATGGACAATGTTAGTCCTGGTTCTCACCTTAGCTGCCGTTTTTTGTAAGTGGCTTTTAAACGTGAGAGACCGATCTAAAGTGACTCCCAGATACTGTGGGTGGTCATTATGTTTCAACTCAACACCGTTGAATACGATTTTAAGCTTTTGGTTGGCCAGTCTATTATTCAAGTGGAAGCAAGCAACCTCAGTTTTTGTTGGGTTTGGATTTAGCTTCCAGGCTTCAAAATATTCACCGAGGGTCGTGAGGTCATTTGTTAGTGTTTCCTCAGCTTGTCGAAAATGCTGGTGTTGATATGCCAATGCAATATCATCTGCATATATAAACTTTAAGGACCGAGTTACAGGAATGTCGGCAGTATACACATTAAAGAGCAGTGGGGCGAGCACTGACCCTTGTGGTAGGCCATCCTTTAGTTGCTTAAACGTACTTTCTCTGCGTCCCAGATATACTTTTATCATCCTATTGGAGAGCATTGAGTTGAGGAGACGCAACAAGAAAGGGCAAGGAATAAGGTCGTAAAATTTAACTAGGAGGCCTTTTCTCCAGACGGTGTCATATGCTGCAGTCAGATCTAAGAAAGCCACAGAGGTTTTCAGTCTTCGCTCAAACCCATCCTCAATGAAAGATGTCAGAGCTAAAACCTGGTCACAACAGTTGCGACCAGGCCTAAATCCAGCTTGTTCGACAGGGATGCTGGCATCATAACATCATAGCTGGCATCATAACATCATAACTTTGGCTTTGGGGGGTGATGTTGTTCGCGTCCGCAGCATTCCATTAAAGTTGCACGTACTCCCCGGGTGGTGCTAAACGAACAACAACTTTGGCAGCTGAACTGTCACACAAAGTGATCTCTCAGCTATGCCAGCTGCCAGACAAAATACTGCCAATAAAGAGCCATAAAACCAAGGGGTGGCTTTGGATGACGTAGCCTACTTCACAGACGAATCAGAGGCCAACGACCTCGACTATTGCACCATAGTCTAGTAAAATTGCAAACTTATATATTTGGACTGATTCTTATGTAAAATTACCTGAGGAAATGATGGTGAAAAGTCTACCACTCTCCGATGCTGCACTTGCCTGCTATGGCCAAATTTTTCAAAATAACGGCTGTAGTTTTATAAGTTTTTGCTGAATATCTTTTGAACCGTTAAAGACAGCTAAATTTTGTAAGTTAGTAAACTTTAGAAAATAACACTTTACACATTTTGATATGTAATATGTATTGGTTGTTATATTTAATAAGGGTGATATTGCTTTTTTAAGCTACTTTCAATTGTGAGCATTAAAGTGAATTTCTTTTGTTGGGAAAACCATATTACGGTGGTGCCAAAGGTTAGATATAAGCAGTGGTGTCATGGCAATTTTTGCAGTGGCGGAACGGTACACCTGGCCCAGATTTGAGGTAGGACGTCCCAACGCCCCGCTACCCCCCCCCCCCCCCCCCCCCCCCACCAAACTACACTTACAGAATTGTTTATGTTATGATGTTAAATTGGGCAATTTAGTGCTTTTACTTTTTGACCAGGTTTTTAGTTTATTTTTTATGCTGTCTGATAACTTTTAACTTAATTAAAAAGAAATTCAAAGCCGAACACAAAAACTATTTTTGGCAGGCGTACGTAGCCGCAGTAGGCTAGGCCTGTTGTAGAAGCGGCAGATGCCATCTTTGAAGCGGTATCGCCAGAGTTAGAATCACTCATGATTACAATTAATTATTTATTTACAATTAAACTATTTGTGCTTTACATTTGGTTAACTATTTAAATCCTATACTTATTTCATAAAACTTCCAGGACGATGTATTAATAGGCTAGAAGGCCTGACTAGACACAGAGCAAGTGTAATAAACAATCCAACAAGAATAGGCAAAGTACAACGAGAAAGGAAACACCACAGACACAGAGTACGTTTATACTACATCTAAACCTCTGGATACATAAAGTATAGTTATTTCGAAAACATTGCCGATATTTTAAAAGCCAATGTGGGTGTTGTAAACAAATTGAAAAATTTAGAATGTTTCTAGTTTTTCAGTTTTTTATAAATTCATATGAACAAACAGCTTTTGGACGGTCTTATTCTGCGCAAAGCGATCGTGCATTATTTCCCGAATGCATTCAGCTATTCTAGGTCACTTTAAAGGTTATGACATATATTTTCAGTCAGCATTCGATAGAATTCTCAGCACTTCTCATCAAACAACTGTCTATACTGATGATAGCGTCTTTGGCGGCAGGCATTCATATCACTGTAGTTTGATGTAGTTGTTGCCAAATAAGAGCTTATGTATTTGATCAGCCGCTATGTTAGCGCTGTTAAAAAAGAAAACATGATTGGTGTTGGACCGCAAATTAATTGTAAACTGTATTACTATCCGTAGATTCGGCAGTTAGTGAATGTTAAATCGTTAGTTAACTTGTAATCTTGTTGCTTGGAAAATATTTATTTATTTACAATTAAATTTGTTATACCAAATTTTATTAAATCTCCACTTCCGGACAAAACCAGTGGCGGAACGGCGTTCCGGCACCATGACACCCCTGGATATAAGCCTTTAACCATGTTAACTTACTACTACTAAAAGGGAGGATGAGATATACAGGTTCAAATTTGTATAAAATCGGCCAAAATCAGGGTTTAAGCTTGTTTTAGACAAATTTGAACCTGTATATCACCCTTTTCCCATAGTCCAATAATCCCAATCGACGTAACTAATTGACATAGACCTAGTCCCACACCTTGTCAAGTTTGATAAAAATCGGACGTTTAGTTAAAACAGGTTTACCAGCTTTACAGAAATTAAGTATATATTTATATATGTACTTTAATAAGTATATATATATATATGCAGATATGAAAATTTTAATGAATGGTGTTTTTGGTATCTGGAGACCCTGTAGTAAAAAGTTAACACAGTTAAAGGCTTATATCTAACCTTTGGCACCACCGTAATATGGTTTTCCCAAAAAAAGAAATTAAATTAAAAGCTCACAATTGAAAGTAGCTTTAAATAGCAATACCACCCTTATTAAATAACCAATACATATTATATATCAAAATGTGCAAATTGTAATTTTCTAAAGTTGATTAATTTATAAAATTTAGCTGCCTTTAAAGGTTCAAAAGATATTTAGCAAAAACTTATAAAACTACAGCCGTCATTTTGAAAATGTTGGCCATAGCAGGCGAGCGCAGCGTCGGAAAGTGGTAGACTTTTCACCATAATTTTTCTCAGGTTATTTTACATAAGGATCGGTCAAAATATATAAGTTTGCAATTATTTCCGGGTTTAACCATAATTTGACTAGACTACCAACCCTCAATATTTTAGCTATAAGTGTTTTATTAGCTTAGGTTAAGTGAAACATAGCTAAATACGTCACTTGCCAACGTCACAAGTGTAGTTTAAAGGAAAAAGGAACCCGAGTGAATGCAGAAGACTGTCCTTGGGTGCGCATGGTAGGGATCCCTACCACCATTTCAAAATGGCCGCTTAGACGTTTTTTTGGCCTCCAATGACATCTTAGCTTGATATTTTATCATTCCATTCATAAAGGTATGTGAAAATAAAAAATGAAAATGAATATTTAGCATTTTTAACACTAAATTTTACTTTTTTTTAGCAACCAACGTGTGTTATATTTTTACTTAGTAAAAAGATTCTTTAAAATTAGCCTTTTAAAAACATATATATACTGTTTTGATTGTTAAATTAAAAAATTTATTTTCTAAGGTTAAATTTCTAAGTAATATTTAACTTGACTTTTTTTGGAAGTCTCGTTAATTTTTTGTAGCCATTTACCTATTTTGTAGTGGATCTTATGAATTATTTTCTATCCAATGGGAATAGAATACAGTATAAGGATTTAATAAATAAATTTTTTTGTATTCATTAATACAGTATTTATGATTTTTAATAGTGAGTTGCTAATCTCTCAACACCAAAAAACTTTTCATCAGAGCAAAAAATAAATCATTGGTTTGAAGGGTTTGACAAAGAACGTTTCAACAAATCTGACAAAGAAATCTGTACTGGTTTCAAGAGATAAATAAGAGATAAAAATGCATATTGAGTGTCACCTCACTATTTTTAGTTCCATCAGTGTAATGTCATCAACATTAATATGTCAACCTCTACAAAACAGAATACAGTGTACTGTGTTTGTATGAAATGTTATATATTAATAATATTAGTAACTCAGAAATAGATCTGTTTACATTAGATATGCTGTACTTTGTATTTTTCATATGAGTGTATGTGTTAAATGTATAGGCTACTGCCATTCAAAATAAACTATTATGATCTCCTGTACCCTATAACCTCTGAATTACCACCAGGAAAGCATTAATCCCACTGAATTAGTATTAGTGACTTGACCAATTACCCGCCATTGTCATTTGATAGATTTTTATACCAAACAATAACTTTATATATTTTTTAACTGTACTTTTGGATAAAAAAAAACTCTTGAAAGAAAAATGTGTTAAAAATAATGACTGAAACACATTTTTATATTATGGTTAATTTGTTTTCTTATTATCAAAATTGATACATTTTTTGCTAATAACTTATGACAAATGTCTACACTAATCTCAAGAGACAATCAAAATCGTCAAAAGTGATTAACAAACAACAAACACACTATATTAGTGTGGTGATCACACTATATTACAATCAAATGCATGTATTTATTCATTAAGATCAGAGCTGTAATGCTATTGTCACTGTTTACTAGTAACAGGGTGTCTACTGCCAAAGAGATATAAAAATCAGTGACTTTTTGGTGATTTTTGGGGGTGAAAATTGTTAAAAATCAGTGACTTTTCCGTCTCTAAGATAGAAAATGTTGGGGGAAAATTGTTAAAGTCGCAAAACTTTTGCTCGCAGTCGCATTATTTTCGCAATTTATACTAAAAATATGTGACTTTTCTTCCATTTTAAAGGAAAATCAGTGACTTTTTGGTGACTTCGGTGACCATTATCTAAAATCAGTGACTTTCGGTGACTTTTGGTGACTTCAGTGACCAGTAGACACCCTGAGTAAGATATTTTCCATCTCGTTTGTTGTTTGAATGCAAAAATGGAGTTTTGTGTCCGTTGGTATGTAAAATAAATAAATAAATAAATAAACAAAACTTAAATTTTATTTGTAACTTACATAATTTAACGTTTTTACTCAACTACTTAACTTACAAGACAACAAATCCTAAATAAATTTGATGTGAGATTATGAGATCCTTTCGACTTTAAATCTGCAAGTAATTTTTTATTCAAAATATGGTTTCCCTTTCGTCGTAATTTACCCAATATCCCTCTTCTTTGTTCCTTGTAATCTTTAGTATCCTTTCCCAAATTACTTAACTCAATTACCTCTTTTGAATATTTATGTCTGCTTGTTAAACGACGATTTAAATTCATGACTACTTTTTTGCAATATGGGCAACAATTTTTCTGCCTTTTAAAAATCCAAGTCCTAGAAGTACCCGGCTGATGCTGGTTTCCTAGAAAACTATGATACTTAATTTCTGAATAATTGATATCACTCAATCTTTTACCATCCATTATATTAGGATCACCTGATCTGCATGAATTGTGCATAAAGGATGTTTCAACATCATCATTCCTGTCTGGACTAATTTTAGGGATCGTTCCTCTGTCAAACACTACAATATTTGGTGTAAAAACTGAGGATGAATCATCATTGGTTTTCTTCTGCAATTTTGATAAAATGCAAATATTTTCTATAAAATTGAGGATTTCACCACTGCTTTGCGACAGAATTAGTCCACTTCCTGATCTTTTCTTTATCACTTGCAGATTTATTTAGTTATGTATATTTTAGTGCTTGTGATGTTACATCTCTCATAAAAATCAAGAGTCTTGGTGCGATTGAAGGAAGACCAATTCTTCCTGTCATTTCATTGACCTCACACATTTCTTTGATGGTTGCAAAATCCAATTCTTTTTTGTGAGGTAAGAAACAGTCAGACAATATCTCCATGGAAAAATCCTTTTCTTTCAAATTAATGAGAAATTTGCATCCTAACTTTACCTTTTTTAAGACGTTTTGAACAAAAACTTTACTCCTTTTCTCCAAATTTTTTCTTTGATAAGTTTGCGCAACTTTTATGAAAAAGGGGTCACTAAGGGCAATTTGAGTAAGAGGATCTTTCTGTAAAATACATGTGAAGTCGTCATCAATTAAACTCACTTCTTCATTTAACTCAAAATAAACACTAAAAAGCATCTTATTAAATCTACCTCACTTATTTATCATTCCCTATACTATGATTTTCACTTATTTCATTATCTCTAGGAATGTCAACTACCGTTTCACTAGCCAGAGAATTGTTGAATTTTCTTCATTATTGATTACTTTTGATGATTCCTTCTCTTGGGCTAACTTGACTGATAAATCTGTTTGAAGATCTTTAAGAATATTATTTTTCATATCAGAATCACCATTATTACTTTTATGAGATGAGTTATGAGACTTCTTGCTTTATGAATGAGGTGTTATAAAATCACAAGTAATGTAGTCCGAGACTTCAACTGGTACTGTTGTAGAATGTAAAGATACTTGAGTATTACCCTTCATTAAATTTTTCCAATTACTGTTTACAACTTCTAAGACTATATTAATATTTCTTATTTTGGCGCTCTTCTCCTCTTCACCACAACATTTACTAAGGCTTTCTCTAATCAACTTGGCCCCTGCTGTGTTGAAGAACCACAGTAAGCCTTCTAAAAGAGATAAGTTGCAATCAGCCTTCTCAAAACTTTCACACATTTCTTTGATAGATTCAAGTATTACATATATTTTTTCCATAGAAAAAAAGCTCTCAAGCGATGATATTGTTGGGTCTTTGTTATGAATCCTTGCATATAAGGCCATGCCATAAACTAGTTTTTTCAAGTCTTTGTGCTTTTGCTCATCACTATCTGAGCTTTGAAAAACATCAGTGTACATGGATCGGAAAACGGAATCTTCTAAAACTCCTGTAGAATGTAGATCATTTTGATACCTCTCCTTTATTACTCGAAGAATATTTTCAAACGTTATAATGTTCAATGTGGATAACGTTGGACAAACTTGAGTAAATGTGACATTAACTTCTGAAAAACCATTTGTAGAGCTGTAAATGTATGATTTTGGTCTTGGTTTAGGTTTGTTAATTCCATTTGTCGTCTTAATGTTTGATACCTCCTGTGGCACAACCTGAAAAAAAGGAAACTGACACTTAATTTAATTCACACTTGATTTATAGATGCACATTTAGGATATAAGGTCCTATTTATTTAATTTATTTATTTACACTTAACATGATAAAGTAAACTGCAAATCAGATGATTAGAATAGTATCGACTTACTATTAGTTTTTGTAGGGCAGCCAATGGTGGGCACGTGACTTTATGTACCGGGATTAATCAATTTAAAAACACACTTAGGCCTACATATTAATTCAGAATATAGTTTTATATTTAAAAAAAATATGGTGTACATAATAGAGTAACTTGTTTTTGAGGAACCTAAAGAAGTCTACTATGGACTCTGGAGCCATAATATATTGTTCTCAAGGACATCAGACAAAATCCATCATCTGTTTTGTCTCAGATTTTTCACTGATCTTTCTTCCTATTAAAAAGGTTTTTTGGGAATAACAATCAAAAGACTTCTACAGCCACTGTTAAGCTTTTTACAGCGACATTTGAAGTTTGTGTGCCTGAACTGAATGAACACTGCTATGTGGGTCAAATAAAATAGAAATCCCCATCTTCATCTTTTGTGAAAAAATCCTGTTTATATATTTGCAGTACACACACATCATGAAAAAATTCAATTGTTCTTGTACCTAAAGTAATAAAATTACTAAAGAAAGAACTAGCAAGTGTTTGATTGCAAATTTTTTTTCGATTATATTTTTTACTGGCATCGGTTGTCTGAATTTTCTTTTTATTTTAAATAGTTAACACAAAACAACTCAAAGTCATCGAAAATCGGGCTGAGCCTTTTATTCATCTTTACTGCCTTTTATTCAATTATTTTTTAGAAGTTAGTCATCATAGCAAAATAAATAAATAAATATACAACAAGAAACCAACATGCTCGGCTCGCTGGTTTTATTTTGTGCTGTCAAGTATGCTTGGATAGCATGTTCGTCTGGGGGTCATAAAACCGTGACTGTCTTGCTTTAGTTAACATTTTCTAATTTGTGACAACTAGACATTAAAAATGAGTTATAGTTTGTTTTTGTGTGACAATTGGGTTATAAAATAGCAATTGGTACTAGGAGCAAAAATTTCCCTCTTCAATAAATTACTGCGGTTTTCTACAGGACCCTCAACAGGATCCTCTACCGAATGTTGAACAATAAATAAGCTAAACAACAAAACAACAGTTCAAATTGTTACACAGACTTAAAAGCTGTGTTTTACTCATTAGTGAGGTCGCCTTGTACCGGAAGTAAACATTCATTGTCGCTAATTTCTATCGAGAAAAGAATATCTGGGTTGCTGGGTCATCGAGAGCAGTGTGCGGGTCTGGGCTGTATCTTAAAAATAAAATTTTTTCTAAAATTTTACATGACATAAATGTTGCATCAAATAATTTAAACCTTACTCGGAGTATTAAGAAAAGTATAATTTTTAAAATTATTTCTAGTCCGATCCTTATAAGATGGCTGTTTAGATAATTTATCAAATTCTTCAAACAGATTTGTAATTTTTTGTGAAATTTTACATTTATTCACATGCTTTCTAAGATTTTAAGTGTCCTACATTTGGAAAGCAACATTTTACATTATTTCCGGCATCATACATCAATTTTGTAACAGTGTAAACCTTATAAAGTGTAGCCTTATGTAATACAAACATAATATTTGTTAATGAGAAATTATTACAACACAATTTTAGTAATTAGTGAGCTACATACGTTCCTTTATGAACCAAATTACAAAGGGAATGAAAAAATATAGAGCCATTATAACAACGGCTCTTTGTTTTAAACTGGAGTTTGAAAAATCTAAAATGAAAATTTGGAGATATTGGTGGGGGGTTTTGAGTATAGCAAAACACACATATTCAGAAATATGTGTGGCTATACTCAAATCGCAGATATATAGAAGTATATTTCTACTTCAGTAAATATACTTTATACTTTTTTACTATACAAAATATATACGTACACACACACACACACACACACACATATATGTATATATATATTTGTTAGGAAAAGATTTATGAAGATAGATAGCTAACACATATAAAATCACAAGTGAGATGAATCGGTATACCGTAAGTGGGATGAAATGGAATATTTAGCTCAACCACTGGGGTTTGATGTTAATTGAGAAGATACCCTGAAAATGACAAGACAACTAGCCTAATAATTGACAAGAAGATGGATTTGTGGCTCGCCCCCTCAGTTGCTTGCTTATAGCATTTAGCCAACCTTCGATTCCTTTTAGTGGCGCTAACACTATGCAGAATCTGATATAAAATTATTTGTTATTTAAACAGTTCACTTAACTCTTTTACACTTTATCAGTTTATGAATTACAAATATTCAACATAAACCACCCTTGGTATTTTAGCATATATTTGACAAGTCACTAAAATCTGCCGTCACTGAAAATTTGTTGCCCTAGGCCCGGGCCCAAGTGGCCCATGCCTAAATTCGACTCTACGATACGTAAGTGCCAAAGAATCATGTGTTTTAATTAGTGCACAGGAGAAAGAGGGGTAGTGATGGGATTATTTTTAACCACATTATTGATGGTTAAGAGTCATCCACACATTTCGGTTAGTAGCACAGTCGGCAATATACACCATAAGGCTTTTGGGAAAAACATGTTTTTGTATTCCACTGTTTTAAAAAATAATTTCCAAGTGATTTTCTTGAAACTTGAGAATCATTTAGTTGAATAGTTATATTATAGCTCTCATATCTTGAAAGCTAAAAAATGTAAAAATGTAACTCCAATTGACATAAAAATATAAACTAAATTTTCTTTAATTTTAAGACATTTTTTGTACGGTACTAACACAATTTATTATCTTCAGTATTATTTTATTGTGTATTCAAAAAAACTAAATTGGTCCTTAGTTGAATGGTTGCATATAAAATTAGCAACTTTTACCATTGGTCCGTTGGTTATAGGCTGGAAACGTTCCAAATCTTGGTAAAATTCAGAAAATTCTAATTCTTCAGATGAATTACAAAATGCTTGTTGTGATGATATAGGTTCTTCTGTTCTTTTTTTAGCTGCATCCTGAAAGACAATAGACAAACCTTTTATTTGATCAATATTTTTGCAAATGTTTACATTACAAGAGCTCAAAGAACTCATGTGGGAAAAAACTTTTATGCAAACTAACCTCAGGGCTTTTACAAAACGGTTGGAACACGATAAAAGTATTACAACATAAAATCCAATATACAGTCCAAAAATTCTTAACATAAACATATTAACCTTGTTTTAATAATACAATAACAATAACAATCACAATGCAGTGTATAATAAAGACGAAAAGAAAGAAAACAACAGTAATGAAAATAGTTTTGATTTAATTACAGTACATACAAAAAAAACATTGATCAACAACGGTAAACAAACTAAGTAACAAATTCCCTACATATGAAAAAGATGTTACTTGGAGAATACGGTTTTCTTATGAAAATACAGTAAGGTCAGTGTTCTGAATAAGATTCTTAATTTTAATTTTAAACCTAAGCTCCCATTAATTTAAAATATCATTTCCAAGAATTGCAATTATTTACTTAAATTTAATCTTGCCAATGTAACAGAATTGTTTTCTACTTGCCTCCTTAACAAAATTATCAAAATATTTTGCCATAATTGTTTATGCTCTTTTGTTCACTCTAAATTGTTTTAAACTATGATTCCTAAATAAACAAAGTAACTAAATATTTAAAAGAATGCACAGATCCAGAAAGTAAGTAAATTTGATTTCTTTCATGTGAAATAATTCTTTTCTTGAAACAGATGTGGTATTCAATCACACTTTGGCAAAATGTAAGGTCCTTGTAAGCCAATATATGAATAATTACAATGGGTTGCAAAATAGTAGGAATAGTTCCACCATAATGTATAATTCCATAATGCTTGTACTTTCAAACCAAGATGTATAAAGTTCAATATACGAATATAGTGTAAAATTACATGCAGGAACATACCTGTGGCCAATCATGGGGAGGATTAATGTTTGTTCCTTCAGTCTCTACACTACTTGGGCAGTCAATGATTTCCACCACTTCCTGAAAAATAACAGAGCATAATGATGCATTTGAAAACATTATTTGAATAACTATCATTATTTTTATTCAGGGAAAGGTAGAACTGTTGGTATACGCCATCAGTCTGCACCCATATTTTTAAAATTTTAAAAACTGAGTAAAACCTATCAAATAGGTCCAAAAGAGGCCAGGATTGAGTCCTGAGGAACACGTGAAGTAAATTTTTTTATTTGCCTCAGTTTCAGGAAGAACTTTAACACAAAGAGAGATGCCAGTCACTTCAAAAAAGACTTTAAATTTTTTAAAATTCAAATGAATCACTGGAATCTTCAATTAGGTTATTGTTTCAATTGGTTAGGAAATAATTTAATTTTTGGCACACTTAATTTGCTAGTTCTCAATAACACAGACATGGTCGTTAGAAGCAAACCCGTGATAAAATGGCTGAATTCACTGTGTTCTGCATTAGCTTAAGCTAGCTGTGTGTTTCAGTTTGAAGAATTAACTCCTACAAAACATTTAAAACAATAAAAAACAAAAAAAATAAAATAAAATAAAATAAAATAAAAAACCTATCTAGGTGTAGTTTAGGTTCATGTGTAAATGTTCATGTGTTTTGGCCAAGTACACGTACTGTAAACACGCTGAACTGTTTCAGATGCCAAATTTTATTCTTCAATCAAACAGTGGCGGCTCCAGAGCCGATTTTCAGGGGGGGCCATTGCCTCCGGCGTGGGGGGGGGGGGGGCTGACCGTGGGTATTGTGAAAAGTAGTGGGTAGGAAATGGTGGGGGGCAGTATAAATTGCTGATCACTGGTGGTATTATTATTTTCCATTATAAATAGGCCTAGTATTATTTTCCCAGATGAAAGGGATATAGGGATGATAGCCTACTTTGAAACTATTTGACAAATCAAACTATATTATTTTAGCTATCTCATTGAAACCTAACTTCAGTAAAAGAATACACAAATTGACAGGAATACTCCTAATCTCTCTAAATTTCTCAAAACGATCACTGTTTTTATAAAGATTCACTAAATTCCAGTCGAACAATTGTTAATTTTAAGGTTTGAGTGATTATGTATCTTCATAAATACATGACTAGTTTTCAAGGGAATTTTCTTAATGTAAATCAAATGGGGTATTTTCATTCCTGTTTCTGTATTTGGACAATCTGGTGGGTTGCAGCAGAAACCAAGTACACATCACGAAAATAACTGCAGTCAGTTGGAGTTATAATGTCGAGACTCATGATTTTACATGCTTTTCTTAAGCAGTAGAACTAAACAGACTGGTTTGAAAATAAAGTAAATGGTTAAAGTATTATGGTCATTTTGTGTTTTATAAAAAACCGTTTAAATAATAAATCAGGTAGGTGTTAATTTGTTAAATGCACTTAGCGGCAAAAAAAAAAAAACAAACAAACCCTTGGGCCGATGTCGTCATGATGACTATCGAAATTAAGTCTGACTTTGAGCTCTCCCCTATCAGGTATTATTTTCATAAAAGCGAGATTTGAAATTTATTTTCCCTTCTAATATGGCTTTAGTCCCTTAACACGTTGAGTGCGGAAAATCCATATATGGGGTCATCAAAAATGCGAAAAATTTTTTTTGTTTAATCACTAGGTAATTGCTTGTATGTTGCTAAAAAGTCGTCAGAAGTTGTCTATTCATCTATTTTCGGTCAAATCTCATGACTTCATTTCCGGTACCTACGTAAATTAACGTAGTCCGCCGGTGGTGCCGGCGATCGTCACTTTTAACTGTGTAAACTCTCGTCGGAGCCGTTTTCATAATCAGAATACAAATTCTCTAACAATTATTCGTCATAATCCTGCTTCATTGAGCAAGCAACGCCAAAATCAACAACAGAAAACACTGTGAACACAATCACTTCGTACACTGCGCGCCCAGGGGGACCGACGAATGATCACCCGCAAACCAAGCACATGGACTGCACCAATAAGCGGAGAGTAATATAACCTCTCCCGGCAGTGGCTAAAGCCTTAACTAAAAAAATAAACCAATGTTACACAATCCGGAAGTGGTAGGTAATATTACCCAGGCCGCTGCACGCGAAACTGCCCTCCCCACTCCTTAAGAAATGGCGGACCGGAAAACGAACTACACCGAAGTGAACATATGGACTAGCACAACAGGCGGTGAACGCATCAACCTCTCCCGGCAATGGCTAAGCTCATACTGAACCATTATGTTTCGGGCAGGACCGCTACGTAAATTAACGTAGGCCGCCGCCCGCGCCAGTGTGGAACTACGTTAATTAACGTACCCCGCACTCAACGTGTTAATTATGGTTTCCAAGTGATCATATAAATCCGACTATGTAGCTTCACGATCAACCCCATAGTAAAACAAAAGTAGGCCTACGCCTACGGTTGGCCTATTACATCAATTCTAAATGATCACAGCTCAAACTTTATTCTCAGCACTTAATACAAAATTAAAACCGTTTGAAATACCGTAGGCCTACTGTTATTAAAACAATCTTTAAAAATACTATTAAAAAAATAAGTCTATGGCTATGACTCTTTTCAACAATCTCGACCAGACGATGACCTACTTTTACAATAATCAATAATACAACAAATAAAATACTGTCCTCGTCACTTTGCCCGTGTCGTCTGCTGCGCGCAAATCTTATTACGAGGAGTGTCTATATGGCGATGTATTTTCCACAACCTTGAAATAAAGCAGGTAGATTTTGTTTGAACTTTGCGTTTAATAATGTTTCAGGCCAAAAATAAGTTAATAAATAACCTCATCCCCAACAAAAATCAAATGTTGTCTAAAATTAAAGTTAAAAAAATGTATTTTTTAACATTTGTATTATGGGTTGCCATTTTTGTAACGGAATAACAATGAAAGGTAAACAAAAATAAAAGAATACTACTTTTAAGCATTCTTATTGAATCTGTTAACTGTAAAGAGATAGCCTATAGTTGATTGTTGTAATATTAATAGCCTGATTTAATGACTTATAACAAAAGTAAATTAAAACCAACGAGCAAGGTTTTGACACTGAATTTAACGTTTTATTTTAAACTCCCAATATATTTACTAGCAAAAACTTCTTGAGGGTAAAGAGGCCATGGCTCGATCGCCCCCCCCCCCCCCTGAAACCACTGTCAACAGTCCCGATCAGCTGATGGCATTCACGTCACAGTCTTCTCGGCCCTCATCCCGTTGTCCGTGTCGTCTGCCGCGCGCACACGCAATTTAAGTACCTCCAAAACTTCCTCAAAATGTAATAATGTTGTTATTAATCTCAATTAATATAAATTAAAGATAAATATAAATAAACAATGTCAAAATTTCATTAAAAATAGATAATTTTTGTGACTAAAATATAACGTATTATTTTTAAGTCCCCCAAAAATTTCTGGCCGAAAATTCTCGGGGGGGGGGGGGGGGGGCCATGGCCCCCCCTCTGAAGCCGCCACTGCAATCAAAACACAAGCTCATACCTTTAAGGCCAGTAAAGGTAGCCATTTTAACAAAATCGTCACTGGCACTCATGTTAGTGGGTTTGGGTACTAGTGAATTACTTGGGTCAAAACTTTGTAGACCTGTATTTTCCCACAATTTTCCACTACAATCACCTCCTTACATTTTAACAATTTTCAAAGTAGTACAAATATTTATATATTTTTTGACACCCATTATTATTATTTTTTTTTCAAAAGGAGCTCAATGCTTCACATGTGGAAAGCCTTATGCCTTAAGGATCTCAGATGATTTTTTACATCTAGGTAAAGTTTTTCTTCCTCCAAACTGGACGATCATATTTTATATTAGAAATATGTAGTATATTAATACTTTAGGGTATACAATTTTAATCCAATCCAACACCCCTTAAAAAACTCAACATGAAGTAATAAAAAATAAATAACAAAATTTTGAGGTCAAAATTGAAAGTGACTAAGTTCTTAGACGACAATGGAAGGGACAATGAAAAGATTGTCTGGCAAATGCACTCTTATACGTTTAATATATACCCCCGTCGCAGCAGACCTGCGTACTCAGTGAATTTCTAAAGAATTATTGTTTCAACATCAAAGAACTTTGTCGCTATCTTATATAATTAATAATCTTTACAAGGAAATATTTAATGTCATTATATTTCTTAGTAAATTATTTTTATTTAATAATTTATATATTAATATATTGTTCTGCTTCAATGTAATTGCCCCCAGTATTGTTTTAAGACACGGACATTCAAATAGAACTACTAACAACTATTTAGTACAATGGCAAATAGAAGTAGAAATTACACACTGTCAAACACATAAAACTGGTTAGTATCTGCTGTTCGTAAGGTATACTGTGTGTTTGTAATATTAAGGTGCATTGCCATGCTCAAGGACATCAGACAAAATCCATCATCTGTTTTGTCTCAGATTTTACACTGATCTTTCTTCCTATTAAAAAGGTTTAGTGTAGAGATTTGATAAAGCAACTTATCACTAACAAAACAAGTTTAAAAATCAATTTACGCCACAGTACAAAATTCCTAAAACTATGTATACGTTTAACAGTAACAAAGATATATACGGTATGACTAGCCAGTGGGTAGTACAATACGTAGGGCCTCACATGGGCCTAAATATCACTAATCTGAGTTTAGAAACAATTCAATTAAATACTTTGCATGTTATTTGGAATATGAGCAGAGAATTTATCATTTCTTTTGATACATTTTCAGGATAACGTTTTTATAATTAATCACTTTAATGGTCCAGGCATATCATAATTGAGTAGCCCAGTTTCAAAACTCGTTTTGTCCAAAAAATAAAAAAAATGAGATAAGGGTGCCATTTTGTTAAGGAATTCAAGAGGAACATTTTAATGCATTTACATGGCTGCAAAAGCCGTTATAACCAATTTAAATTATTGAAGAAAACCTAGAAACTGCTGCAAAACTCGTTATGTCCTTTTCCCAGACTGCAACAAAACTCGTCATGTTAATTAAAAAAAAAACAGCTGCAAAACTCGTCATGTCCGGTTCAAATTTAGTCGCTACGGAAGGCAACTGCATCAAAACTCGTATTGTCCAACAATTCTCAATTTTTGAGTTTTTCAATTTCTTATAATAATATACCTTAAATTTGTACTTGGTTACTTTTCTATGTTGACAATACAACATAACTGAAGTCTGCAAAACAGTTTTCGTGTCCTTTTTTTCTTGCCTGAGTACTGAGAAGAGAAACTAATCTAGTAGATTCTACATTGTGTTGATTCTGCTGTTTTCTTTGTTGATAAATACATTAAAATACAATAAAATTTTGTATTTGAATGATGAATTTTTAAAATTACTATAGTCAGATTCAACAGCGGTGGCGGCTGGGGGAATAGGACGGCCGGGGAGGTCTCCCTTCTCCTCGCCAACCCTCAGTCGGCCGCTCCATACCTGAGCCACGAGTCAACCACTGGGCAGGAGGTGCGATTAGTACAATCCTCGTTACTTCACAAAGTATTGTCATCTAAATGCCATTTTTGAAACCTTCATAAAATTACAAGAAAATTAAGAGCAAGATCGATTTGTCGACAAGATCGAGTCATGTTAATACTGTGGTTGTACCTATTTTAACTCGTAATTTAATTTTGGATCTGGAATACTCGTTATCGTATGAACATCATTCTTGGGCTTGATTTTCTTGTAATTTTATAAAGGTTTCAAAAATGGCATTTAGATGACAATATATTGCGAAGTAACGAAAGTTGTACTAATCGCACCTCTTGCCCAGTGGTGACTCATGGCCCAGGACCGGAGCGGCCGACCGAGGGTTGGTGAGAAGATGCAAGGCCTCCCCGGCCATCCTAATCCCTCAGCCGCCACCGCTGTGCCAAAGTAAATATTGCTTACAACGATACTACATAACGCCGGGATTAAAATTGAATGGCTAAACTTTGTAAAATATTATCGTTAGATAGTTTACAAATTGCGTGGACATAGGGTCTAGGTTCTCTTTAAAGATCTTCTCTTTAAAGAAATGTTGTTTGTGATTAAAACACTAAAGAAAATCACTGATTATTTTTTACTAACAGTCCTTAATACAGTATCCAGTCAAATGTATAATTTTGTCTGGCAGGTGTTAAATTAAACAAAAATATTAATGTAATCAATAAATTTAAGAGTTTAACTATTATTAAGTTTAATAACAACTAAAATAGCTGTTAACACTATGCAAATGTATTTTTGCATCTAGATATATAATTGAATGACATGTATACGACCCACATTCAGGCCCGGGTTATCCACCTAGGGCATCAGCCAGGGGGGGTGTCAAATGTGCCATTTTTCATACTACGTTTCAGTAAAAACGTATAATTATTTAATTGTATCATAAATTTATTATTATTCTGTTTTAAATACAAAATAAATATACAATATTATAATAAGTTCATATTACTTATTAAAATATTCAAAAGATAAAACAGAAAAATATCCAGAACTAAAACCCATCATGTCCAATACTGCTGCAAAACTCGTTAAGTTCTCAAAACTGCTGCATAAATCGTTATGTCCAAAATTGTTTTTGATGTTTTGGGCAAACTTTCAATGTCAGATTTTTGTCATGAAGTACCTACTTTAGAAACATTTTTTGCAATTCAAATGTAAAAATATTTAATCATGGGCTGCTAAAATAAACTAGCTACAGTTTTTCGCCATTTCTGAAAAATTTGTTTACACGGACATAACGAGTTTTGAAACTGGGCTACTCAATTAACCTATTATGATGAAAAGAATATATCATGAAGAGAACGTACAAATATATTTTGACAGTCATGTAAATTCAAAATAAAATTTTTCCACTCGATTGAAAACTAAAGTTTACACCCAATACTCCACTATCTTGAAAAACTTTTCTCAATCGTACTTTTATGTATAACAACAGTACGGAAAAAAATTATTTCCTTATAAATAATAAAATACTTATGAACTGAAACTAAAGCAATTAATTTAAAAATGTGACTAATGCAGTGTAGTTAATAAAAAGAAACTTACTTAAATAAAACATAATATTTGTTAATGAGAAATTATTACAACACAATTTTAGTAATTACAAGTTCCATAAGAACGTCCTTCACATGCGTTCACATACGTCAGCACATACGTTCCTTTATGAACCAAATTACAAAGGGAATGAAAAAATATAGAGCCATTATAACAACGGCTCTTTGTTTTAAACTGGAGTTTGAAAAATCTAAAATGAAAATTTGGAGATATTGGTGGGGGATTTTGAGTATAGCAACACACATATTCAGAAATATGTGTGGTGCTTGCATATAGCAATTAGCCAACCTTCGATTCTTCTTAGTGGCGCTAACACTATGCAGAATCTGATATAAAATTATTTGTTGTTTAAACAGTTCACTTAACTCTTTTACACTTTATCAGTTTATGAATTACAAATATTCTAAATAAACCGCCTTTGATATTTTAGCATAATTTTGACAAGTCACTAAAATCTGCCGTCCCTGAAAATTTGTTGCCCAAGCCCATGCCCAAATTCGACCCTGATGATACATCAGTGCCAGAGAATCATGTGTTTTGATTAGTGCACAGGAGAAAGAGGGGTAGTGATGGGCCTATTTTTACCACATTATTAATGGTTAAGAGCCATCCTCTCATTTGGGCTAGTAGCACAGTCAGCAATGTAAACCACAAGGCTTTTGGGAAAAACACATTTTTGTATTCCACTGTTTTAAAAAATAATTACCAAGCGATTTTCATGAAACTTGAGAATCATTTAGTTGAATAGTTATATTATAGCTCTCATACCTTGAAATCTGAAAAATGTAAATACCCCCGTCGCAGCAGACCTGCGTACTCAGCGAATTTCCAAATTGGTAGTATTAATTTTGACCAGCTAAACTTGTAAACAAAATTTCATCACGTGCTCATAAATAAGGAAAAAAATGTCTATTCTCCTTAAGATAAATATAGGGAATGAGTATGCAGGTATGCTGCCATGGGGAACACCAAAAGTAGGTTTTTAGCATAAAAATTTTTTATTTCGACCATATGAAGCCATATACTAAGTTTCATCAATATCTGTTCATAAATAATGAAGTTTGCCTATTCTCCATATGATTAACATGGGAAAAGAGTATGCAGGTTTGCTGCCATGATAAGCACAAAAACCAAGATTTTTTACTATAAATGGATGAATCTCAACCAAATGAAGCTGATTACCAAGTTTCATCAAAAAATATTAGTTAATAAGTGAAATATTAACACATTCTTATTAATAAATAATAATAGGTTACAATACCTTTACGTCTTCAATCCAAAACATTTGTCTTCAGATGACTAGTTTCGGGACGTGCGTCCCATTTTCAACTTTTGACGCAAGATTTGAAAATGGGACGCACGTCCCGAAACTAGTCATCTGAAGACAAATGTTTTGGATTGAAGACGTAAAGGTATTGTAACCTATTATTATTTATTGTCATCATCAATCCAGGGGGCAAACATGAATAAACATTCTTATTCTCCATAAGATTAACATTGGAGCCCCAAAATACAATGTACTGTCTTAAGACTTTTTAATATCTCGGTAACCAATGGAGATAGAGCAAAGCTTCAAAATACTAAATTGTGTGTTTTTTTCAGCTAAATCCAATGGTCAAAATAAAAATTAGAAATTTTTAAAAATTACATATGAAAAATGCAAAAAACCCATTTTTGGGGTACAAAACCCCCCAAAACTACCCCTTCCGATAGGTCGATATGTCTGGTTTACGAACTCATCCGAATAAATGTAGGATTACACATCTCTACCAAATTTGGTGTCGATCGGACCATTTTTACGAGAGTTATCGTGTCTAGGGACACATACATACATATATACATATATACATATATATATATATATATATATATATATATATATATATATATATATATATATATATAAATTTTAATGACTATTATTTTTGGTCTCTGGGCACCTCAAAACGAAAAAGTAACATGGTCCCGGGCTTAGGTCTTACCATGAGACCTACGGTAATAGCTTATTCCCTATGGGAAATTCGCTAAAATGTAACTCTAATAGACATAAATATATAAACTAAATTTTCTTTAATTTTAAGACATTTTTTGTATGGTACTAATACAATTTATTATCTTCAGTATTATTTTATTGTGTATTTAAAGAAACTAAATTGGTCCTTAGTTGAATGTTTTCATATAAAATTAGCAACTTTTACCGTTGGTTCGTTGGTTATAGGCTGGAATCGTTCCAAATCTTCATAAAATTCAGAAATTTCTAATTCTCCAGATGAATTACAAAATGCTTGTTGTGATGATATAGGTTCTTCAGTTCTTTTTTTAGCTGCATCCTGAAAGACAATAGACAAATCTTTTATTTGATCAATATTTTTGCAAATGTTTACATTACAAGAGTAGGAAAAATTTTTATGCAAACTAACCTCAGGGCATTTACAAAACAGTTGGCACACGAAAAAAGTATTACAACATAAAATCCAATATACAGTCCAAAAATTCTTTACATGAACATATTAACCTTGTTTAAATAATACAATAACATTAACAATCACAATGCAGTGTGTAATAAAGACGAAAAGAAAGAAAACAACAGTAATGAAAATAGTTTTGATTTAATTACAGTACATAAAAAAAATTATCAACAACGGTAAATAAACTAAGTAACAAATTCCCTACATATGAAAAAGATGTTACTTGGAGAATACGGTTTTCTTATGAAAATACAGTAAGGTCAGTGTTCTGAATAAGATTCTTAATTTTAATTTTAAACCTAAGCTCCCATTAATTTAAAATATCATTTCCAAGAATTGCAATTATTTACTTAAATTTAATCTTGCCAATGTAACAGAATTGTTTTCTACTTGCCTCCTTAACAAAATTATCAAAATATTTTGCCATAATTGTTTATGCTCTTTTGTTCACTCTAAATTGTTTTAAACTATGATTCCTAAATAAACAATGTAACTAAATATTTAAAAGAATGCACAGATCCAGAAAGTAAGTAAATTTGATTTCTTTCATGTGAAATAATTCTTTTCTTGAAACAGATGTGGTATTCAATCACACTTTGGCAAAATGTAAGGTCCTTGTAGCCAATTTATGAATAATTACAATGGGTTGCAAAATAGTAGGAATAGTTCCACCATAATGTATAATTCCATAATGCTTGTACTTTCAATCCAAGACGTATAAAGTTCAGTGTACGAATATAGTGTAAAATTACATGCAGGAACATACCTGTGGCCAATCAAGGGGAGGATTAATGTTTGTCCCTTCAATCTCTACACTACTTGGGCAGTCAATGATTTCCACCACTTCCTGAAAAATAACAGAGCATAATGATGCATTTGAAAACATTATTTGAATAACTATCATTATTTTTATTCAGGGAAAGGTAGAATTGTTGGTATACTCCATCAGTCTGCACCCATATTTTTAAAATTTTAAAAACTGAGTAAAACCTATCAAATAGGTCCAAAAGAGGCCAGGATTGAGTCCTGAGGAACTCGTGAAGTTAATTTTTATTTGCCTACCTTCCAGGAAGAACTTCTACACAAAGAGAGATGCCAGTCACTCCATAATGCCGGGTGTTCCAATAAAGACTTTACAATTTTTTTTTAATTCAAATGAATCACTGGAATCTACAATCAGGTTGTTGTTTCAATTGGTTAGGAAATAATTTAATTTTTGGCACACTTAATTTGCTAGTTCTCAATAACACAGACATGGTCGTTAGAAGCAAACCCGTGATAAAATGGCTGAATTCACTGCGTTCTGCATTCGCTTAAGCTAGCTGTGTGTTTCAGTTTGAAGAATTAACTCCTACAAAACATTTAAAACAACAAAAAACAAAATAACCTATCTAGGTGTAGTTTTGGAGTACACGTACTGTAAACACGCTGAACTATTTCAGATGCCAAATTTTATTCTTCAATCAAAACACAAGCTCATACCTTTAAGGCCAGTAAAGGTAGCCATTTTAACAAAATCGTCACTGGCACTCATGTTAGTGGGTTTGGGTACTAGTGAATTACTTGGGTCAAAACTTTGTAGACCTGTATTTTCCCACAATTTTCCACTACAATCACCTCCTTACATTTTAACAATTTTCAAAGTAGTACAAATATTTATATATTTTTTGACACCCATTATTATTATTTTTTTTTTCAAAAGGAGCTCAATGCTTCACATGTGGAAAGCCTTATGCCTTAAGGATCTCAGATGATTTTTTACATCTAGGTAAAGTTTTTCTTCCTCCAAACTGGACGATCATATTTTATATTAGAAATATGTAGTATATTAATACTTTAGGGTATACAATTTTAATCCAATCCAACACCCCTTAAAAAACTCAACATGAAGTAATAAAAAATAAATAACAAAAATGTTGAGGTCAAAATTGAAAGTGACTAAGTTCTTAGACGACAATGGAAGGGACAATGAAAAGATTGTCTGGCAAATGCACTCTTATACGTTTAATATATACCCCCGTCGCAGCAGACCTGCGTACTCAGTGAATTTCCAAAGAATTATTGTTTCATCATCAAAGAACTTTGTGGCTATCTTATATAATTAATAATCTTTACAAGGAAATATAATATATTTAATGGCATTATATTTCTTAGTAAATTATTTTTATTTAATAATTTATATATTAATATTTATATTGCAATAAATGACTTTTTTAACAGTAATAAAAGTGCATATCCAAAGCTTCCATGCAAAAGGAATGATTTGTTTACAAATAACAAAACATAAACATTTCAAATTTGACAAATATGCAGAAGACAGCTGATCAGCTGTTTAGGAACAGATACCTTATTATCTCCATCTCTCTTGCTCCCATTATACACTTATTTTCTATGAGAATACCATGGGATTCAGCATGTAGGTTTGCTGCCATGTGGGTTTTTTATCAAATCTTAATTACTTACCACCTAGTGAAGGTTCATAAAATTTTTTATTAAGATATGTTGATAAATAAGCGATATATCACCTTTTAAAGATTCACCCATAAGAATAACATGGAGAACTTGATTTGAATTATCTCTATAACCAGTTAAGCTATTTTAAAGATTCAAAATACTAAATTTGTGTTTTTTTTAAGCTCTTTTAAATGGTTTTAGTTAAAATTGATGAATTTTGAAAATTTAGGTTAAAAAATGCCAAAAACCCATTTTTGACCCCTTTGAAACCCCATAAAATCCTGTTCCCATAACCCGACAATGCTGGTTTGCGAACTCATGAAAATAGACCTGGTCTTACAACTTCATACTAAATTTAATCAAAATCGGAGGTCCCCTTCAAAAGTTATCAGTACCAAGGACACATATATATGAAAATGAACGAATGGTATTTTTAGCTTCTGGGGACCTCAAAATGAAAAAGTAAAGTGGTCCCGGGCTTAGGTCTTACCATTTCTACTACCGTAATAGCGTATTTCCTATAGGGAAATTCCCTAAAAAAAATTGTAATACAAAGTTAACATCCAATGTGTGCCGAGTAGAGGCACGAAAGAGGGATCAAGTATCCTCTTCTTTCATAAGTTTCTCTATCAAAATAAATCACTTCAATCAGACATAAATTAATCACAACTAAAATTTCATTATTACTTTCTGTTTATCTTTGTTTTTCACACAAAAGCACACAGTCGGAAAAAAACCATTTTTATAATAACTTTTCCACTCACCTCTTTCAATTCATATTTAGATGCAGGAACACATTCCTCTACAATTTCGGAGGTCAAAAGAGCAGGTTTCTCTACTACAGGAATAAGTTTGGTCGTCAGAGAATGGAAAATAGAATCTTTTTCCGTATCATAATTTTCAGAAAATAATCTTTTTAATTCTTCTATGTAATTTTCAGACGGGCAGTATGTCTCATGATTTTCCTAACACAAAAAGATACATTTAAATTAACATGGTTGAAATCATTCAATTAGCTATTTATGTTATGGATTCAATTTAATTCAATTCAATTCAAATATATTTATTCAAAACTGTAAATACGTACATGAATAGGGTCAACAATATCATATAATCAAATTGTCCAGCAGTATAGAATAAAAATAAAATACTGTAAATAAAAAATCACAATATTCTCCTTATGTAAAAATATGCATTTTGGAAATTAAAACAGAAATAAATGAATCATTAAAATTTATCGAAATTTTGTTAGATCTAGAGTGACTTGAGCATCTAAAATATTATCTTGAAGAGAAAAATTCTTCCAATGAATAACTACATTTTGTTAACAAATAATCCTTAACCAAATTTCTAAACCCCTTTTCATTAATCATAGATTTCAAATTTGGTGGGAAATGGTTTAAAAATTTAGCACCCTTATAGGTTCCCTTTTTTGTAAAGAAGCTGAGCTTGTGTTTAGATAATTCAATGTCATTCCTACGTCTAGTTCTATAAGAGTGGACATTACTTCTGAGTTCTATTTTATTTAGGCCTATTTATTTAGTTTTTCGCGCACTTGACACATTGAAGAATGTATTGGTCATATACTGTTAATATACCTAATTGACAAAACTTATCTTTAACTGATATTTGGTGTTCCAAATTTAATATGATTCTTAAGGCTTTTTTTTGGAGTTTTAAAACTGAATCTAAATTTTTTTTAGACGTTCCCCCATAAATGGCTAAAAAATAAGATATGTGGGAGTGTATGTGTGCAAAATAGATAGATTTTAATGTATCAATGCCACACAAAAAAGACATTCGTCTTAAAATATACAGGGTGATTCAGACCACCCGTGCACTATTTATAGCAGGAGAACGATTTGAGTTAAAATCATGAAATAAAGTTTTTACTCCTAAATCGCATAAGGGCTTTTTAATAAAAATATTTTCATCAATGCCAGGATACAGGGCGTTCCAAAACTGGAGGTCACGGGTTCGAATCTCAAAATTTTCTTTAATAATCATGCAGATTTTTTTACATAACTTTAAACGTCTTAGTAAAAGGAGCATTTTGGTGAAAAATTAAAATTAATTGTTTAATTTAAAATTTTCAAAATTATTAAATTTTGGAAGTTTTACATTTTTTATAAATGTGGTCTTGTGACATATCATTGCAAAGCTTAGCTCATTTCAAATAAGTATATTGAATCAGAAGTCATTTATGACATATAATACAAGAATTACAGGGTATTCCGTAAATAATGTTGATTTTTCTTTTAAAAATGGCCGCCATTTTGAAACAGAAAAAGATAAATTCATTCTGTTTTCACCAAAATGCTCCTTTCACTAAGACGTTTAAAGTTATGTAAAAAAAATCTGCATGTTTACTTAAGAAAATTTTGAGATTCGAACCCGTGAACTCCAGTTTTGGAACACCCTGTTTCCTGGCATTGATGAAAATATTTTTTATTAAAAAGCCGTTATGCGATTTAGGGGTAAAAAACTTTATTTCATGATTTTAACTCAAATTGTTTCCCTGCTATAAATAGTGCACGGGTGGTCTGAATCACTCTGTATAAGCCTTGAGAAATTTTATTTGTCATACTTTCTACGTGATAGTCCCAACTTAGATTGCTGTCTACATAAAGCCCTAAGAATTTAGTTTTAATAAGTTGATCGATCATATCATCATCGATTACAATTTTTAATTCTTGATTATCTTTATTTTGCTTGGTAGAGAATAGAATTTGATTGGTCTTATGACTGTTTAAAAATAGATTATTGCCTATAAAATAGTCCTTTATGTGACTTAATTGTTCCTCACAAGCGAGTTTGAGATTTAGATGATCTTTTGCAGTCATAATTAGATTTGCATCATCAGCATACAAGATCAATCTACTGTTCGTTTAATTTATGTGTTTTAAAACCGATGGCATTTCTTGGACGTAAGAGAGAAATAAAAGTGGGCCAAGAATAGACCCTTGCAGAACTCCATATTTGATTGTTAATATTTTTGACTTATTTTTAATTACTTGACTATTCTTTTTGGAAGATATTTCAACATACTGAGATCTATTGGAGAGATACGACTTAAACCAATTCAAAGTAATGTTTGATAAGCCCAAAATTTTTAGTTTTCTCAGAAGTACATTAACGTAAGTACGGTACTTCATTATTTAACACAATCGGTAAAACTATACAAAAATTAACTACAAAATGTAGCCAGGCATGCTCATATTCGAGTTGGCTGGTCTGCCAAAACACCCTGACACCTCAGATAAGAGCCTGTGCTGTTAAACAAATAAATTTTCTATTGTGAAATACCTGTAAGTTTTAGGATTGAGACTTTCACAGCAGTTTGTAAAGAAACTGAAACATATATAGTACCTGGTATTTTATATTGGTCTCTGGGTTTCTCAACAAATATGATTAATACGCTGCAATGTTGGCACTCTGGTGTAACATCAGCTGACGACTTGTATCTGACTCGCCATATGTTAATAATCAGAACCTAACCTAAAGAATGTAAACGTACGTGCAACATTGTTCTTCCATCGTAGAATTTCGGTAATTTGTAAACCCTGCTCATTTCTGAGCCATTGGGGTCTGTTGTTGACACATAATGACATTCATAGCAATAAACTATACTGGGAGGCCCCGGGCCCGTGCAAATTGCGCATTTTGTAATTAATTTCTTTCTGTTTGTGAGAAAATCACCTACAGCACACTTTGAAGGAATTATACGACTTTAACATGAAGATAACAATATTTATTTATGTTGATTATGCAGTGACAGACGTTCTATTTAGTTTACAATCTGACTTAAAAATGAAACCTCAATCTTAAAAATTGGTTAAGTAGGTCGAGATAAACAGTTATGTACTAGATGAAACCCTTATTGAATTAAGAAGATTACATTGGCGTTATTTGGGGGGGGGGGGCAGTTGGCTCCCCCAATAAATTCGGTGATTTTTTTTTTATTTGAAATTAAAATGTTAAATCATAGGTGAAATATTTTGATATCACAATTATAAACTTCTAAATCAGACTTTATTAAAATGTCTACTTTAAATCAAATACGTAAAACTCGTCGATTGACTCATTCTGCAATCGTGATCCTTGTCAGGAAGCCCCATCTCAAGTCTCTTGAGTTGTTAAGCATTATAACTATAACTAATCGACATTAGTGCTCCCTCTACAGAAAGAGCGCCAAGGTGTCAAGTAGCTCAGATTAGCGGCAGACAGTAGTATCAGTTTAATTCAAATGGCGCATGCGCGGGTCTGGAAGCTGGACAACAACAACTTTAAGGGAGTGTGCCAGATGTGTTGATTGTATGCATACTTGGGAATAACGAATAGAAATTATAACTATTAGCAATATTCGTTAGTTTTTTTGGCTAACTTCTATTTTATTCGTTAGTTTTTAAAAATTACTGGAAATAACTTCTACTCAGTTAGATTCTAGCTAACGAATAGATAATATAATCGCTAGTACTCTTTAAGTTTAAATCGTTAGATTTTTGGACGCTTGAATATACTTAAATTTGGCGAATATATTTTAGTGATTGTTAAGTAATAATTACTACGGATCGCCCACTGGTCTAAATACGGCTGGATATTTAGTTCATCTAGAGCTAATTAGCTTTAAAATGTTATACAACTGAAACTGTTCTTCCTGATTTGCTAGCATTTGTTATTACAACAGCTGTATAATAATCCCATCAATTATCCTTATCCCCTAAGATTAACATTGAATCTTTAAAAGCCTGTAGGACGGAGCCCTGGGGCCCAATAAGAATTATAATTTCATTCTGCTCATCTACTGAACGATACCTTTCCACCGGTATGCGCGGATTTCTCCTACGTTTTTGCCCATGAGCTGAGAAAAAAGGAGGAAATGAAACATGCTTGCCTATTAATGTGTAGAAGATAATTAGTTATTAAGGTGAATAGTTTTAATTAAGTAGATTAAAAATGATATATATACAATGGCGGGCCAGTGCAATATTCAGTAGTCGATAGTTAATTTTTAACTAACTAATATCTTCTATCAGTTAGTTTTTTGACTAACTGATAACTTCTATCAGTTACTTTTTTAACTAACTAACTAATAACTTCTATCAGTTACTTTTCACGGGTCTAACTAATAACTTCTAACTAGTTAAAATTATTGACAAACTTTCCCAACTATAATTATATGTATAGTGTCATGAAGTTTTAATTTTTTTTTTTTTTTTTTTTTTTTTTTTTAATGTATTGCAGGAATACCATTGACCAAAAGGTTGAGTTCTCTGGGGATTTTGGCAATAGAAAGAGGTGTAGAAATCAACATTACAAAAGTAATAAATTACTTGGATTCGCGGCGAAATAGACAGAATAATTTTGCATAGCCAGTTAACTGAACTAAAGTGTTCTTGTGCTTTACCAAAAAATACAGTGTAGGCTACATGTTGGGGAAATCTAGCAATTCAATTACTATACTGATAAAAACATTTCATTTCCTGTTACAGAGAAATTATAATTTTCTATAACAACTCTTGGTAAACATTTTTTGTAGGAATACTAACACTTTACTATCGTTACCAAGACGACCTTGGTCTTTTGCGTAGCTTAATACCTACAGTGGCTTACGGGCTTCGAAGCAACTAGTCAGCTTCCCTTATAAATTATTCAAATACAGTACACTCTCGTTCATCGGACTCGGCGACATCCGAACTCCGCTTCATCGAAACTGAAAATCTGGATATTATTAATTTTTTTTCTTACGAATTAAATAATTTTTCCGTTTTAGCGCCTTCAATTTCCATTCGTTCTATCCGCACAACAGTGAAGCATCACATTTTGCATCAAAAGTCATCAGGCGTTTTCCGTAATCTGTACCCATCGATGTGATTTACGAGGCCGTGGAGTCGCACAAAAATAGAAGAGGAAGGGGGCAGGAAGTGAACATCAGTGTCGACCGCTTCCCAAACTGTCGTTCAGTCCGTCTCGCGTCGCGACTGCACCTGTGTTACGTGGAAGTCAGTTGACTGCTGGAATATGATAATAAAGATTTTAGATCTTTATTTCCTGCGTTGTTCTTATTCCTATATGTTCATTGTTACCATTTTCAAAGTTTGAGAGCCTTATTTTCATAAAATCTCTTGTGTTATCTTAAAAACAAGAGTGAATACAATCACGATAGGTCACCGTACGGGCGAAAATGATGACTCACGACGGACTCCGCTTTATCGGAATTTTTTGACATCCGAACCGGCCGTCCGCCACATTAGTTCCGATGAACGAGAGTGTACTGTAGTAAGAATTAGACCCTAGCTGAATGGGGATGTTTCGCCAAATAATTCCATTTAATAAATTTTTTTCAATTTTAATGTTTTGTGAAATTATTGTCCTCAACCTCCAAATCTCGAAGTGAAAGCATAAGTTTCAAAAAGTAAAAAACATTAAATTATTTATTAAACACCATAGTTTGAGTGGGCATAATTTATTAAAATAACCATTATAATGGAAATGAGATGGATAACGTGTCCGGCAACCAGCAGCAATGTCACAAATAAACTCCTTCCAATATATGTTTAGCTCAGTTTACTATACAGTAGACTCCCTCTTAATCGACCACCTTTTAACCGGTCTACCCTGACACAAAATAACATCTTTTTAACCGGCCATTTTTTACCTCAACCTCGCTTTAATGGCCGTGTATCGCCGGAAACATAGTTTTCTTATCTACTGTATGATTCAATTCAACGTTATTTCATATGATTTTCTCAAACCAATTAAAATATAACGTCCTGGACGGAAGTGAATGCCACTGGAAGTGAATGCGTTTGGACCTACTATCCAGTTAACCACAATTATAGAAATGAATTACTATTACTGTAGTTTGGGTTTGTTGTGGATTTTATGGGTGTCACATGTTAGTTATAAATCATATCCAGTAATGTACAGTATTTAAAGTTTTTTTTTTTTTTTTTTTTTCAAGTGATAATTATATTTAGGCCACATATAATTGTAGGTTAGCGTTATTCTAACCTGTTGAAACATGCAATGTTCTTCTCTATCTTGCAATATGGTATAGAATTATGGGGCGCAACTTCATATGCCGAGAAAGTTTTTAAAATGCAAAAGAAATTTTTAAGAATTTTATCATTTACACCAAAGAAAACATCGTGCAAGCCTTTGTTTATTAAATATGAGATATTAACGGTGCCTTCACTTTATATTTTTAAAATGATGGTAAATCTGACAAGTAATTATCAAATGTACCATGATAAACAATTCACCCATCAGTATCCTACACGCTTTAAAAATTTACAGTATCCAAGACATCGCCTTTGCTTGTATGAAAGGTCTCCACAATACACGGCTTTAAGGATTTACAACAGTCTACCCGCTAATTTAAAAGATATTAACAGTATTTCAAAGTTTAACAGTGAATTTAAGAAGTACCTTTTAGAAAAGAATTATTATTCGATTACAGATTATTTGAATGACCAATAAATGTGGTATGATTTGTAACACTAGTTTTAGTCTTATTTTGCTATGACAATGTCACCTGTTTCACCAGCTCCGCTGGGATTGTGAGATGTTTTGTGACAATAAAGTGATATTTATTTATTTCTTTATTCTTAAATGAACATCGGTTTGACCGGCCAATTCATTATCCGGCCGCGGCATGGTCCCGAGGTGGCCGGTTAAGAGGGAGTCTACTGTATATGGATTATAAAACTATTCAATTTTTTTGATTGGGCAAACATCAATAAAAAATAAAAAAAACGATTATAAGTTGAAGAAACGGTGGTGCTTCTAGCAGGTTCCCTTATAAATAGCAACGCCAAAATTTAATATAGTAGGCTATAATTAATTGATTAATTAATTAAAAGATAGTCTTCAATCATTGGCGTCATCTGGTTATCGTTTTAAAATCAAAGTAAAACAGATTTTTGAAGTTAATGTGATGTTCTTATCTCCATGCTTTTCTTCTGGAGGATGTTTTCTTACGTTATTTATCATTTAATCATAGCTTTTTGGACATTCCGTTATTTTTCTCCAGTCCCTTGGGCCAAAACCTTTATTTGAGACCACTCAGTTAATTCTTCAATAATTTGTGAAACACCCACAACTTTGTTCTAAATATTTTCCGCATGCATACTTAATGCAATTCGTTCACCAGTCCAGGTACACGCCTTGGTGAAATGCATAACCTCTTTCGTGTGAAAAGGTTGATAGTACTTTCATTGATGTCCGATGTTTAGGCCTACACTTTGCAGCTCTTTACTGTTTACTGGAAAATCAATCAATTTCCTTACCAATGTTGATGAAATGGGAAAATTATGAACTTTAAGGACTTGTAGGGCTCTTCTTTTTAAAGGATATTTCCCAATTTACTTTAGAAACAACTACATGCCGAGCTCTAGCCAATGACACTAAAACCATTAAAATCGGGTGAAAACTTTGGGAGGAGTTCCAAGTACAAAAACCCGTATCGCGTATGAAATATGTATAGATGTTTTTGTAAATCATTACTTATCTTTTTTTATTACCTAGTTATTTTTTCCCTTTCTTGTCCTTGATAGCAATTCAGGTATGTAATGGGCAATACTGTAGTGTATATTTTAATGCATACCGTGGCTATGTATATAATGATACTAACCAACAATAATTATTAAATGATAAATTTGTCAGTTATGTGGCAAGGTGCTTCTTCAAAAAAATATTTTTGATAATATAACAATGTGTTTTATGTAGGCCTATGGAGTGTGAACACCATATCAATAAATTTTTTTTTCATGTGTGTCTATGTATCCAATAGCAAAATTTTTGAGCTGTAAAGAATATACAATAAAAATAACCAAATATTTATAAAAAGATGTTTCTCTTATTTTTATTTCAACGATTTAGCATCCATAAACCAATCAAATCCATTGAATTCCTTAAAGTGTTTTACATCACAGTAACCACTGGCAGTTCCCGAAGAATAATGACCTTCTACATATAGATAGAAACATTTTATATAATTAAATTTTACAGGCACTAGGGTATTGTTTTCATGGGTTTGTGAGATAGTATTATAAGTTCACAGTTTATGGACGACTTAGTGTCACAATGTTAACTTAATTAGGTTTTAGTGAAATTTAAGATGTGTGGCGTATTTTGTAGGAGGGGGGAGGGGGTATGACCTTATGAAAATCTTGCCCCCTCCCCAATCAGAATGCTGAAATGACGCCTATGAAGAAGATAGATTATTTATCCACACACATTTACATTTTTCACATTTGTAGTACAATAAACTATATTAAATGAACATGGAAAGGGGTGCTTCATATTTATATTATGCTATAGGCCTACGGAAACCATCTGTTTTCTATATCAACTTTCACAATGGAAGATAATTTATTAGCTACCTGATAATTAAATAAACTCTGCTACTTTAATGAGGTGGTAAACCCAAAAGAAGGACATTGAGAATATGGCAACACAGAGGAAAACTGTTAATGTTGCTATATCCGGAATGGAAGCAAACAGAGAACTGATAACATAAGGCTCTGAGTTTTGAGGTTAAATAGCCATCACAGTAGACGGCGATGGATAATGGGTGCTCATCAACTTTTCTTTAAGGAGTCTTGGGGTGGAGGAAAATGTGTGTATTTGAGGAATAAAGTTCATTGTCTCACTCGGGAACTGTCAAGCCTCAAGGAGAAAAATTTTCACTTTGCTCCCTAAATATAGAGGATTGAAAAAAGTATGGAAACGGTGTAATATCTTCTTAATTATTTAAGTTATAACACCAAAACTTTGCAAATTGATTTTGTGTGACATAGTTTACTTCATAAAGTACTTATTGTCTTTGGACCTTCAAGGGGGGATGGTCCACAAGGAGTCAGAAGAAAATCTTGAATGTAAGCATAGGTCAATATGTAAATCAAATTAAAGGTCTCTAAGAATAGAGAACAATTCCACAAACCCAACTTCAAAAGGATGACCGAGTCAAAAATGGCAGGCAATCAAACTTTGCATTAAAATCATATTGCTGAAAACAAAAAATGCAATAACTCCCGATGCACTGAACCTATTGAGGTCAGGTTTGTGGCAAATTGCTTAGAATGCAAATCCCTTTAAAATGATGTATGATATGACATAGGTCAATGAAGTTTTTCCTAAGACTTCCTTAAGGGATGTCCCTAGTGGAAGTCGTCAGGGAAACTACATTGGCCTACGTCACATGATATATCATTTGAAAGGGCTTTGCATTCTGAACAATTTGCCACAAACCCGACCTTTAAAGGTCGAGTTTATCGGGAGTTATTGCATTTTTTCTTTTCAGCAATATGATTTTAATACAAAGTTTGATCGCCTGCCATTTTTTATTCGGTCATCCTTTTGAGGTCGGGTTTGTGGCATTGTTCTCTATTCTTAGAGACCTTTAATTTGATGTACCTACATAATGACCTATGCTTACATTTAAGATTTTCTTCTGACTCCTTGTGGGTCGTCCCACCTTGGAGCTCCAAGGACAATAAGTATTTTAAGAAGTAGAATATGTCACTCTAAATCAAATTGCAAGGTTTTAGTTTTATAACTGAAATACTTTAGAAGATATTACACAGTTTCCAGACTTTTTTTCCACCCTGTATAGTCAAATTCAAAACAGATTTATTGCTATAAATATATTGTGAAAAATAATCTACAACAATATTGTATAAAATACCCCCGTCGCAGCAGACCTGCGTACTCAGCGAATTTCCAATGGAATTTTGGTATATTTTCTATTTCCCCATAAAATCTATGGGGATGAGAGTATGTAGGTATGCCGCGATATGGGTTTTGTTGGTAAATATAAGTTAAACCCTACCTAGTGATTGTACATACCAAATTTTATAAGGCTACAAGGTGTTTTTATTTTCCCCATAAACCCTATGGGGTGAGTACGTAGGTTTGCCGCAACATGGGTTTTCTAAGCAAATATTAGTTAAACGCTTCCTAATGAATGTACATACCAAATTTTATCAAGATACAGTACACTCTCGTTCATCGGAACTAATGTGGCGGACGGTCGGTTCGGATGTCAAAAAATCCGATGAAGCGGAGTCCATCGTGAGTCATCATTTCCGCCCGTACGTTGACCTATCCTGATTGTATTCACTCTTGTTTTTAAGATAACACAAGAGATTTTATGAAAATAAGGCACTCAAACTTTGAACATGGTAACAATGAACCTATAAGAATAAAAACAATGAAGGAAATAAAGATTAAAAATCTTTATTCTCATATTCCATATTCATATTCCAGCAGTCAACTGACTTCCACGCAACACAGGTGCAGTCGCGACGCAAGACAGACTGAGTGACTGTTTGGGAAGCGGTTCACGCGAGACAGACTGAGTGACTGTTTGGGAAGCGGTCACTCTTTCTATTTTTGTGTGAATACTCCACGGCCTCGTAAATCACATCGATGGGTATAGATTATGGAAAACGCCTGATGACTTTTGATGCAAAATGTGATACTTCACTGTTGTGCGGATAGAACAAATGGAAATTGAAGGCGCTAAAACGGAAAAAATTATTTATTTCGTAAGAAAAAAAAAATTAATAATATCCAGATTTTCAGTTCCGATGAAGCGGAGTTCCGATGTCGCCGAGTCCGATGAACGAGAGTGTACTGTATTTCAATAAATAAGCAAGATAGAAAGTTTTGTTGATTTCCCATAAGAATAACATGGAAAACATACTTTTTAGATTTTCTCCTTAACCATTAAAGCTAGGTAAAAAATTCAAAATACTAGATTGTTTGTTTTTTTAAGCTCTTTTAAATGGTTTAAGTTAAAATTGTTGAATTTTCTAAATAAAAGTAAAACAAGCCAAAAACCCATTTTGAACCCTTTTGAAACCCCATAAAACCCCGTTCCAATGGTCTGATCATTCTGGTTCATGAACTCAACCTAGTAGACGCTGGCTTACACCCCTGTACCAAATTTCATCAAAATCGGAGGTTCCGTTCAAAAGTTATCGTGTTCACGGACACATATATATATATATCTGATTATCGACAAATTTTGTTAGTAGGGCTACTAGTATTAATAGTTTTACAAACATTTTAAAGAAACAAAGTACCCTTTTTCATTTTTATTTTTATTAGATGACTATAGTTTCGGCACTAGGCCACTATCAAATCTATGTAAACCTTTTTACATAGAAAGATAAACCTACATAGGTTTACATAGATTTGATAATGGCCTAGTGCCGAAACTATAGTCATCTAATAAAAATAAAAATGAAAAAGGGTACTTTGTTTCTTTAAAATGTTTGTAAAACTATATATATATATATATATATATATATATATATATATATATATATATATATATATATATACACATACATATATATCAATTTGAACGAATGGTGTTTTTGGCTTCTAGGGACCTCAAAACGAAAAAGTATCATGGTCCCGGGCTTAGGTCTTACCGTGACTACTACCGTAATAGCGTATTCCCTATAGGGAAATTCGCTAAAAATATAAAACACTCAAAAAAAAGAGATGGGCGTATATAGACCAAGGATGGTCTGTGAGCAGGTCCTTACATCCTTTACACTATTTCATCCAGCCAGTTCATTAACTAATTTTCACAATATTTTCGGTTTATTGTGGCATTGATTTAGTTTATATCAATAATATGCGCTTTAGCTTTTGGAGTTTTTTATTTCACTAGTTATTTGTTGTCTTAAAGCACAATAATTATTTAACATTACAAATTAACCATACATTTAACCACAAATACATTACCATACATTAACCATACAAATCACCATAATATATAATTCCATAATGCTTGTACTTTCAATCCAAGACGTATAAAGTTCAGTGTACGAATATAGTGTAAAATTACATGCAGGAACATACCTGTGGCCAATCAAGGAGAGGATTAATGTTTGTCCCTTCAATCTCTACACTACTTGGGCAGTCAATGATTTCCACCACTTCCTGAAAAATAACAGAGCATAATGATGCATTTGAAAACATTATTTGAATAACTATCATTATTTTTTTTCAGGGAAAGGTAGAATTGTTGGTATACTCCATCAGTCTGCACCCATATTTTTAAAATTTTAAAAACTGAGTAAAACCTATCAAATAGGTCCAAAAGAGGCCAGGATTGAGTCCTGAGGAACTCGTGAAGTTAATTTTTATTTGCCTACCTTCCAGGAAGAACTTCTACACAAAGAGAGATGCCAGTCACTCCATAATGCCGGGTGTTCCAAAAAAGACTTTACAATTTTTTAAAATTCAAATGAATCACTGAAATCTACAAATAGGTTGTTGTTTCAATTTGTTAGGAAATAATTTAATTTTTGGCACACTTAATTTGCTAGTTCCCAATAGCACAGACATGGTTGTTAGAAGCATACCAGTGATAAAATGGCTGAATTCACTGCCTTCTGCTTTCGCTTAAGTTAGCTGTGTGTTTCAGTTTGAAGAATTTACTGCTACAATACATTTATAACAATCACAAAATATATCCTATCTAGGTGAAGTATTGGTGTACACGTACTGTAAACACGCTGAACTGTTTCAGATGCCAAATTTTATTCTTCAATCAAAACACAAGCTCATACCTTTAAGGCCAGTAAAGGTAGCCATTTTAACAAAATCGTCACTGGCACTCATGTTAGTGGGTTTGGGTACTAGTGAATTACTTGGGTCAAAACTTGGTAGACCTGTATTTTCCCACAATTTTCCACTACATTCACCTCAATTTTTAACAATTTTCAAAGTCGTACAAATTTTTATATATTTTTGACACCCATTATTAATATTTTTTTTTTTTTCAAAAGGAGCTCAATGCTTCACTTGTGGAAAGCCTTATGCCTTAAGGATCTCAGATGATTTTTTTACATCTAGGTAAAGTTTTTCTTCCACCAAACTGGACGGTCATATTCTATATTAGAAATATGAAGTATATTAATACTTTAGGATATACAATTTTTATCCAAACCAAGATTTTGATTTTAAATATACAGACTACGTAGGTTTCACTGTTCAATTACTTTAAAATATGTTTTAAAAACACAGTAT
Organism: Neoaliturus tenellus; assembly: GCA_030545055.2. Classification (NCBI taxonomy): domain Eukaryota; kingdom Metazoa; phylum Arthropoda; class Insecta; order Hemiptera; family Cicadellidae; genus Neoaliturus; species Neoaliturus tenellus. The sequence continues at coordinate 85,858,020 of CM061535.1, forward strand.
GATGTTATTGAAAATAACTTACAGTGGGCAATAAATTCATCTAGAGGTTACCTCCCCCCACCCCCCTTAGACACTCAACATGAAGTAATAAAATATAAATAACAAAATTTTGAGGTCAAAATTGAATGTAACTAAGTTCTTAGACGACAATGGAAGGGACAATGAAAAGTGGGTCTAGCAAATGCACTCTTATACGTTTAATACGTTGGCTACCGACGGTCGGAAAATTCAGGTCGCCGGGAGTTCCCAGCAGACCGATCCTAGTACTCTTTTCAATACTCTCACCACAGACCGAGTCATTGTGACAAATACTAACCCAGATACAGAAAATTTTGTTTCGCTATTTTTATATAATTTGATGTATAATATATATATTTGCTCATAGAATTTGTAAAAAAATATTTCAGTGCTATTTTAGCATTTTTATTGCGTCACATATGTGTGACGTTGGTCTATAGTAATATTTTGTATTATGTTTGTTTGCTATAGACCGACAGTCTCACATGTGTGTCATGAGTTGGGTGACTGGGAAATAAATGGAAAATAGTTTTACTACACTAAAAAATACTAAAATATGCAGGACAATGTGTCACACAATAAAAAACGCCATCTGTAATGTGTAGTAAACAAACACTAATGGCAGAATGTGAGCAGACAATATGGTCAACTTTGAAAATCTGTAAAAAATAAAAATTGAGGTCGTACCCAGAGACCAAGCGACACAAATATGTGTCACACATTCCTATGGACCGATAAACATTCAGTGGACCAAATGGTCGTGGCGAGTCATTTAACTGAACCGTAATTGCGTCCCATATATGTGTCGTCGGTACACTGGATTTGACCTGAGCGTCCCACATATGTGTCGTCGGTACACTGGAAACACCTTTAGCGACACATATATGTGATGCTGGTCTATATTTAAGGTTTTCTTTTAACATTACGTCACATATGTGTGACGTTCGGTAGCCAACATGTTAAAAAAAAATTAGTAATACAAAATTAACATCCAATATGTGCCGAGTAGAGACACGGCAGAGGGATCAAGTATCCTTTTCTTTCATTAGTTTCTCTAAAAAAATAAATCATTTTGATTGGACATGAACTAATCATAACTAAAACTTCATAACTACTTTCAGTTTATCTTTGTATTTAGTGAAAACCTAAGCACACAAAAGCACAAAGCCAGAACCAAAACAATTTTTACAATAACTTTTCCACTCACCTCTTTCAATTCATATTTCGGACTGAAAATAGAATCTTTTTCCGTATCATAATTTTCAGACAATAATCTTGTTGATTCTTCTATGTAATTTTCAGACGGACAGTATGCATCATGATTTTTCTAACACAAAAAAATACATTTATATTAACATGGTTAAAACAGGATTTTGTATGTGGAGCGACAAAATCCTGTCCAACTGTAGTGCTAGAAGCAGTTCTAGATATGCTTCCACTCGGAGCAGAGATTAAGAGAAGGGCAGCTATCTCAGCCCTCAAAATGGGCAGCAGAAACGAAATTAAGCCCCAAAGGGATACGGGCCACATGTCTATATTAAAGGAATTTCCCAACCTGGACATGGAACTGCGAATCCCAGATCTGATGGTCAAGAAATATGACTTTGAGAAACCCTACCAGGTCACTGTGGGTGAGAGAGCGGACTGGCAAAAGGACAACCTCAACATGGGCGGAGCACGCCTTGTATTTTATACAGATGGCAGCCGGAAGGACAACAAATCAGGGCTAGGAGTGTATGGCAATAGAACCAGCATCTCACAGGCCCTAGGCTGCACGGCAACGGTATTTCAATCAGAGGTCCTAGCGATTGAATGCTGTGCTTGGAACATTCTGGCAAGAGGGCTAAGGAGAGGCGAAATACTTATCCTCTCAGATAGTCAAGCTGCTTTAAAAGCACTAGACTCGTTCGTGATAGACTCACGGACAGTGCAAGGCTGCAAGAGCGCTCTAAAAGCGCTGGCGGAGCACAATCAGGTACAGCTAGGCTGGATACCGGGACACTCCGGGCATGAAGGCAATGAAAGGGCTTTCTTTGATGCTCTGGCAAGAAAGGGCTCAGACAGCTAATAGGACCGGAGCCCTTCTGTGGTGTCCCCCTGTGCATAGGACAAAACAAAATCCTATCCTGGGAGAAAGGTCAAAAACAGGAAGCCTGGAACAACTTCCCAGGAGGGAGACAATCAAAAATACTGATTGACCCTTTTAACAAGAAGTGGAAGGAGCTGCTTAGCCTAAACAAAAGGGAAATCAGTCTTCTAATAGGGATGCTAACTGGTCATGGGCCACTGAAAAAACATCTCAAGACAATCGGACTTAGTCAATCCGATCGATGCAGATTCTGTACAATGGAGGTAGAATCCGCCGAACACCTATGGCTGGACTGTCCGGCCATCTCTCAGAGAAGGTTGAAATTCCTAGGAAAGGTTGCATTAAAGCCAGAGGAAATAAGGGAGATGGAGATAAACCGGCTGTTAGGCTTCGCGAAGAGCCTTCATCTGAAATATTGATAAACATAAGGGGTGCTACAATAGGCCTTTCAGGCCGAGTTAGAAAAAGGTATTACTACCTGGCCCCACCAAATGAAAAAAAAACATGGTTAAAATCATTCAATTAGCTATTTATGTTATAGATATACATTATTTAACAAAATCGGTAAAACTATACAAAAATTAATTACAAAATGTAGCCAGGCATGCTCATATTAGAGTTGGCTGGTCTGGCACCTCAGATAAGAGCCTGTGCTGTTAAACAAATAAATTTTCTATTGTGAAATACCTGTAAGTTTTAGGATTGAGACTTTCACAGCAGATTGTAGAGAAACTGAAACATATATAGTACATGGTATTTTATATTGGTCTCTGGGTTCCTCAACAAATATGATTAATACGCTGCAATGTTGGCACTCTGGGGTAACATCAGCTGACGACTTGTACCTGACTCGCCATATGTTAATAATCAGATCCTAACCTAAAGAATGTAAATGTACATGCAACATTGTTCTTACGTCCAATAAGACCATCCATCCTAGAATTTCGGTAATTTGTTATCCTTGCTCATTTTTGAGCCACTGGGTCTGTCGTTGATAGACATTTATAGCAATAAATTATACTGGGTGCGCAAATCGTGCATTTTGTAGTTAATTTCTTTCTGTTTGTGAGAAAATCACCTACAGCACACTTTGAAGGAAGTATACAACTTTAACATGAAGATAACAATATTTATTTATGTTGTTTATGCAGTGACGGGCGATCTATTTAGTTTACAATCTGACTTAAAAATGACACCTCAATCTTAAAAATCGGTTAAGTAGGTTGAGATAAACCGTTATGTACTAGATGAAACCCTTATTAAATTAAGACAATTTAAAAGATAGATTATTTATCCACACACACTTACATTTTTCACATTTTTAGTACAATAAACTATATTAAGTCCACATGGAAAGGGCTGCTTCATATATGAGCCACACTTAAACATAATTTAAATATGAAAAAATGATTATATTTTACATAAGAACAATATATAGGGAAAGTATAAAAAAATGAACATGTATAATGAATTTTTTTAACAGGACTGAGGGGGTGGTGACATTGATACATAATTGGTAGAAGCAGACGACATCCTTGTAGCATTGTGGTCTGTCTCAGACGGTTCATGAGGCGTGCGGTAGCGAATGTATTGAATCCTTTCTTTGGGTCTTGCCATTAAAACAAGCATAGTAAACATATTTTTATTATGCTATAGGCCTACGGAAACCATCTGTTTTCTATATCAACTTTCACAATGGAAGATAATTTAAAAGCTACCTGATGATTAAATAAACTCTGCTACTTTAATGAGGTGGTAAATCCAAAAGAAGGACATTGAGAATATGGCAACACAGAAGAAAACTGTTAATGTTAGTATATCCGGAATGGAAACAAACAGAGAACTGATAACATAAAGGCTCCGAGTTTTGAGGTTAAATAGCCATCACAATAGACGGTGATGGATAATGAGTGCTCATAATTTTTTTTTGGTGATTCATATTAAGGGGCCCATAGCGCATCACATACAACCGCGGGCCTGCATTGCGGTCGTATTACCGTTGTATAGAAAGTTTTTGATTTGGCCCGGTTCACAGGAGCGTTAAAATACACTGCGTGTAAGCTGAATCGTTGCTTCGGGCCCGATACACGGGTGTTTTCTTGAGTACCGCTCCATTTGAGTACTGTACATGCACTGCTCAATCACCACTGCAAAATGTTGCTGCAAGTCACTCGTGTGTCATTTTGGATGAAGATCAAAATTCAGTTAAAAGTGTCAGCATACTAATAGTCAGCCGTGAAAAGTTTGCTATTGTTTTGATAGCCTCACTTTTGGCATTCCAAGTTTTACCATACCAGAGCGGAGCATTGTCGTTTAGCTATTACCACATTATTACACTACTGCATAAATTATAATTCAACCAAAGTTGTTTATTCAAATTTAAAGTATAGTTAGAGACTTTAAAGGAAAAAATCTCTATAGTAAATGTTGCCTACCCTCCTAGCTCTGGCTTTGAGATTGCACAGCATAGAACGAACCACAGTCTTGTCAAGGTCTGTAGAGGAAGAAGCATAACTTCTTCCTAAGGTCAGCTGAATAGCTTTTTTTTGTAAATGGTTTAAATACCCCAACTGTCGTGTGATTCTAGCGTAGTTAGATACTACTGCAGTTTCGACTCCAGGGGAATCTTCTTCAGGTGTCAAGGACTCAAAATTTCATTCAACTGAATTCGTCAAGTCATTAAAAATCAGAGAACACATTTACACGATACACGCACACTAATGAAAAAACACTTAACAAACATTTTAACCGGTACCGGCGGCGACGGAACGGACGGCGCGGACGCATGCGAAGGCCTGGTCTAGACGGCGTCCGCGCCGTCCGTTCCGTCGCCGCCGGTACCGGTTAAAATGTTTGTTAAGTGTTTTTTCATTTGTGTTCGTGTATCGTGTAAATGTGTTCTCTGATTTTTAATGACTTGACGAATTCAGTTGAATGAAATTTTGAGTCCTTGACACCTGAAGAAGATTCCCCTGGAGTCGAAACTGCAGTAGTATCTAACTACGCTAGAATCACACGACAGTTGAGGTATTTAAACCATTTATTTAACTACAGTGATTCGGTTGGCTTACATCATGAAATTAGAAGCTTTTTTTTGTGTTCCGGATATGAAACGTCGAAACTAAAACGGAAGTCAAGTTATGTTATAATATTTACCATTACACAGCTGATTGAAGAGAATGAAGCAGTCTTGCCACGGGTACGATATTTATCGTAACGACACCATATTACTCTATTTTACATTCGGATTATTAGTTAATAACAAACCATTAGGTAAAGAACAAATTACAAATTATCAATCAAGGTAAATATAAAACCATAAATTCTATCCTAGTTTGATTTGAAATTCCTTGTTTTAGTAATAGTTGAGACAAAAAATCTCCAACGCAAACGAGAACGATAGTTGTTTCCTGCAGCGTTGGCAACACTTGCAGGTAACAAAGAGTAGAATGTTGGTTTTTTAACAATTTTTTAACCAACAAAACCTCTGTGGCGACATCCACGGATGTCGCAGAAAGTGACACCATTGCTCTTATGGGATGTAGCTCACCTGGCCCTGGCCTACACATGCGTTCTCATTCTGATAAATTAAAATTATACAATACAGATAATCACGGATAATCTAAATTTGAAAAAATTTATTTGATATAAGATTGTAAACTTTACTTATTTTGACTCACATGATTAAATGTAAGAATTTGATATTTAAAGTAGACTGATTTTTATCATAACCCCTGTCAAACATTCAAATACTATACTAAAACTAAATTTCAAATATCCTGAAGCTACACTAAATATTACCCGATTTGAATTAATTTTCTCATGTTTATCTGAAGAGACAAAACTGCAAAAGCAAACCAATTGAAAAAAGCCTATTACATTTTTTGTTTTGAAATTGAAATTATATATGATAAATAACTACTCCGGGCCATTGACCTTCAATATGGCAGACGGCACATGACAGCCGCTCCGCTGCGTTACCAAACTGGATACACTAGGCCTATCGCATTAATTAGGCATACGCTCCTACGCACTACGTGATATGTCCTCAGTAATAACTGGGCTATTTATAGTGAAATATATTTTGACAATGTTGCTCTTTAATGTGAGATGGTTTTTTTCTGATTAAAAACAACTTTAAATAACTACTATACCTACTTTTTTATTTCTACGTTTTATTTTTTTTTTTTAATTAGCTCAAGGGGGGCCTGCAACCCCCACAGCCCCCCCCCCTGGATCCGCCCATGCTATGATGATCTAGCCACAGTAAAGCGGTTGCTAGCAATGGAAGCAAGGTTGACGGCCTCAAATATCAATCAATCATCGTTACATAGTTAATCCACGATGATCAAACAGAAAAAAATGGCCACCATTGTGAAGAACCATGTTTAATTACCTAGACCATCTAAAACTGGACATTTAGAAGCGACATTTGAAAAGCACTGGGAATTTTAGAGGCCCGATTGACAATGTGGTAGATTACAGACAATCTACTGTAATTTGTTTAATTGGAGAGGTTACTGTGGGGAAATTTTCAAAGTGTTTTTAAAACCTACAATTGAATCATCAAATCTCAAGAGTCAGTAAGGTACCATATAGTGCTTCGAACAGTATGACTATAACAAATTGTGTTATAGTCATAAAAAATGAGTCTATTATGATTTACTAAGATATAGTTTATATGTTTGGTCAAAAGCTTTGTTTGAGAGTTTTCTTTTTCAATGGTATTACCTGCTCATTTTCTTCATTTGAGATGAAATGACAGTCCACATATTGGACTTCATTTGGCTTTTTATTTTTACATAGAGTTCTACTTGATCTTCTTTTCTTTGGGATGATATCCTGAAACATTAATACACTTAATTTGCATGTTTTGTACACAGATGAAAATTTACAGAGAGAATGGTGATATTTATAATGAAATTTTGTGTTCCATTAAAGATTTTCACAATGAATAGTTTTACAAGACATCTTCTCAACCAGGTTCCTCCTTACTATAGTTGGAATGATTCTGTTTGTTACTCATTATCTAAATCATGATTTCATGAAATATCATGAAATATACAGTAGAGTTATTACCCTTCGCTATTGCTAGGGAGTCCTTCGCATGATTCCTCACTATTGTGACCGCTTTTTTGTGATTCAGTCGTTGTTGGCAAACTTTATTTAAATGTTTCATTTTTCCACTATTTAATGGTTCTAACACTTTGCGTAATCTGATCTTTTAGAATTCCGATGTGAGCCTCTTCCCGAGGATTGCAGGCATAAACGGGTCAATAGCCTGCATTATAAATTACGTCTATTGCGGAAATTCTCTAACTGAACAGGGTCCAATCCCGATTAGTTTGAATTAGCTAGCCTCTACTGTACATGAAACAACAAAATGTTAAAACTTCCAAAAACATATGGTACAAGCTTTGTAAAATTCTACATAAGATAATGAGCAGTCAACTGCCACAAGTAAAATAAGTAGGTGTTGAGAGAAAAAAACACAATTGCCGTATAAAATTCAGCCGTGTCAAAAATTTCATGCATAAGTTCAGCTGCACCATAAAATTCAGCAGCGATAGCACACTCAGCCACGTCAGAAAGCTCAACACGAAGCAGATAAACCGGTTTCATTCTCTTTGTTCCAGCTTAAATTTCCATTGAGAGGTGTATGAAATAATGGTATTAAGTTAACATCACTTTTTGATTTGCAATATTATTTCAGGTATAAAATATTTGAAGATAATTTAATGGTTAAGTCTTATTTTGCAGACATTTTTTACAGTGTAGTATGCCATTGCAGAAAGCTGCTTATGTCTTGTGTAATGTGATCTACTCTGTCAAAGGATATTTGAATGTTAGCTGTATAATGTATAGAGATTACAATTCCTGTAATCAATTGAATGATAAAACAAAGTCCTAAAACAAATCCAAAATTTCATCATATTGAAAGATTAATAAATATTCCGCTTTTGACCCCTTAGGGTGATTGGGTGTGAATACAAACCCACTACGAGTTTAGCTGGGGACTGAACTGAACTCTCCATTGTAATGGTTTGAGCAACATCGTTTTCTTACAAACCCCTTTGGGTTTCAGCCAAACCCGCACTCAGTACTGTCACTGGTGGAGGTCTTTTGAATGAAAACGATCACACAAAATTTACAATGATGCTGAAAATGTTGATTTTGTTAAGCCCTCTTACTCTGGCTGAGTGAAGAGACCATTTCAAAAACCAAACTTCTACTGATTTAACTTCTAAGTTAAGTATTTATTGGATTCTATTAAGGAAATGAGACCTTTTTTAGTGTAGTTAAAGTTAATTTAAGTTATAGTTTTGGAAAAGGACATAGTATACCTCCTCCTCTGTAATTTCTTGAGCTGAACTGTGTTTCTGTAATGAGCGTCTTTGTCTTTTCTTCGCCGGTTCCTTCTGAAAAATTTAATTTTATAATTTGACCTGAATTATCTAGCTTTTTCATATATTTTTAAAAGATAATTTCACGACACCAGCTAAAGAAGGCCTGTCTTAAACAACCCTCACGGGACAGTCGAATAATTTAAAAGGTTGGTTAAACCGGGCAACTATATAAACATATGTAAAATATGAAGAAAAAAATGTAGACTATTTGTCCTGTTTAAAGAACCAAAATAATCTGTCATAATTATAAAAATAAACTGTACAACAGGCTATAGTGCAGAGTAAATTTTTCAGTCAATTTTTCTCTAAGCTACCGGGAAATATTTGTTTAGACTTTTATCTGAGTATTGTATAAAGTCAAACTAATGTTCAATATCAACTGGTTCTATTTCCATATTACCTTCTTTTGGTCATATGAAAAATAAACAAAAAAACTGACAAATTTATTTCTTGAAAAGCATACAAATAACACAATATTATACATAGCTACATCTTAGAATTAACTTCCAACGCAAAGTATGACCAATACAACTTAGTTTTTGTCCTCAATTGTGTTATAACAATAAAAACGAGAAATCTCAGGCCTCAAAAGGCATAGCTTGTACTGACATTACAACACAAAATTAACATCAATAATGGGGCAGAGGGAGAAAACATTCAATAATAAAAATTAAAAACCCTTAATATTATGAATTTTTCGAGTGATTCAAAATAAAGAGATTTACCTGATCAGTTAGGGTTCTATTTTAGTTAAGTAATAGTGGTGAGACAAAAGTTATACAATTCCTAAAAAAGTCTGTTAAATGTATCATTTTTTATACTCGGGGCGGATTAATTGACCTTTATCTTTGCCTGTTGATAGGTGGTTAATCTGATCCCAATTCTAAAAATTTACAGCTGATTATTAAAAAAAATAGAGTACAGTATTACAGAATCCAGCTAAGAAAATAATTAAAAAAAAAAAAAAAAAAACTTGTCTGTGTTCCAATTAAAATTTTCTGATATACTCACACACTTATTGATAATACTAGCTTTATTTCAATCTTAAAAAATTTTATTTCCAAAAGCAAAGTTTCAATTAAGTTTATTTCTTCTATGAAAAAATGAAAACTTTGGATTAGTGATGCAATTTGTTGGAGGATTAAAATTAGAAATTTACTTTTCAAGAAAATGAAAAAAAAAAAACAGATTGAAAATGTAAAAATAAAAGAAAATTATATTAGATTCAGGAATAAACTAAATTTTGACATTATAGAATTAAAAAATTCATACTACAGAACTACAGAAATATGTTTGAGCAAAATAAGAGAAATAGCAAAAAGGTATGGAGTGTGTTTAGGGATTTAACAGGTCAAAAAGTATCTCCACAAACTATGAGTCTTGATATTCAGGGTACTGTTGTGAATGATTTAGAAATAATAGCTGAAGAATTTAATTGTTATTTTTTAAATGTTGTAGATAGTTTAGTAAATAATTATAAGCCTGAAAATTTTGATAATGTTGGTTTTCAGGAGTGCTTTCCTCAGCACTTCGAACGATGTTCTCTTTTCCTTGACCCAGTCTTACCACAAGACATTATTAAAGTGATAATGTCACTAAAGAATGGCACCTCCCCTGGTATTGATGGTATTAGTCCTGCATTGATTAAGGTGATTTATCCAAAGATTTTGAAACCTTTGCTCTAGATAATTAATTTAAGTTTTCAGACAGGAGTTTTCCATCTAGTATGAAAGAGGCAGTAGTAATACCGTTGCATAAGAAAGGATCAAGTAAATTTTGTGGGAATTTCAGACCAATATCTTTGCTGTCAACGTTTTCAAAAATAACTTAAAAACTTATGAAACAAAAATTGTTAAAACTTTTACAAAAAATAAATTTTTTTAGTGAAAATCAATTTGACTTTATGGAGAAAAAATACTGAAACTGCTTTGTTGAATTTTCTGGGATTGATTTCTGATGGTCTAAATGGAAAGAAATGTGTCTCTGGACTATTTCTTGACATACAAAAGGCGTTTGATTCTGAGAGTCATGATAAGTTGATGGATAAATTATATAGGAACGGGGTCAAAGGGGTGGCGTACGATTGGTTTCGGGACTATCTTAAAGACAGGAAGCAGTGTGTTTGAGTGAATGGGGAATTTAGTTCTTGGGGAGTAATTAAGTGTGGTGTGCCTCAAGGCTCCGTACTTGGGCCTATATTATTTATAATCTATATGAATGACCTTTGCAATGCAAGACTGAAAGGAAGAATAACCTCTTTTGCGGATGACACTGCCTTGTACTATATAAAAAATGAATGGAGGGAGGTGGCAGATAGCATGAATTGGGATCTACGAGCTTTGAGATGGTGGTTTGTAAGGAATGACATGGTTCTTAGTGCTGAGAAGACTAATTTTATGCACTTTATCTTAAGCCGGGAACCTGTTTTTGTGTATCCAATAATTTACAAGTGTCTAAATTGTCTGTGTAATACCTCAAAAGGGTGTAAATGTACTGAAGTAAAAGAAGTAGAACATATTAAATATTTGGGTGTGATACTTGACAAAGAAATGAACTGGAAATGTCATGTAGATTATTTAAAATCTAAAGAATTTTTTATTTCCTAAGAGATGTATGTAATGTAGATGTCTTAAGAATGTTTTACTTTGCCTTAGCGCACAGTAGATTAGATTATGCAATTTCTTGTTGGGGGGGAAGTTATAAAACAAATCTTAGTTTATTAATTAAAATCCAAAAAAAATTTCTAAGAATTATGTCCAACAGTAGTAAAACTGAACCTTCAAAACCCCTATTTGCAAAATTAAAAATATTGCCCTTGAGAGCCATTTATATATATAAAATTATAAAACAATTTTATATAACAAACGGCAATACATTACAAATTGATTTGGATCACTACCGTCACAAACTTAGGACTGCTAGAAATGCCAGTGTACCCAGACCACACAATACATTTTTTACAAAAACAGATAGCTTCATCGCTCCAAAAGTTTTCAATCGAATTCATATTGACATAAGGATGTCAAAATCGTTAGGCAGTTTTTTGGTTAAATTGAGAAATTGGCTTTTAAATCTTACAGATTTAGAAGAATTGTTTCAAATAATTAAATAGGTTTAATTTTGTTTGTTGAATTTCATGTTTTATTTTTACTCGCTCAATTAAAAAAAAAAAAAAAAAAAAAAAAGTAGTTACTAAGTTGCCGCAAATACTTACTTAAATAATGACTTATGCACATTTTTACATATTCTCATTTCATTATCTTGAATTTAGAATAAGCAAGTGTTATTGTTGCAGCAGGGATAATTTTGTTTATGAATAACTTTGTTCAGATCGCATTTTTAGATAAAATATAATGAGCAGTGACCCCTAAACAGGCTATGCCTTAGGGGCCCTAAATTTATTTCTTCATTTTGTATATAACTCTATAAAACTAAGATTGTTGTTTAGTTAATTATAGTTTATGTTGAGTTAAGTTAAATTGTGCTGAGTTAATTTGATTTCTGTTGATTATGAGATATCCTTTATTGTACTCATGATTGCTGTATACATTATTTGGAGCAATAAATCATTATTCTATTCTTATTCTATTCTATTCTATATTATGGAGTAATATTTGTAATGCAAGGTGATCGATTTGGGTCTACTGATTTGGCATCATATCTCCAACAAACGAAGTTTTCACTTAGATTATGGTGTATTTACTTTCCATGCAACGTCCACATTTTTGCAAATTTTATTTTGATGAAAGATTTGAGCAATTTAAATTACTGACAAAAACTTCAGAAAATTACAAAATACCTTATCAGATGTTTCTGGAGTCAACTCCTTAGCCTCCTTAGCCTTTGATGAGCGGGGTCTGCCTCTCTGCCGAGGAGCTTTCTCCTGGAACATTTATCATGTATTTATATTGCTATAAAATATAAATACGGGATGTATTGCTATAAAATATAATCAACTTATTAAATGAACATTGGCTATCTATTCGATCCGAGCGAGATATAAAATAACTTCAAATGCTTGTTCAAACCATGCTCAAACAAAATGCCTGTCACTGGGTCATCACTGCCACCTTTTAGTGAGAGATTTTAAATTTCTTGCATAAGTTCAGCTGCACTATAAAATTCAGCAGCGATAGGACACTCAGCCACGTCAAAAAGCTCAACAGGAAGTAGATAATCCGGTTTCATTCTCTTTGTTCCAACTTAAATTTTAATTGAGAGGTGTATGAGATAATGGTATTAAGTTAAACTCACTTTGTGATTCTCAATATTATTTCAGGTATAAAATATTTGAAGATAATTTAATGGTTAGGTCTTAAACTGCAGACCTTTTTTACAGCGTAATATGCTGTTGCAGAAAGCTGCTTATGTCTTGTGTAATGTGATTTACTCTGTCAAAGGCTATTTGAATGGTTGCTGTGTAATGTATAGAGATTATAATTATTGTAATCAATTGAATGATAAAACAGTCCTAAAACAGATCCAAAATTTCATCATATTGAAAGATTAATAAATATTCCATTTTCGACCCCTTTGGGTGATTGGGTGTGAATACAAACCCACTACGAGTTTAGCTGGGGACTGAACTGAACTCTCCATTGTAATGGTTTGAGCAACATCGTTTTCTTACAAACCCCTTTGGGTTTAAACCAAACCCGCACCCAGTACTGTCACTGGTGGAGGCCTTTTGAATGAAAACGATCACAGAAAATTTACAATGTTGCTGAAAATGTTGATTTTGTTAAGCCCTCTTACTCTGGCAGAGTGAAGAGACCATTTCAAAAATCAAACTTCTACTAACTTAACTTCTAAGTTAAGTATTTATTGGATTAAATTAAGGAAATGAGACCTTTTTTAGTGTTGTTAAAGTTAATTTAAATTATAGTTTTGGAAAAGGACATAGTATACCTCCTCCTCTGTAATTTCTCGAGCTGAACTGTGTTTCTGTAATGAGCGTCTTTGTCTTTTCTTCGCCGGTTCCTTCTGAAACATTTAATTTTATAATTTGACTTGAATTATCTAGCTTTTTCATATATTTTTAAAAGATAATTTCACAACACCAGCTAAAGAAGGCCTGTCTTAAACAACCCTCACGGGACAGTCAAATAATTTAAAAGGTTGGTTAAACCGGGCAACTATATAAACATAGGCCTATGTAAAATACGAAGAAAAAAATGTAGGCTATTTGTCCTGTTTATAGAACAAAAATAATCTGTCATAATTATAAAAATAAACTGTACAATAGGCTATTGTGCAAAGTAAATTTTTCAGTCAATTTTTCTCTAAGCTACCGGGAAATATTCGTTTAGGCTTTTATCTGAGTATTGTATAAAGTCAAACTAATGTTCAATATCAACTGGTTCTATTTCCATATTACCTTCTTTTGGTCATATGAAAAATAAACAAAAAAGCTGACAAATTTATTTCTTGAAAAGCTTACAAATAACACAATATTATACATGGCTACATCTTAGAATTAACTTCCAACGCAAAGTATTGCCAATACAACTTAGTTTTTGTCCTCAATTGTGTTATAACAATAAAAACAAGAAATCTCAGGCCTCAAAAGGCATAGCTTGTACTGACATTACAACACAAAATTAACATCAATAATAGGCAGAGGGAGAAAACATTCAATAATAAAAATTAAAAACCCTTAATATTATGAATTTTCCGAGTGATTCAAAATTAAATTTACCTGATCAGTTAGGATTCTATTTCAGTTAAGTGATAGTGGTGGGACAAAAGTTATACAATTCCTAAAAAAGTCTGTTAAATGTATCATTTTTTATACTCGGGGCGGATTAATTGACCTTTATCTTTGCCTGTTGATAGGCGGTTAATCTGATTCCAATTCTAAAAATTTACAGTTGAATATTAAAAAAAATAGTGTATAGTAATACAGAATCCAGCTAAGAAGATAAAAAAAAAAAAAAAATTGTCTGTGTTCCAATTTAAATTTCCTGATATTCTCACACACTTATTGATAATATTATGGAGTAATATTTGTAATGCAAGGTGATTGATTTGGGTCTACTGATTTGGCATCATATCTCCAACAAACCAAGTTTGCACTTAGATTATGGTGTATTTACTTTCCACGCAACGTCCACATTTTTGCAAATTTTATTTTGATGAAAGATTTGAGCAATTTAAATTACTGACAAAAACTTCAGAAAATTACAAAATACCTTATCAGATGTTTCTGGAGTCAACTCCTTAGCCTTTGATGAGCGGGGTCTGCCTCTCTGCCAAGGAGCTTTCTCCTGGAACATTTATCATGTATTTATATTGCTATAAAATATAAATACGGGATGTATTGCTATAAAATATAATCAACTTATTAAATGTAGATTTAACTATCTATTCGATCCGAGCGAGGTATAAAATAACTTCAAATGCTTGTTCAAACCATGCTCAAACAAAATGCCTGTCACTGGGTCATCACTGCCACCTTTTAGTGAGAGATTTTAAATTTCTTGCATAAGTTCAGCTGCACTATAAAATTCAGCAGCGATAGAACACTCAGCCACGTCAGAAAGCTCAAAATGAAGAAGATAAACCGGTTTCATTCTCTTTGTGCCAACTTAAATTTTAATTGAGAGGTGTATGAGATAATGGTATTAAGTTAAACTCACTTTGTGATTCTCAATATTATTTCAGGTATAAAATATTTGAAGATAATTTAATGGTTAGGTCTTAAACTGCAGATATTTTTTTACAGATTAGTATGCCGTTGCAGAAAGCTGCTTATGTCTTGTGTAATGTGATTTACTCTGTCAAAGCTATTTGAATGTTAGCTGTATAATGTATAGAGATTATAATTCCTGTAATCAATTGAATGATAAAACAAAGTCCTAAAACAGATCCAAAATTTCATCATATTGAAAGATTAATAAATATTCCATTTTTGACCCCTTTGGGTGATTGGGTGTGAATACAAACCCACTACGAGTTTAGCTGGGGACTGAACTGAACTCTCCATTGTAATGGTTTGAGCAACATCGTTTTCTTACAAACCCCTTTGGGTTTCAGCCAAACCCGCACCCAGTACTGTCACTGGTGGAGGCTTTTTGAATGAAAACGATCACACAAAATTTACAATGTTGCTGAAAATGTTGATTTTGTTAAGCCCTCTTACTCTGGCAGAGTGAAGAGGCCATTTCAAAAACCAAACTTCTACTGACTTAACTTCTAAGTTAAGAATTTATTGGATTATATGAAGGAAATGAGAACTTTTTGAGTGCAGTTAAAGTTAATTTAAGTCATAGTTTTTGGAAAGGACATAGTATACCTCCTCTGTAATTTCTTGAACTGAACTGTGTTTCTGTAATGAGCAAGGCCTCCCTCTTTTCTTCACCGGTTTCTTCTGAAACATTTAATTTTATTATTTGACCTGAATTATCTACCTTTATCATACACTTTTAAAAGATAATTTCACAACACCAGCTAAAGAAGGCTTCTCTTAAACTACCTTCACGGGACAGTCAAATAATTTAAAAGGTTGGTTAAACCGGGCAACTATATAAACAAATATGAAACACGAAAAAATAAATGTATTTGTCCTATTTATAGAACAAAAATATTCTGTCATAATTATAAAAATAGGCTGTACAATAGGCTATTGTGCAGAGTAAATTTTTCAGTCAATTTTTCTTCAAGCTATCAGGAAATATTAGATTAGACTTATATCCGAGTGTTGTATAAAAACAAATAAATGTTCAATATCAACTGGTTCTGTTTCCAAATTACCTTCTTTTGGTCATATGAAAAACAAGCAAAAAAGCTGACAAATAACACAATATTATACATAGGTACATCTTATAATTAACTTTCAACGCTAAGTATTACCAATACAACTTAGTTTTTGTCCTCAATTGTGTTGTATCAATACAAATGACCAAGATTCTACAGTGGACAACATCGACAGTCAATTTCAAAAGAATGCATTTCTTTCACCGTTTGAACTGGCGAGCTTCCCTTCTCTTCATTCTCCAAAATGCAAGAAACGACTACACGACTCAAGTGTTACAAGTGTTGACAGTAGTGATTGCTTTTTAATGTTAAATCATAGCAGGCACCTGACAACCTAAACCAAACATTGATTAAATTACAGAGCAATTAAAAGAATTCAAAATAGCAAGGAAATCTAATGAAATGGAAGGTTTTTGGATTATGCACCTGAACATACAAGGTGGCTTTTTGGGAAAATTGGATGATTTGCAAATTTTACTACATGAAACTGAAGTTAAAGTGATCTGTTTAAACGAGCATTGGTTGGGGGATGAAAGGGGCTTTGTTTTGAATTCAATAACAAATTACAGATTAGCATAATGTTTTTTTAGGTTACAATAGATTAGGGGAGGGTCATGCATTTTAGTAAGTAATAGTCTTAAGTTTCATTGAAAGGTTTGATTTGATGGTACTTAATGAAGAATCTATTTTTGAATTATCAAGTATTGAGATACCTAAACTTTCAATTGTTGTAATTTCTCTATATCGTACACCAGATAGATCAAGTTTAAAAATATTTTTTCACAAGCTTGAAAACTTTTTTTTTTTTTTTGTTACTGAAGGATGTAAAAAATAAAAAAGTTTACATAGCTGCAGATTTTAACATTGATATTTTGGAAACAACAAAATACCCACAGACCAAGGCTGAATTTATGAATTTGATTGTAAGTAATGGTTTCAAAGAGATTTTTCATACCCCAAACAGAGTAACAAAAAGTACTAAATCATGCATTGATAACTTTTCCGTGAGTAACTTATGTGAAAAAGCTTCTGAGAACAAATTAAATGTTGAGATAGGTATTTCTGATCATAGGGCCCTTTTCACTTATGTTGTGTATAAACAATCTATGAAGGAAGGTAAAAAGTGTGAACCAAAGAGGTATTTTTCTAAGGAGAACATAAACTCATTTAGGCAGGCTTTAGATGATGCAGATTTGAACTGTAACCCTAGCAAAAACACTCAGCAGAATTTCGGCATGTTTTATATGATACCTTCTTGAGAGCATTTTACCAAAGCTAAAATTAAAAAAAACAGGCAAAGTAAGGGACGTTCGTATAAAATGAGAAATCAATGGATAACTGAAGGCGTTAAAATTTCTAGTAGGAACAAGAGAATTTTGCATAAATTAGCTAAACAATCTGATGACACTATCTTCCTAGATTAGGCCTATATAAAAAAATATTTAAGTCAGTTTGTAAAGCAGCAAAATTAAAAGCAAACTGTAATAAAATTAAATCTGCTGAAAACAAATCTAAGGCTGCCTGGGAGAATGGTGCAACTGGAAAAGATAAAAACTTTCTAGAAATAGTACTTGATAACTCTTTGTATAAGTCAGGTTCTAACATTGTTCTAACATTTTAAAATTTAACTCACACAGCCTAAAAATATACTAAATCATGGAAATTTTGATGTAACCAACATTTATGCAGAGGTAATAGTCAATTTTCTGTTAGTGCACCAACTTGAGTGGTGTCAAGCGTGTGTGCCGTGCACCGAGGTCGGCACGTGACGTCACAGCCGAGTCGGCTGCGGGCTCCACGTGTCTTATGGCATCAAGAAAACCTACTATATACAAACCTTGAGTTAATCCGACAATTTTGTACTCTGGCCGGGGGTCTGGTCCCAAGGTGGCCGGACTTGAGGACTTTTACTGAATTAAATAAACTTAATAAAATACCTTATCAGATGTTTCTGGAGTCAAAGCTGATTTTTCCTTTGAATGTGTTGAACGGGGTCTTCCACTCTGCCGAGGGCCTTTAACCTGGAACATTTGATTTGCATTTGTATTGCCATTATATTTAAATTTGGAATTCAAGATATAATATATTGTATTAAATCCATATTTTAATGGAGTAGTTTTTACTTAAGAAGTTATAGTAAGATTCCAATGAAGAATTATTTATAAATTTATTTGTTTTATTATACGGCCTCTCTGAGTACATGATGTTTCACAAAAACCTTTTATGTTTCACAAACCCCTTTTTGTTTTACAATGTCTTTTATATTGAGTTTGTCATTTTGCATGGTTTGCAGTGCACTTGATTTTTCTTTTCTTTTTTTCTCTTTTGCTTTTAGTTAGAGTTATTTATTTATTTTAAGCATGATTTGCAGTGCTAATCTTAATTTGCCTTGTGGAGGATTCTATTTATGTTCCACATGCACTGAAAGAACAAAAAATCAACCGGAACTTCAAAGCTCTTCTCGACTGGCCACTGAAAAAAGAATTATACTCTGTTGAAGAACGCCTGGAGGGACGAGGCCAGCCTCTTCATTGAAGAAGAAAAATAATGACGCCATGACGGTGCTTAAAGTTCATGTCAATAAAGAGTATTTTTTTTTTGTCTATGTATTTATTATCTTTGATTGATCTTATATTTATTATCTTTGATTGAGCATAGTTTGCTGTGCTGTTTTATTTTATTTGATTTGTATGACTCTTTATTATTTATTTTCTAGATTAATTTAGGTTCAGACATAGCCTATTGTTGTAGTAAACTTAATGCCCAAATAAAATCTTTGAAACTTTGAACCTGGCGATGACCTTCTTAACCCCTGGGAACTAATAGTTACCGTTTTTCAAGAAGAAAAAAAAATAAATCGTTCACACCAGAGTTGAAAAAATATAAAGAGTTTGTAATTGCCTTGTATGATAGATTTAGAAATAGCAAGGGTACACCCGATGAAAATACCTGTAAAAAGGAGTATTCAATGGCAAAAAAAATGTTTAATGCAAAAATTAGGTAATTATTTAGTTGAGCGTCGCCAAACTCTAACTTTTTCCTAAATTCATTAAACGTTCAAAAATTATGTTTTACAATGAAATATAAGCGTTATCAAAGTCTGCAAAAGCTTGTTTGTTTTGCTAGAACAAACTTTAAATAAAATAATTAAACCTAACTAAAGGTCAACTACAGATTACACGATTAACGGTGAAAATTAAAGAATACCACCAACTATAATAAATTGCTTAGCGAATTACTGACGAAATTACCTTAATCGTATAAAGATGGAAGTAGACTCTGTTACCACGTCAGGCTCTTCGATATCAGGTCCGGTGTCTCGCCTGGTCCGGTACAGATTGGCGATCTCTGTCCACAAATGATGGACCCAGGTTTCAAAATCGCAACTTCCGTTTAAACAAGAACTCGGTAAGGTGTGAATGTAGTAAATGTTTTATTGTTTCCGAGCTGTTGTTTTTGCACTGACCGCACCGAACTAAAAGATGCCACTGATATGAGTCACCGCACACGCACAGACTGGCCGGCGGCGGCGCGCCGCGACGCTACTAGTACGTACAACAGCTGATCGGCCGGCCGGTCAGACAACGCACCGGGAACGGAGACAGCAGCGGCCGCTTTTCGCCTTATCGCATAACCAGCCTACTTATTTTACATACCAGTTGTATACAATTCATGGGTTTTTAAATCGTAATTCAATGTATTAAAATGCATATTATAAACAACATTATGTATGTTTGTGCTTTTCTACACATTTCACAAACCAATTTTAATACAAGTTAAACTAACACATTTTATTCATAAAATTTGTTTTGCATGATCTGGTTCTAACTTATTTGTTATAAAACACAACATTTAGAAGGTTTAATGAAGGTAGGAAAAAGCTAGAGCCTGGCGACGCTCAACTAAATAATTACCAAAAATTAGAGAAGAAAAGCTAATGTCAAAAGAAAAATACATTAATAATGCCACAAATAAATGCAAAGCTGCTTGGAATATAATCAAGTCAGAAACCAGCTCAAATAAAAATATGAGTAATCAGATAAATATGATAGAATGCAATACATTTAATGACTTCTTTATTAATTTAGTTAGCAATTCAGACCCAGTAAAAAACAATCCCTGCAAAAGTTTGATTCAAATACATGCAATAGAAATAACAGATAAATATGTTGAGAATTGTAACAGGACTAGGGTAGAACCTTTTGAATGGAAACCAATCACAGAAAAAGACATCATGAAATTTGTGGCAAACTTAAATTCTTCTAGGAGTGAGGACTACTATGGATTTTCAAACAAGGTTATTAAGGATGTCATTGACTTAATTTTAATACCCATGAAGTTTGTTTTTAATAAAGTTTTAGAACAAGGTGAATACCCTAAAGCCCTGAAGATAAGCAAAGTTACTGCTATATATAAAAAAGGAGATAGATTAAGTCCATCAAGTTATCGGCCGAAGCCCCTAGTCAGCTGCCTTTACAAATTATGAAAACATTTTTATTTTTAAGAGGTGATTGTAAACAAAACATACATCACAATTAAGTTCTAGTTACGCCAAAAGAAAATTTAGTTTCTATTCTTTAATTTGACATTTCAATTGTAAATATCGATTAGGAAGTAACAATTTTCCTTGCTTACTAAAATTTTAATGTAAATATTTCGTAAATTAAAATGAACATGGCGATTTTTGTATTTTTAAAATATAATACGGATACTTACATAATTAAAAATGATATCGTTGTAAAGATTGTCTTTTCCTGCATTGAAATATATAGTTACAATCATCATTATTTTAACATATTTGGTGTATGGAGGTGTTATAAGCATTAATGCTGCCTTAATTTAACTCCCGTCAGAGCCCGCAGGTTTGACGTTTCCAAGTTCTTAAAGCAAGTCTAAAAAATAAAGGGATAACATTTTAAAATTTAACTCACACAGCCTAAAAATATATTAAATCATGGACATTTTGATGTAACCAACATTTATGTACAGGTAATAGTCAATTTTCTGTTAGTGCACCAACTTGAGTGGTGTCAAGAGTGTGCCGTGCACCGAGGTCGGCACGTGACGTCACAGCCGAGTCGGCTGCGGGCTCCATGCGTCTTATGGCATCAAGACAACCTACTATATACAAACCTTGAGTTAATCCGACAATTTTGTACTCTGGCCGGGGGTCTGGTCCCAAGGTGGCCGGACTTGAGGACTTTTACTGAATTAAATAAACTTAATAAAATTATAAAATACCTTATCAGATGTTTCTGGAGTCAAAGCTGATTTTTCCTTTGAATGTGTTGAACGGGGTCTTCCACTCTGCCGAGGGCCTTTAACCTGGAACATTTGATTTGCATTTGTATTGCCATTACATTTAAATTTGGAATTCATGATATAATATATTGTATTAAATCCATATTTTAATGGAGTAGTTTTTACTTAAGAAGTTATAGAAAGATTCCAATGAAGAATTATTTATAAATTTATTTGTTTTATTATACGGCCTCTCTGAGTACATGATGTTTCACAAAAACCTTTATGTTTCACAAACCCCTTTTTGTTTTACAATGTCTTTTATATTGAGTTTGTCATTTTGCATGGTTTGCAGTGCACTTGTTTTTTCTTTTCTTTTTTTCTCTTTTGCTTTTATTTAGAGTTATTTATTTATTTAAAATATGGTTTGCAGTGCTAATCTTAATTTTACTTGTGGAGGATTCTATTTATGTTTCACATGCACTGAAAGAACAAAAAAATCAACCGGAACTTCAAGCTCTTCTCGACTGGCCACTGAAAAAGAATTATACTCTGTTGAAGAATGCCTGGAGGGACAAGGCCAACCTCATCATTGAAGAAGAAAAATAATGACACCATGACTGTACTTAAGGTTTATGTGAATAAAGAGTTTTTTTTTTTTTTTTTTGTCTTTGTATTAATTATCTTTGATTGATCTTATATTTATTATCTTTGATTGAGCATAGCTTGCTGTGCTGTTTTATTTTATTTGATTTCTTTGACTCTTTGTTATTTATTTTCTACATTAATTTAGGTTCAGACACAGCCTATTGTTGTAGTAAACTTAATGGCCAAATAAAATCTTTGAAATTTTGAACCTGGCGATGATCTTCTCAACCCCTGGAAACTAATAGTTACCGTTTTTCAAGAAGAACAAACCTAAATCGTTCACACCAGAGTTGAAAAAATATAAAGAGTTTGTAATTGCCTTGTATGATAGATTTAGAAATAGCAAGGGTACACCCGATGAAAGTACCTGAAAAAAGGAGTACGGTATTCAATTGCAAAAAAAGTGTTTAAGGCAAAGATAAGCTAATTATTTAGTTGAGCGTCGCCAAACTCTAACTTTTTCCTAAATTCATTAAACGTTCTAAATGATGTTTTACAATGAAATATAAGCGTTATCAAAGTCTGCAAAAGCATGTTTGTTTTGCTAGAACAATTAAACCTAACTAAAGATGAACTACAGATTATACGATTAACGGTGAAAATTAAAGAACACCACCAACTAAAATAAATTGCTTAGCAAATTACTGACGAAATTACCTTAATCGTAAAAAGATGGAAGTACAGTAGATATGCAACTGATTGATAGAAAAATGTGTCTCTGGAAGGAAGTATAGGGAAAAGGTTGCTCGAGCTGAGTATTGCGCTCTCAATACATTGTTTACGTCAATATATCAGTCAAAACTATGGGAAATATTCATGAGAAAGTTGATTTATAATACAAAGGCTCCGTAACAAAGTAATTTTGCACGATCTACTGAGGTTAGGTTCGTGTTACGAAGTTCATTATTTACTGAAAGATTCGTGTCACTAAGGACAAATTTGTGCTATAGAGGTTCGGATATTTTGAAATACATTTGATAGAGGTGATTGTGCGATAATTTAAACTGGCTATCAAAGTATTTATATGAAAATAATTCGTCCTAGAGTATTTTTAACATTTAGTGTTATGGACACTTCAAGGGGACTAGAAAATATTAGGGCCTACTTTTTTTAGAGGTAGTCAAGTTATCTAGGGCGTTAAAAAGGCTCTACTGTAAAATAATTAGGTATTAAAACTGAGTCATTTATTTATTTAAGTTATTAATAGCAAAATTGCAATTCACAAAGATACAATAATAATGCAAGACATGTCTAAAGGTTTATAAGACAGTTCATGCAGTGGAGAAACTGAGTCTTTTGTAGGGATGGATGGGAATGGACTTTTAGTTCGGGACGGGACAGGAATTTTTATTTCCCATCCAATTTCGGGACGGGATCGGGACGGGATTGCTCTTCTTGACACTATCGGGAAATATTCGTTTTGACTTTTATCTGAATGTCGTATAAAGACAAATAATTAATTTTAAATATCAATTGGTTCTGTTTCCGAATTGTTCCACTTCCACTTGTTTTTTGTATAAGTTACAATGAACCTCCTTTTGTTGAAAAGATTTAAAATATCTAATTTTTATATTTGCAGTATACGATGCGATAAGGATAAAGCATAAATTTTCTTGTAACAAAAAAAAAATCAAATCACTAAACAGTATACATATAAAAAAGTCCATTAAAAATTTTATAAAAGTTTTGTTGAACGAAATATTAAACGTTTTCTGTAAAGAATGAAAAGAAAAATTATGTAAGGTACATAAAAATATAGATTAAAAAAATTGAAAAAATTGTAAAGAAAACAAAACTGTATTAAATAATAGGCATTAGGCCTGTACAGTAAAAAAAAAAAACAAACAAAAACAAAAAAATAACAAATTGAAATTAATAAATATTCACACTAAGGAATGAAGTGGCTCAACAAACCAAAGCCATTTATAACCCCAAGAAATGTTTATTTTTTCATGTTTTATACTTATTGATTTAACTGAGACAGTTTCTTACTTAGAGATTATCATAAAAATTTAATTTAAAAAATATACACTATTAGACCTAATTATTTTTATTTC